>OZ017742.1:161189200-161681700 GCA_963969285.1 Odontomyia ornata
ATATATATATATATATATATATATATATATATATATATATATATATATATATATACGAGTATATATATATAGATATATATATATATATATATATATATATATATATATATATATATATATATATATATATATATATATATATATATATATATATATATATATTGTCGCGTGTTATGGTTCGCGGCCAATAATTTTAATGTTCCGGGAAAGTGAAAAAGCAATGTCTTTTAATTTAAGTTAAAAGAGTTTATTTAATTACAAAAAATGCACAATCACTTATTTAACTATTTCACAATTTTATTTTCACTATTAAAAGTCTAACACTTGTCCATAAATTTCTTATCGCAATTGTCTTCTAAAATCACTTCACTATTACTCGATCAATATCGCTTTCCACATACTATCGCCGTTTTTACTCAAGCGGTTGAATGAAATGATCCCCCCATTCATTCAGCTCGCCTTATATAAAGGGTCTCCATCCGTTCAATGCATTTCTCGTGCATTGGCGAATGTTTTGGTGAGAGGTATCAGGTATATTCGAGCAGATGAATGGAGCAGTGACTCACTTCCAATTGTTGATCATGCTTGGTGGGTTCTCGTGGTTACGAGTAAATTCATTTTGTTGATGTTCTTAATGGTTGTGAAAACAATTGCGACAGTAGCTCGCACAATTTTTTGTACATGTAACACTGCCCCCACCTCAGTTCTTTTCGCCCCGAAAAGATGGGTCGCCATTTGTAGTCAATTCTCCCTGGGTGTAATATGGGGCAAGACGGTCCAGATGCACGATTTTCATTTTGGCTCTCGGCTTACGGTGTTCCTGTATGCGATATACGACGTCGTTGATTCGCTTTGTAACCCGGTATGGTCCCTCCCAATTATGCTGTAACTTCGGAGACCTACCCTTTCGCCGTTGCGGGTTATATAGCCACACCAAGTCATCTTGCTGGAAGCCAGTAGAATTTGCCTTTAGATCATACCTGGTCTTCATGCGGTCAGTAGCCGATTCGAGGTGCTTTCGCACTGTCCGATGTATCTGGTTCAACCGTTGCCTTAGCTCACTTGTGTACTCCGAGATGGTTTGGGGTTTCTCGGGAGGTGTTCCGAACTTTATATCAGCTGGCAGACGAATAGTCTTTCCAAAAATGACTTTGGCTGGGGCTTGGCCCGTCGATGCATGTTCGGCAGCTCTGTACGCCATCGGAAATAGTGGGATGTGTCGGTCCCAGTCCCTTTGGTTCTCGTCAACCATCTTGGCCAGGTGTTTATTGAAAGTACCGTTGAAACGTTCGACCATTCCATCGGATTGGGGATGCAGCGGTGTTGTCCTCGTTTTCCGTATTCCCAGCAGCTCGCACATCTCGCTAAAAACTAGTGACTTGAAGTTTCGGTCTTGATCTGAATGTAGTGCACAAGGTACGCCGTACGTACTGACCCAATTTAACACTAGCTGTTCGGCTACAGTAGTTGCTTCCTGGTTGGGAATGGGTTATACCTCGGGCCACTTGCTGAAATAATCGGCTACAACCAGCGTGTACCGATTTCCCCATTCGGATTCAGGAAAGGGTCCTGCGATGTCAACAGCAATCCTTTGTAGTGAAGTAATGAGTTTCAAAAGTCCGTAAAGGACTGCAGCGATGTTCTGCTGCCTCGGCAGAAGAAGGTGTCGGTATCTGCCGAGAATGGCCTCGTCTGGAGACGCGTGAATGCGCTGGCAGGCTAGCATTGCAGTGTCGTGGGGCGGGTTCATTTCCCCAGCACGAGGACCCACTACAAAAAAATTTCGCACTCACGAATTTGACTGCTGGAGATCCAGGGGCAACCGAAGTCGCAAAAAGTGTAGATAACTACGTCGAGGGAGATAGTACTTGTTTCGAGAACAAGAGGAACCTGAGAAGAAAGGCGGACTTGGGGTAACCTCGTCATTACCCGACGAAGTTCATGGCCCACAAATGAAAGAGGGGCAAACGGGTGATGGTGGAGCCCCTTCGCACCCACCCAACCGGAATAAATCCATATATATTTTGTTGCAGTGGCCAGGTATTCCTCTTCTGAGTGGAAAACTCATACAACTTGAATTGCATGAACTTTCCCATCAGAAGGGGAGTACCCTGGTGACCAAATTATGCCATAGAATTATACAATTTGATTGCATAACTCTATGCCATAAAGAGGCACTCTGCTTGGGCCACTCAACCCGCGACGTCACCTGAAACGAGAAGGATTAATTTGTACCCGGCGGCTGGCTCATGGTTTTAGGGGCGGCCTGCCACCGTACCGAGTCCTATACCCGGTCAGAATTTGGGAAAGGATAGACCGATGGTTTCACCTTTAATGAGGCATCTCCATTTCTTCACAAAAAAAATAATCGAACATGTAGGATATTAGAAATACCAATTTTAATTTTTTTTTTCAAGAAATTACTACAGGATATATTTATATACATTCATCCATTCCAATTAATAACGTGAATTCGAAGTAATTAGAATAATCTTTTTCGTTCGTATTCTATCCAAACGCGTGTAACGGATGTTACTTATTATAGATAAAACGCTGATTTGAAATTCTTGGTCTAAATAATTTTCAAACATGCCTATCCTATTGAACGTTTTATCGTTTTATTTAATTGTAAGTTTAAAATTTTTCATGATCCAAAATCAAATATATTTTTGTTTTATCATTTCCATCAAACTATTTTATCATTTCTACTCTTTCTAAGTTCCTTGTGAATATTCTTTTATGCGGTTTTTGCATTTGATTGTCTAAATTTAAATTATTTTTCGTTTATTCATCTGATACAAAATTCTTACTATTAAACATCAAATTACGTTACGGGAAAAATGCCAGCGGCAACCATGCACATACAATAAATTTCAAAACAAGTACCCACAAAATTCGGTATTTCCTCCATGAAGTGTTTGATTCCTGGTTAAGTTGAATACAACACCTTCCCTCAATTTGGTATTATTCTATTTACTTTAAGTCGAATATATTTTTCACTTTTACCATTAATGCTTTCAATATATATTTTAAGTTATATAAAATCGGTATTAAAACCATTTAATTTTAATGCTAAGGCTCTGTGTAAAAATCAATTTAAAGTTTGTGTTAATTATTAAATTGTTTTACTAAATATTTTCAAGACTTTTTAGCACTATTACAATTGTGTTTATATTGATTTTTTTTTTCTTAATTTGTTTATAACTCTTTTAATTAACTAGCTGAAATGTGATCAGCGACGGATTCTTATGTTTACAGAACAACGAACATTTTCCATAAATGCTGCGCATTCACTTTCCTATTATAGTATTTTGTTTATCATAAAAACTTATTGCAACTACGTTTACACATTCAAGATGTAATTCCAGTGTCAGGCGTAATGTATATACTCGGTAATTTTCAACGTTATTAGTGAATTTTTTGTATTTTTATCAGGCTTTGTTTTTGCAATATTTTAAAAATGAAAAAGGAACATGCAAACGAAATATATGTATATATGATGCAATAAGAGGGTACTCACCCGCATGGTCTTCCGAGCGCTCGCCGACGATGCAGATGGTCCTGTAATTTCGATTCTGTAAGAATAAATTCCACTGCATTGTTGATTTAAGAACAGCCAGAATAAAAAGATTAATGGTTTATAACCACCAGGCCGGAAGAATCCAGCATATTTACAATGTAATATCAACTGTTTATGACTTGCACATATGCGCATTTAAATCTCGTAGTCGTAATCAAAGTTGAAAATTCCAATCTTAGTGGATGTAATTTAAGGACTTTTATCCGTTCACATTGAGCATTATGGGCAAAAATTACTTATGTAATTCGAGTGTCATTAATTTACTGTAACTTTACAACTTGCACTAAACTTTCAGTAATATACGAATTTTCTTCTCGAAACGAGAGGTGGGTTCGTTGGTTGTGATAGGCTTTCAAGTGATATATATCTTAGCGGTATTTTTTTAACCCTCCTCGAACATATCTACTACTGGCCCGTGAAGATGCTGACCAGTGGATCGAAAACGAAATCTTCAACCGAGATTATGGAAAAATTCAAATTCAGATTGAATGCAAATCAAGCCGCTTTCATATGCTAACTGTCTACTTAGATCCGTTCGTTTTTGTGTGAATGCAAACTGATTTCCACTATCCGCGATTTATCGACAGACAATTATTGCCTGCACAATTGGGTACACAATTGAAAGCACTTGAGACCGCGAAAATGATGATCACGTTAATTGGTTGTCGGCGCGTTTCCTCCGACGTGCGCAACGTGTGGCGATTAAAACAGACTCCTCCGTCCGCCCAAACAAAACTCCTACTTGACGTGGGTTCCTGTTTGGGTGTTGAAGAGATGTCAGCGTTAATGTAATTTAATTATCAAAATCAATACCTGAACTTTAGTCCGCACAGCAATCATTCCCACCTGTGGGTTTCCCGCCAGTCTCCTTCCTCCAAATGACAACTGCCATGTCCGAGGTATTTCGTCGTACCAGATCAATCTCAAACCGGTTCGATTGCAAATTGTGCTAGATCAATCGGAAATTGTTCCGATTCAATCTGCACTCGTCGGTTCGATCGTTTCGATTGATCTGGGACATTTTGGGGTTTTCTTTAACCCTTTAACAGCTCGGTTATTACACCTTTCAAACTGTACCCCCACGTTATAGGTTTGCATTTGTCCTCTCAGTCGTCGCTTTGGGCCTTTGACGGAAGCGCAAATTGTGCATCTGCGACACCAGTCCTCTACGTCTTCTCGAGCGTGGAGCCAGTAGAACCTTTCCCGCAATTTCGCTAAGGTCTTGTTAACACCAAGGTGGCCTCCCGAGGATCCTTCATGCATTTCCTTAACCACATCGTGGATTCGGCTTTTGGGTAGTATAGTTGCATCCTGTAGGAGCTACCATCCGCCGTTTCCCATTTCTGCTTGAGTACGCCACCCTCCGCCTGAAGGGAGTTCCATTGTGCCCAATAGCTTTTCAGGGTTGCGCCATGCATTGAAACGTCCTTCCACTCAGGCCGCCCAGTCGTCTCCTTCCATACGAGCAATGGTCCGATGTCTTCATCGGCTAACTGGGCATTTCGAATCTCCTCCGGTGACCAACATTCATCGAATTCGGCCGTTATCAATCGCAGATCAACGGGCGGTTCCTTTCCCTCAATCCGTCGGCAATGCTTGCAGTTCGCTGGACATGGACGACGAGATAGGGCGTCAGCATTTCCATGAACTCCGCCCTTCCGATGAACGATTTCGTAGTCGCATGGCTACAATCTTTCGATCCATCTCGCAACTTGTCCCTCGGGGCTTTTGAAGTTGAGCAGCCATCTCAGTGATGCATGGTCCGTTCGAAGAACAAATTTCTGGCCATATAGGTACTTGTGGAACTGCTTGGTGGCCTCTATTATAGCCAATAGCGCCTTCCTGGTCACGCAGTAGTTCCTCTCACTTTTTGAAAGAACTCGACTGTAATACGAGAAGACTCTTTCTTCGCCATCGATCTGCTGGGAGAGAACAGCTCCAATCCCGCAGTTGCTCGCATCGGTGTCAACTACAAACATTTTTCCGGGTTTCGGATATGCCAGCACAGGTGATTCACACAGCTTCTCCTTCAAGTTCTCAAAGGCTACCTGGCATTGTTCATTCCAGACATACGGACGATTTTTCTCGGTTAGCTGATGGAGACACTTAGCTACTTTGGCAAAGTCTTTGACGAATCTTCGATAGTAGGTCGCCAGATCCAGAAAATTTCGTAGTTGGTGCTTGTTGTTTGGTGTTGGCCAGCTTTTCACGGCTACAATTTTCTCAGGGTCTGTTTTGACCCCTTCTGCTGATACAACGTGTCCCAGGTATTTTACTTCAGCTGCGAAAAGGGTACATTTGTTAGTACTAAGTTTCAGATTCGCCAGTTGCAATCAGGAGAAAACCTCTTCTAAGTTCCGCACATGCCCTTCGAACGTTCTCCCAATAACAATGATGTCATCTAGGTACACCAAGCAGGTCTTCCAGGTCAGGCCTCGTAGCACGTATTCCATCAGGCGTTCGAAAGTGGCTGGAGCATTGCAAAGCCCAAATGGCATAACCACAAATTGCCACAATCTGGTCCCAACTGAAAACGCTGTCTCCTCTCTGTCCTTCTTGTCGATTTCTACCTGCCAGTAGCCTCTCTTGAGATCGAGTGTAGAAAACCATTTTGCATCGGCTAAACTGTCCATGATGTCATCGATGCGTGGTAGCGGGTAACTATCTTTCTTAGTGACGTCGTTAAGCTGCCTATAGTCGACACAAAAACGAGTGCTACCATCCTTTTTCTTTACTAGAACTACTGGCGCGGCCCATGGACTGACAGAAGGTTCGATGACGCCTTGTTTTTCCATGTCCGAGATCAGTGCGCTCACTTCTCCTTGTTTGGCTATAGGAAGACGTCTCGGCGCTTGTCGAATTGGCTTGGCTCACTGTGTATTTATGACGTGAGTTACCATACTCGTTCGGCCTTGGTCATCCGGGCTTATTGAGAAGATGTCACTGTACTTGGTGACCAGATCAGAGGCTCGCTTGAATAGCTGCATTGGCAATTTGACCTGCTGCTTCAATATTGCAGACGTGGATTCCCGGCCTTTGTCTCCGTCTTGCCTCCTTTTCCAATGATGGTCGTGAGTAGCTTCCAAAGAGGTGATGGTGGAAACAGGCTGGCAGCTGCCGATGACTTCTCCCGCTTTGATGCTCGTGGTTGAGTCTGCGGTGTTAAGAAAATTATGTCGGAACGTAAGGTCTCCCAACTGTATCTGCAGGTTGTTCTCTCCATGGACAGGTGCAGTTTCTCCCGTAGCTGTCCGTAGTGAAAAAATCGTGCCCTTGTGAAGCAGTTGTTGCCTCACTAGGTCTGGTCGGATAATCGATCGGGTTGCTCCAGTGTCGATTGTTATGGTGTAATGTTCTCCATCAACTTGACCCGGAAGGCATAAGTCTGCTTCTCCACGATGTAGTCTTGACACGGTGATGTTGGTGATGGGGACGTCGATCCTCCTAGCCAACCTCTGCCCCACGAAGTTGGCTCTTACATATTTCCCGACCCCTCAGCTTGAAGGCTTCCATTCTGGACTCCTGACTCGGTCTTGGTCTTCTTCTAGCTGCACACCCTGGACAATAGCTCGGTTTTCTTCGCTTCTTGTAGTCTCTTTGCAGGTGCCCATTCTCTCCGCAATTCCAGCAACTAGGCGCACCATTTACATGTGGGTCTCGCTCAATTTCCACGCGTTCACACCTGCACTCGTCTGTCACTACCTCGCGAACCCGGCCAGTGGTACGAGTCACATTTTTTGCTGCCTCAAAATTCAGACTATAAGCCATGCGTCCTTAACTGTTTGCTTTTGAGCTAAACGTACGGCTTGCTGCAATTCCTGGTCTTTTAAGGCGCTGATGAATGCTTCTGCTGCTGCGTCGTCTCGATGTTCTGGGTCGTACGCTGGGTAAGCCAAAAGTGCCAGTCGCTCAATGTCTTGGGCTAGTTGCTGTAAAGTTTCGCCAGACTTCTGCATCCGATGCCGTAGCTGTGACCGATAAATCTGCTTCAGATGATCGTCTCCATAACGCATGTCGAGTGCATTCATTATAGCAGCCGGGTTTGAGTGCGACTCAACGGGGGTCGTCTGCAAAAGCTCAGCAGCTGAGCCTCTTAGAGCAAGAATTAGTGCAGTTGCTCGTTCCGGCTCATTCCAGTGATTTGCCCTAGCGGCAGCTTCAAACTGTAAATACTCCAGACCGTTTGCCGATCGAATATTGGTGCTTGCACATTTCTGGATTTGCTTTGCGCTGCGGTTGTAGGCGTGGCTAGTGAAGTGTTTACTACTGCCTTCGCTGCCTCTAATTCCTTTTTTACTTTTTCCATCTCATTGTTGATTCTCTCCTCGACCTGGCTGACCTTTTCCTCTACGCATTTAATTTGCTTGTTCAGACTACCGAGCTCCGTTTTTATTTCGGTTGACTGTTTTTGGAAATCTGCCTTGATTTCGATCGCTTGTTGGTCCAGCTTCGCTGATTGTTCATTTAACTTCGCTGATTGTTCATCTAGCTTCGCAGTTAAACTGGATGACTGTTCACTTAGCTTCGCAGTTAAACTGGATGACTGTTCACTTAGCTTCGCAGTTAAACTGGATGACTGTTCATTTAGCTTCGCTGATTGTTCATTTAGCTTCGCTGATTGTTCATCTAGCTTCGCAGTCAGACTGGATGACATCAGCATTAACATTTGCATTAGCGCATTTTCTGGCTCCTTTGATTTTGGTGTTTCTACTTCTCCACCTTCTGCGCCTTTTTCCGCATCTGAGAGCTCACCCGAATCCAGATTCACGCCTTCCGACTCGATCGCATCACGCAAGCGTGCAATCAGTATGGCCTTTGTACCTTGTGTGGCCAGATTCCGCTGTTCCAACTCCTCCTTGAGCTCCGATATAGTGAATTGATCAATTTTTAGGTGAAAGTTTCCTGGCATTTTTATTGTTTCGGTTATTTTTCCACCAGTTTCCACGTTCAACTTCACTATTGTGCACTTTAAAAATGTTTAAATGTTTTCACTTCCAAAATTTTCTTTCTCACTTCTTGACACCAATGTCGCGTGTTATGGTTTGCGGCCAATAATTTTAATGTTCCGGGAAAGTGAAAACGCAATGTCTTTTAATTTAAGTTAAAAAAGTTTATTTAATTACAAAAACATGCACAATCACTTATTTAACTATTTCACAATTTTAATTTTCACTATTAAAAGTCTAACACTTGTCCATAAATTTCTTATCGCAATTGTCTTCTAAAATCACTTCACTATTTCTCGATCAATATCGCTTTCCACACACTATCGCCGTTTTTACTCAAGCGGTTGAATGAAATGATCCCTCCATTCATTCAGCTCGCCTTATATATAGGGTCTCGTACATTGGCGAATGTTTTGGTGAGAGGTATCAGGTATATTCGAGCAGATGAATGGAGCAGTGACTCACTTCCAAATGTTGATCATGCTTGGTGGGTTCTCATGGTTTCGAGTAAATTCATTTTGTTGATGTTCTTAATGGTTGTGAAAACAATTGCGACCGTAGCTCGCAGAATTCTTTGTACATGTAACAATATATATATATATATATATATATATATATATATATATATATATATATATATATTCTTCCTCTTCTTAGCACTACAGCCCCTTTCGGGCCTTCGCTTCCTGCAAACAGCGCATACAACTGTCTCGGCCCGTTGACCGCGTCATCCAATTCCGAAATCCTAGCAGCGATGAACTGTCTTCGTCGACCGAGTCAGCCCATCGTTTCCTCGGTTTACCCAGTGGCCGCCGGCCTTCAGTTCTCCCAACGAATACCTTCTTGGGTATCCGTTGTTCGTCCATACGATTCATGTATCCAGCCCATTGCAGCTTCCGCAGTCTTACAATCCTTGAGACCTCCGGTTCGTCAAAAATTTCATACAGCTCATGGATGTATCGAATTCGCCATTGGTCCCCGTCTAGCTTCGCTCCGATTATTCGCCTCAGGACCCGTCGCTCAAAGGCGTTCAATATATTTGCAGATGCTTGGGTTAGGGTCCATGTTTCACACCCATAGCATAATACAGGTCTTATCACAGATTTGTATACTTGGAGCTTTGTTTTTCGGTGTATGCAGCTGGTCTTCAAGATCGTCAATACTGAATAAAATATTTTATTTGCGAGCTGTATTCTTCGGCGTATTTCATATCTTTCATTGCCCGTTTTCGTTATTTTGGCGCCTAAATACACAAATTCGCTAACATTTTCGATGCTGTATTCGCCAAGTGTGATGTTTTGTGCATTTGGGGTATTTTTCCTCGACTGCGTCATGAGCTTTGTTTTATTTACGTTGATTTGTAGCCCTACTAGTTTTGCTTCGCTGTCGAGTTTCAGGAAGAGTTCTTTGGTAGTTGTTAGTGACCGTGACAGAATGTTGATGTCGTCCGCATAGGTCACTACCTGGCTCGACTTGTATAGTAATGTACCTCGCGTATCGACAGGTAGCTTCCGTATGACGTACTCCAGAGCCAAATTGAATAGCAATGGGGCCAGCCCATCTCCCTGCTTTAGTCCGATATTTGTATCAAAGGCATCGGTGAGTTGGCTATTGATGCGGACTTGACAGGTTGTCGACGTCATTGTCATTTTGGCAAGACGGACTAATTTGGCTGGGATGCCAAAGGCAAGCATTATTTGATACAGTACGTTACGATCAATACTGTCGTATGCTTGCTTGAAGTCAACGAAAATTTGGTGTACGTCTATGTTGAACTCCCAGCATTTTTCAAATACCTGCTTGACTGTGAACAATTGGTCTGTGGTTGATCTACCTGCCCTAAAACCACATTGATATTCCCCAATAATACTGTTAGCGTATGATCCGATGTTATTTTCTAAGATTTTAGAAAATATTTTATACGCCGTACAAAGTAGTGATATGCCTCTAGAAATTTCGCACTGTAGCTTGCCACCTTTTCTTTCGGCATATGTTCTTGTTGCCAAATGTACTGAATGACCTTGTGAATAGCATGATGAACACTACTGCCACCATATTTGATGAGCTCCACTGGAATCTCATCAATGCCCGGCGCGTTATTATTCTTTTGGGCTTTGATGATGGAACAAACTTCATCCAGAGTTAGTGGGGCCAATGGAAGCTCTCCGCAGACATCTATAGGCTCCGATGCTCTGGAGCTGTGAGGAGGATGAAGGAGGTTCTTGAAATATGATGTCCATCTTTCCTTAATCTTGATTTCATCAGCGATTATATTGCCGCTGTCATCAAGACAGAGCGTGGTTTTGGGCTGATAACCACGTTTCAGGCTTTTCACTACTTTCTATGCTTGTCTTGTGTTATTGCTCGCTAAACTTACATCTATACTTCTCAGTTGGTCGTCATAGTATTTTCTTCTCCTAATCCTAATTATCTTATTCGCTAGTCTTCTGAGATTTTCATAGTGTTCTCTCTTCGTCCTGGTTTTCCTACCTACGCATTCTTTGTACGCCTGATTCTATTTATCTAACGCATTCTGGCACTCATCATCGAACCAATCATTCCTCTTGCGCCGGGCTTGATGACCGATCGTCTGTTCTGCCACGGTTCTGATAGCCGCTTTCACTTCCATCCAGAGCTCGTTGCTCGTCTTTAACGATGCGTCTGATAAGATGGGAGCCAGCTGGTTGTCGAGGGTCTCCGTGAAATTTTCGGCCACAGACGCCGTTTGGAGCCTTTCGATGTCAAATTTTTGTAGCGGGCTGGTCTTCGCTGAATATGCCTTTGACATACGACATCGATAGTTTAATTTGATCAAGTAATGGTCTGAGTTACAATCGGCTCCTCGGTATGTACGGACGTCAAGTATGCTCGAGGCGCAACGTTGTTGGATCAGAACATGATCGATCTGGTTTTGTGTGTTGCCATCCGGTGATACACAGGTCATTTTATGAATGCGTCGATGTGGGAAGCAATTCGAACGTATAGCTAGATTTCTGCTACATGCAAAGTCAATCAGGCGCTGGGCGTTGTGATTTGTTTCATCGTGGACGCTATATCCTCCAGTCGTTCCCCGCGATGAGATAGCTCATTGCCATATATATATATATATATATATATATATATATATATATATATATATATATATATATGTATATATATATATATATATATATATATATATATATATATATATATGTATATGTATATATATATATATATATATATTCATATATATATATTCATATATACATATATACATATATATATATATATATATATATATATATATATATATATATATATATTCATATATATATATATATATATATATATATATATATATATATATATTCATATATATATACATATATATTCATATATATGTAGGGATCCGAATTGAAGGAGCAAATAAAGAAATGCGCCACTTGTAGGTTTTAAACGTTTTATTAAAACAAATAGGCACAAACTTCAAGGAATAATTTAAACATATTTTCCGTGACGCGTATCAACGAGAGACTCCCGCCAAGTCACTTCTCTCTCAAGTACATTTCCAACAGAAAGTAAGTCCATTATGAAACGTCATTGCTAATACAGTCAATCACAAAAATATTCAAATGTTTTATCCGATATCGTTCCTACAGATCGGCCGTCCTGACCTATGCATCGCCCTCGATGCTGCTGTCTTCGAATCCGCGAAACCCGTCAGCAATGGAATTGATCGACGTCGGATAGGGCTTTAGGTTGTCAGCTGAGGTCCCCGTCTCATTCGGCCCTTCGTGCTCGCCGACTCTTTTCACCCGATAACGATCTTTCTTTAGAACGGCGGTTACTTTGTATGATTCGAGAAACTTGGAATGCACCTTCAAACCAGCTCCGAATTGAGTTCTTCGTATGGCTACTAAGTCTCCGTCTTTATACTTTCGTGCCGCCTTACGCCTCTGGTTGTAATAACGCCTGTTTTCCTGTTGGATTTTCGAAATGTTTTGAAGCGCTTCTTGCCGGAGAGCCGATCGATGGTCCTGGAAACAGTTCATGATTTCCTCGTCAATAGCAGCTCGTAGTTCATCGTTGTTACTTAGATGCATTGTCTGTCCAAACATTACTTCAAAAGGACTCATACCAATACTTCTACTGTAGGCCGCGTTGATCTGCTGCTGAACTTTTTCTACATGTTTATACCATGTCGCAGGATTATCAATGGATAATTTCGTAAGAATCGGTATTACAATTCGATTGATTCGCTCAATCTGACCGTTTCCGCGAGGAACTCCCGTTGTCGTTCGCACATGGTGAATTCCCTCTTGACGACAGTATTCCTCGAACGCTTTTGATGTGAAAGATGCCCCTCGATCGGAAATTATTCGTCTAGGATTTCCAAAAATAGTGGATTGCCTCTGCAACCTACCAATTACTTCATCGGCGGTAGTTGATTTGGTCGGATACAGCCAAACAAATTTGGAGAAAGCATCAACGATTACAAACAAATGGTTATAGCTCTTGTTCGTCGACGGCATTGGTCCTAGATGGTCAATATGGTATGTCTGCAGCGGTTTATCGCCTTTGTCGATGGTGTTCAAAAATCCTTCCGTCTTGCCTTGCTTTCGTTCCGCAAGAATACTGTTTACGCAGTTTGTTATAAACTTCTCGATTTTTTTGCGCATCTGAGGGAACCAATATTCTTGTAGCACTATATACTCGGTTTTCTTCCAACCAAAATGTCCTTGTTCGTGGCAACGCCTGATAATGTCGTGCTGCATCGTATTTGGTACAACTAACAGAGTCTTTCCGTCCATCTCACGATATAAAACATTCCCTTTCAACGTGAATTCGAGCGTTTTCTTGTTATTGCCATCTTCCAATATTTTAATCAGCTGTTCGTCGTTACGTTGCTCATTTTTAATCTGTTCCAGAATGATGTTGTCCATTCGCTGAAGAACACATACGTCTGCAGGATATCTGCTTAATGCATCTACATACTTCATTAATGATCCCGACCGATGCTCCACAATGTAGTCGAACTCTTCCAATAACATTGCCCAACGTGAAACTCGAAGACACAAATCTTTTTTCGCCATCGTTCTTGCGAATGCTTGACAATCCATCACTATTTTAAATTGTGCGCCCAGCAGATATACATGGAATTTCTTCAATGCTTGCACTATTGCCAGAATTTCCAATTCGTAGCTAGTATATCTTGATTGAGTTGGGGTCGTCTTCCAGCTGGCATAATGAATAGGATGCATCATTCCATCTTCCGAATCTTTCTGCATAAGAATCGCACCTGATCCGTCCTTAGATGCGTCGGTTTGTAGTTCTGTTGGTGCTCCCGTCTTATACAACCTCAAAACTGGGTTTGTTATCAGTGCAGTTTTCAACTGCTCGAACGCGTTCTTTTGCTCCACGCCAAACTCGAAAGAGACTCCATCTTTCAATAAATTGGATATAGGTCGCGCAATTACTGCATAGTTGGCTATGAATTTGCGGAATGCACCCGTCAAACCTAAAAAGCTTCGAGCGTCCTTAACGGTTTTAGGCGTTGGGAACATCGAGACTGCTGTCGTCTTCTTCGGTGATGGTTTGATTGTACCATTTTCAAGGATGTACCCTAAGTATTCGACTCGTTTGGCCATGAAATCACACTTACTCCAGTTTATCATGACGCCGAAATCACTCGAGATTTCTAAAACTTTTCTCAGTTTTTCTAGACTTTCTGCTTCACTCCGTGCCGGGATAATAATGTCATCCAAGTAGGTCAAAACGACGCCTTTCGCAATCAATTCCCGATAAATAGTTTTAACATGCCTTTGGAAAACAGCTGGTGAATTACTCAGACCAAAAGGTACTCGAAGAAATTCAAATTGTCCGTCAGGTGTCACAAAGGCTGTGTATTTCACACTCTCCTTCTCTACAGGTACGTGGAAAAATGCGTTTTTCAAATCGAGCGTGGTGAAAACCGTCGAGTCTTGTAATCGGTCTAGCTGGTCTTCTATTAGCGGAAGCGGATATGGGTCGCGAATAATTTTCTTGTTCAACATTCTGTAATCCACGCATAATCTGGCGTCTCCGTTCTTCTTCTCAACGAACACGATGGGAGATGCATATGGCGAAGAGCTATATCGCACGATACCCTCGCTCATCCAATCATTGACTATGTCTGCTACAACCTTCCGTTGTTTGTCCGACAGTCGTCGCGGACCTTGGTGAATCGGGACTTCGTCGTTAAGAACCAAGCGCATCTCGATTCCTGTCTCTTTTATTTTGTTTGGTATATACGCTTCGATGAGATTTTTGACTTCCGCTTTTATAGATGAGTCATTGATATGGCACAGGTCAACTTCACACTCGTCTGGATCTGGGCTGACACTTAAAGTTTTCAAGTGATCGTAAACGCTTTCGTCATTCGCTCCTTGTTGACTGATGACTTCTTCCTGTTGTTGATTGGCGTTGTCGATTATTATATCCTTCTCATTCTTTGTTGATTGTTGAGCTGCTTTGGAGTTATTTTCGCCTACAATTCTTACAGTAGCACTCCGATTTTTTATTGTTATTTCTACGAACTCCGATAATTCACCACCAAGCAACAAGTTATATGGGAAAGTCGAATCCGGCACTACATGAATCGTAAGGGTTAAACGAACACCGTCTATTGTAACCGTCGTGGTAAAATGACCAAGAGTTTGCTGACTGCCAGAGCCAATGCCACCAAATCTAACATAATTTTTCTCAAGACATGGAGCGTCTAGTCCGTCATAGATACTACGTTTTATTAAATGGAGATCACTACCCGAATCAAAAACTGCACGAATTGTTCTTTTGCATATTTGTATGTCTTTATAAGTCTTCATATCCGCTAATTTTAACGCATCACATCTAACCTTCGGGATGTTCACTCGCGGGGTTGGGCACTTGCTTGCAACATGGCCAAAATCACCACATGCGAAGCACTTTGTTCCCTTCCTTTTATCAGGACAGTCTTTACCGAGATGATTGGAATTTCCACAGTTAAAACAGCGTTTGCCAGACTTAGTATCCGGTATATTTTTTTCACGTAACGGATACTTTGATTTTATTCGTGATTTTATAGCCTCGTATTGAATTAATTTTTGTCGTAATTCCTTTATCGAGCTCGCACCATATAAAATTGTTTTATTACGCTCATCGTCTGGAATACCGTCAATGATGTATTGTATCTTGGCCTCCAACTCGATCTCGGCGTGACTCGCGATATCTAAGACACGATAAACATATTCGTTCGAACTTTCACTCGGCAACTTTCGAATTTCAGTCAATTGTTTGTGAATGTCTTTGCTATTAGCTATCTGTCCGAATTCTACACACAGCGAGCTACGTAATTGATCCCATGATTTTGCGGAGCACTCAAAACCGACAAACAATTTCGCTGATCCACGTAACAATTTCTTCGCGTACACTACTCGTTGCATATCATTCCACCCACACATTTCCGCGGTTTCTTGAAAGTTTTTTAACCATCTTTCAATATTTTGGTATTTATCACCACTAAATGTTTCCAGCGAGTCTTCAACATCGCGATATGACAACATAGTTTGCCTAAAAGACACCGCAATACATTCAGAGGGCGTTCGGTCAATTTCGCTTGCAGCCACTTCCTCTTCCTCGTCGTCCTCGTTCTCTGACATCGTCGCAGCACGTAATCGTTCACGTAAAACTGCCCTTTTTCCGCTGACTGGCAACTCCAAAGTACGCAATCGTTCCCTGATTTCTTCCACAGTCAACGAATCAATATCCATATTAGCAACGGCCACTGAGCTCCTCAGTCGTTCGCGTAGCACCGCTTTACTTCCCGTTGGTACTTCGCTTCCTTCATCCGGCATATTAAATAATAATCATCCGAACAATTTACTCTTTGTTTTCGTCTTGATCGCGTCGTCGTCAACCGAACACGTATAGACACGGAATCTTCTTGCACCAAAACCGTCTACTTGTCCTTGAACGCGTCGCCGTCTATCGAACACGTATGTACACGAAATCTTCTTGCACCAAAACCGTCTATTTGTCCTTGAACGCGTCGCCGTCTATCGAACACGTATGGACACGAAATCTTCTTGCAGCAAAACCGTCTATTTGTCCTTGAACGCGTCGCCGTCTATCGAACACGTATGGACACGAAATCTTCTTGCACCAAACACGTATGGACACGAAATCTTTCACCGTCTAGAACTTTCGTCTACTTTTACTTCTATTTTCATTTCAATGGTTACTCCACTTGTAGGGATCCGAATGGAAGGAGCAAATAAAGAAATGCGCCACTTGTAGGTTTTAAACGTTTTATTAAAACAAATAGGCAGAAACTTCAAGGAATAATTTAAACTTGACTTGACTTGACTTGACTCCCGTCAAGTCACTTCTCTCTCAAGTACATTTCCAACAGAAAGTAGGTCCATTATGAAACGTCATTGCTAATACAGTCAATCACAAAAATATTCAAATGTTTTATCCGATATCGTTCCTACATATATATATATATATATATATATATATATATATATATATATATATATATATATATATTCATATATATATATATATATATATATATATATATATATATATATATATATATATATATATATATATACATATATATATATATATATATATATATATATATATATATATATATATATATATATATATATATACTCTATGTTATCGAGATCGATATGTGTAGGGAAAAGGAACAAATACGAAAAAAATGTGATATTCAATGGCAGATCATTGTTACTTAAATACATTGATTTGGTAAAATTTTAGTTCATAATTACACCTCAATTTCATATAATTGCAATAAACTTTTCTTCCCTGACACCGTTGAATAGTTTATCTTGTTCTGAATTTTCTACATCACAAGATGAATTTAATTGAATACAATGTACTGTAAACGCTTGTAACTAACGTATTACATTTCATTGTTCATAACCGAGGTGCAAATAATTAAACATATCAGAGTGTTTTGAATGTAGCTGTCGAGGGCTTTCTAAGAATGCTTTCACTTTCACTGTTACGTTGGAAAGGTGAAAAGTTGTTTTATCGATTTATGTACACATTTGCTACACTAGTATACTCGTACATGGCTCAATGCTAAATTGTGCTCGTTTTTTTCAGTAACAAAGTCAAAGTGAGTCAACGGGTATAATGCCACGGAATTATGGGGCATTTCATGAGGGTGGAGAGGATGCGTCCACGGGCGATAGCTTTACTAATCACAGATCACAAAAGAATGCAGTGGGTGGTGATGGGAGCGGCAGTTGTACGACTCCAGACGATTTTTTACCCAAGAAGTCCTCATTTAAAGTAAGGGTAAGTGTTTACAAGGCTTAAAGGCTATTATGAGCTATAATAGGATTACTGTACGATGCAATTTATAATGTATGTCAACGATTCATAATTTGGTTTATTAATTTGTTTACAGTATATTGGCTGTATTGAAATTAAGACATCGGTAAAAACGTTAGACTTCAAAACTAGAGCACAATTGGCAAGGTAAGAATAACACTGATATGATATTGCATTGAATCAATTATTGCCATGCTTTAATTGTTCTCGACTCTATGCTACCTTATTAGTGAATGATGAGTATGAAGACATTTTTAAATAAATCCAATTTGATAATAGCGACTTTATATTGAATATTTACATACCCACATGCACACACTCGTATATATAAAAATAAAATAATAAGTGTGAGCAGTTATTTATAAAACAAGCCTCAATTTTCATACTTTTCTGTATTATCCCTCAGAAATTAAATTGGTTTTCAAAATAAACACAGTTCGTTTTTGTAACGAAAAACAAAAGGCTTCATAAACTTAAAAAAAACTTAACATTTAGTTAAATCATAAAATGTACCAATTTTTAAATGACCAGAATAATAGGTGTTCCCAACAAACATTGTAATTAAGATTTCGTATGGTCCTTTTTTATACAGGATCAGTTAAGATGCCTCTAGAACCCTACTTTTGCGATTCTTCCGGGTGTAGACGATATCAACTTCCGACAAATGTCTAACGGAATATTGTGCTAAATTTTATGAACATTCTCCTATCATTGGGTTTTGTTTTGGCAAAACATCTTTAAAACTTCTCGTTTAAGTTCACCCCAGAGATTTTCAGTAGGATTGAAATCTGAGGACGTCCACATTATTTTCTTGGAGCCATGCTTTGACCGGTCGAGATGTGTGTTTTGGATCATTGTCCTGGTGAAATGTCCACAATAATGGCATATTATCCCCAGCATATGGTTGCATTACGGGTTCCAACAAATCCTTATGCACGAATGTATCCATTATGCTATAAATTCGATGTATCGGACCTACACGTTGCCATGAAAAACAGCCCCATACCATTACGCTGTCACCCACGTCCTTCAACGTTTTTTTTTTAAACTTAGCGTGCGATTCTTTGTATTCCGGTTGACGAACGTTTCTTTCCGCATCGTTACCAAACAAATTTATCTCTGTATCATCGCTCCAGAAGATATTGCGAAATTTTTTCTCACCCTGCGATCCGTACCAGGTTTTATGAGCTAACGCAAAATGTTTCCTCTTCTTTAAATTTGCAGTTTTAAGGAGAGGAACTTTTCGAGCAATCCTATCAGGTTGATTTGCGCTTACTAATCGCTGTCAAACGGTTCATGATGAAACAACCAATTTCGCTTTGTCGGTCACTGGTGAAGCTTTTTAGGTACTCCATGCATCTTAATGGATTTTCCGGCCTGAGAGCATTTATAACAAAATTTCCAGATCGTCCAACTGATATGGCAATGAACTTATAGGTTTCCCCCTCATCTCGGAGCTGACGGACAAGTCTTCTCTCGTCTGCACTACAATGATGTAATAAACATAAGCAGTCGAGCAGCCCCGTGGTGATCAGGAGTGGCTGCTCCTGAAGGGATAAGGTGGTCACCCCGTCGAAACTGCTTAGTTTGTTGGTTTACTAGTGTAAAGTAAACTACATCCGTCAAGTTTCCATCCTTTAGGCAGAGATGTGTGGTTCACTTCAGCCACTTTAACATCTTTAGGTTTGACATTCCCCTTGTAATGCAACGACCTTCTTCGGAGAAAGTAACGGTTGCTTTTTGTGTAATGTTTGCGTTTGTCTCAAGCCTCCGTGTCCGCTAACTTTAACGAGGCAAAAAATATTGAATCACTGTAGAGTAGCTTAATTGACACCTAATAGAACATTTCTAAAGATAATAAAAATTGATCGGTACGTCTTGTAGAGTAAAGTACGCGTGATAAGTATTTTGTAATGTAGCTTCGTGGCTCGACAAGAACCCGCCTCATATGATCCCGTAAATGCTAGTCGTCAAGCACGCGTACGCGGTCGTTAAGCGAATCTAGTTAGCTGAGTTCGGTGTTATTTATAGCTCGCTGACACTTGTGCCAGACCATCGGCACCCGTGTCCTACACGAGCATTTCGAAATTCATTACAAAAGGCGCCCCACGTTGGGCGCCATTGTAATGGCGGATTACGGTGCACGGATTGGTTGACCGGTTGGTTCCACTCGTTGGCACGACTCAGACTTAACGTCTAGAACCGATGAGAGGTCGGTTCCTCGTTCGGATTTTAGACTTAAAAATCATTACAATGGCGCCCAACGTGGGGCCCGGAGGGGAAACAACACCACTCTCCTTCGAGTTACCACATTTTTAATTTTGCTGTCGGCAGATGAACCGATTCAATTTTTATTGTCGCCCTCACCATTTGATATTAACGTAGCATACTTTGGAGGGTTCATTAAAGTAAAGATAGATTCACCGATAAACTTTCTTTTGGTGTTGTTTGTCTTGTCTTTGGTATAATAAGGTCTATAGCATCTTCATGAGTTCTTCGTTCGTGGTGGCTCTGCCGCCTGAACATGCCGATGATGTTATAGAGTAGTACGTCCCTTAATGTTACCAGAAGAAAGGTTTGAACATTTTTATACAGTTTGAAGTCGGACAGCTCTAATTTTGAACAAACTGATGGTGCCAGGGGTTTTCAAATACACTGCTTGGAATTGCGTCAGTTTTTGCTGGGAGCTAATCTGATGACCGGCAGTGATAAAATCCGCATCATCAATTAGTCCTGACCGACACCCGATTTGTTTTTATGATTGGTTAGCGGTTTTTATTAGCATACTTTCGTAGAAGACAGGGACTTGTATTCAAGGAGAGGGGCCTAAAATTATAACAACCATCTCTCCACTGCGGAAACAATTGTTTCCTCACTAGTGAAAAGCGAAATCCTTCAGTCTCTCCATGTCTGGGTTGGCATCGAACAGACTGTCCTGTAATAAACATAAGCAGTCGAGCAGCCCCGTGGTGATCAGGAGTGGCTGCTCCTGAAGAGATAAGGTGGTCACCCCGTCGAAACTGCTTTGTTTGTTGGTTTACTAGTGTAGAGTAAACTACATCCGTCAAGTTTCCATCCTTTAGGCAGAGATGAGTGGTTGACTTCAGCCACTTTAACATCTTTAGGTTGACATTCCCCTTGTAATGCAACGACCTTCTTCGGAGAACGTAACGGTTGCTTTTTGTGTAATGTTTGCGTTTGTCTCAAGCCTCCGTGTCCGCTAACTTTAACGAGGCAAAAAATATTGAATCACTGTAGAGTAGCTTAATTGACACCTAATAGAACTGAAATGTGACGCCTACGCCCGGGAATCGAAGTGATTCCGATCCCGAACCCTTGCAACCGGCTAGATGGATATGTCCTCGAAGTGCCAGCGGACTTCATCTGTCGTGCGGATATCGTTGTGCAGAAAATATTTTTTTTTCTGTCCAAATATTTAGATCCGTGGATATAAATATTTGAAATATAGAATTAATCCCAAACCCCGGCACATTTCGAGACATAGCCATCTGGAAATGCCCCTCCACCGTGGCCATCGAGAAAACTATGCCACTGGCGACAACTGGAGAGGCACATTGCCGCCATATGGCGTGCCATTCCACACACAGATGTTTTGTCCGAGGCGACAACCGGGATTTTTGACAGCCACATGGCGGCTTCGTTTTTCGTTGCTGTCGTCTGCTAATCGTCCATTGTCGTGAATCGCAAAATTCGTGAAGTTTCTGTGTTTCCCGTAAAAAGTGGGCAATTGTTACATTAACTTCCAAGAAATGTTATAGTTGTACCAATTATGCTGGTGGTTAAGTGTACGAGAATCTCCGGGTAAGCTCGTTGTACGCGCTGAAAGGTTTCGGAAACAAAAGTTTTGTGGAATTCGTGATCTTTCGCAATTGCATTGTGCGCGAGCTGCAAAGTACGAACGCAAACAAGGAAAACGTTGTGAAAATTAATTTGCAGAGTTTTTGTGCAAATCTGAGCAGCTCTACATAAAGAAAAGTGCATAATTGTTTGCAGGGGAGGAAACTAGTTCGTTTTGTGAAACTAATTTACACCTGCAGTGTGCTGTCTAGATCCTTTCAAGCGCTTTGCTACCTCGTAACATACCTTCGTGACGATCGTTTGTGTGTAGGACTCGGTCGGAGCGAGGTGTACTCAAGAGGGCTGCACGTGGAACATCCAACCCTTGAGAACTTCAACGGAACGTTGCCTCAGGCTGGAACAGATCGTGACGGTAGGGATGGTGAAGCAATTCGTATCCATGATATGTAAAATTTATAATTTTTCATGTTTGTAGCATCTGCAACCAACAGTACCAGTACCGAGACTACCATTGACAGGAGGTGTAAGGAAGCCGCATCGTTGTCGTCCCGGTACGGTTGCTCTTCGAGAACTTCGTCGTTACCAGGAGTCCACAGAATTGTTGATCCGGAAATCACCGTTCCACGCTTGGTTCGTGAAATTGTTCGCGATTTCAAAACAGATCTTCGTTCCCAATCAGCTGTTTGGCGGGGATCCATCGGCAAACAATTGGCATCATTTGGATCATCACGCAACTCCACATTTATGATTTGGACAAAAAGGAGGGAAGGTAAAGCGATCTCGAGGTATGTAGGTTTTGTTGTTCTGGGATAAAACGAAGAACGAGGGAATCAGGATCAGAGCGGGGTCGGCTTCTAGATTTGTGTGGGATTGTATACCTGGGAGTTGAAATGGTTTGGGGGAAATAATAAGAGTCTGATTCGTCCGTTTAATTCTTCCTCCCGTGAACCAAATGAACATTGCTTTTAACTTAATAAAGCCACCAGAGGACATATCGCTAATAATACATTGCTGTTAACAGCGATTTTTCACCTTGAACGTTATCCTCTATAATTGGGCAACACAAAAATCCAGACATCGACTCTTTTCTTATTCAACCTTCAAAACTTGCAGTTTAAGTAGCATAAAAAAATAATTTGAAGCTTAACTTGGACGCAGATGAACTTTCACCGAATGAAAAATGAGGAAAAAATATTATAAAAATGTAAAATGCAACAACTAGCAAAGTAAAATCTAGAAATTTAGACAAATCTACAATGAAACTAGATAAAGCCATTTAGAGTTAATAGGCAATTGAGAAAAGATTTCATGAAGATGAAAATTTGTTAAAAAAAAAAATCATGATTCCATTGAGAAAAGTTCGAAGTAACAGAACTGTTATATATGATCAATTAAAATTGTGTTTCTATAGTTAACGATTTTTTTTGGCTCACTATCAATTAATAAACTTTTAAAATGTTTGATTTTGCAATCAAAGGAATCTTAATGATAAATTTTTTTACAACAATATACGTTAAGTGTTCGGTTTTAAGTTAATATTTAGTGTAATATAAACGCCTCACAATAAGCGTTGATAAATCTCGTAACTGTAAGAAATGTTAAAGTGGTAAATACTTAAATATAAAAAAGAAACAGATTCTAATTAAGGTTGCTTCGCATAGCAAATTTATTCTGCATTTTATTGGAGGTTTCTAAGGTAATGCGCGAATTGAATCACACAATTGTAGACATATTCATGGTAAAGATTATAAATCAATGGAATTCAGAAATGATATGTGATTATATATCCCCAATTTTTCCAAATTGAGATTATACATTGAATGATTTTGAATATAATATAAATTTCGGCCGAAAACGTTTTGCGTAAAAAAAAAAAAAACAAAAAAATGGAACTGGATAAATGATTAAAATTATTTGGAAAGTAAAAATAATAGCTTACTTGAAATCATGTAAAGGACTATCTTACATGAATAGCAAAATCGCTGCAATAAAGTCAGAAGAAATCTTTTTCAGCATAGCACTCACTAAAATTTCTAGTGTCTCAAGATTATGATTAAATTAATCGTTCAATAGCCTCTCTTCCCAAAATATAGATTAACATTAAAGGTATATGGGATTCAGTAAAAGCAGACTTATCCCAGGCTTCTAATTAACCGGTGAACGGGTTTAATAGTCATGTGTATTTTTATCGTCTAAAGGACGTTTTAACATCGACGTATCGACCCATTACTTCTTTTCTTTTATCTTCTTCTTCTAAGTATAGGGTCAAATAGAATCTTTTACAAATGCATTGAGTCGCTCACATAATGTAGAATTTTGTGCGCAAACACAATTTTACAGATTTCTTAGAAAGACATAAACTCCAGAAAATCTTAAATATTCTATAGCGGAAGATTTAAACCTGAAAAATCATGAGCGTCTTCAATAATTGATCAATTTCAAAATTTCTCATGGCTTGTTTTAATTTTTCAATAATACTAACTGTTTAATTTCTTTCTGAGTCCTCAGTTTTAATAATATAGTTGAAAAATTTCATAAATTTTTGAATAGTGGACTTTAAAATCAAACACAGATTGCAGAATACCTCTATCTCAAAACTTGAGAAGTATCTAAACTGCATCTTTACGATTTCAAGGTAAATTGAAAAACTAATTAAAAGCCAAAATAAATTTTAAAATACCATATCACTGCATTAATTCGGCATTTATTCGAGTAACATCGACGAAATAAAAAAAAAAAGTCATTCCTTATCATACAGGAAGAGAGAAAACGAAGCAATAACTACTAAAAAACTCATATGCTTAAATATCTGCAACACTTTTATTCAAGAGCTTTGTATTCTTTCTTCGCATATCGTTAACGTAAAATCGATTCTAATTTACAATTGGAGCTTACCTATTGTTAAGTGGAGCAATTATTTTCAAAGTGCTTAAATTCAATTTGCTTGAATAGGTATAGCAGTGATATAAAAATATAACAACTTTAATTAACTAGTTAATGAAGGAATAAAGCAAATTTTACATTGCTCGAGAATCATGTAAATATGTGCTTGATTACATATCAAAATAATTTTTAAATGAACATTTGCTTATGAATATGTATATGATGTATAAATGTATGCATTGAATGAAATTGAAACCATTAAAACAGAATAAAAATTGGATAATTGATAAAATTGACACGAAAAATTAGAAATTAATATAGAAAAAAAAATTCATAAATGATGTAGTCTTTGCCAGATTTGTCTACAAAAATTAAAAGAGCCCTGAATTAATTAACAATAAAATTGTGGTATATTGTTATGTAGGCTTTGAAGTCTGATAATCTAAACTATAATTTGGTATCTTTGATTTGTCATAGATAACCGACTTTTGTTTTAGAGATGAAACTATTTTTTTCCGATGAATACAAGACCAAACCATTTTTGTAAACAGCTTGATACCAAATAGTGGGCAATTCAGAATTAAAGTAAATGTATTGATAGCTAACGGTTATCAGGTGTGAATTAGATACAAAATAGAATGCATTAACCAGTTGCGCTGCACTGACTAATGTGAAGCTTCATTTTTGTTAACACGGCTATCCAATTTTACTCGATTTTCCTACATTCGAAAACTGCCAATACCTGGCGATAAATGTTTATTATTTTAATTGAAAAACTTTTAATCATTTCTCCACCGACCTTAGAAATCCTTCAATCAAAACAGGATCAAATACTACTCATAAGAAAATTTTAATCTTAATTGGCTAGATAATAATAAATAAAAGAAATTTGAAATTCCAATTCTAGTTTATCCAAAACGAGATATTGTTCATCAAATTAATGAGATAAATAAATTTGGAAGCTATAACAAAATTTTGATTATGAACAAAAAAGTCAAACATTATTAGTAAATTCTTGTAAATATTGTCAAAAATTTAAAATGAAACCAAGTTATAGTAGAAATAATATGAATTGCTAAAAGATAAACCACGACTTTCCTTTTCAGTGGCCCGTTCTTTTTCAGTGGGAACCGAGAGTGTAGGGTAAGTATGCCGTCGCGAGGGTAGGGTTTCGACAAATCCGCTGAAGTCGGTTTCGCGTCGCGCGCGGTACGCGGTACCTTTGATTGGTTCGTCATTTCTTTAGAGTAGTTTTCTTCGGTTTAAGTTCGAGTAGCATATTTTTCGGTACCGCGTCGGTGAATCGGTAACGCGCCTATGGGATTTTGTAGCGTTTTTGATTTGAGATCTGTGGATAGATCACATCCAGAATTAACGTAATGTAGGTTTCTCGTTCTGGATGAGTAATTGTTGACGCGTTTGAAAAACGGGCAAGTTCAGGTGACTGAAATATTGTAATTGAGCGTAATCCATTCGGAGACCCGCGACCGAAATCCTCTCCGAACTAGCTGGCCCACAAGCAGTCACCGCGAGAATGGGTTACGGTGCACGGATTGGTTGACCTGTTGGTACCATCCGTTGGCACTACTCAGACTTAACGTCTAGAACCGATGAGAGGTCGGTTCCGCGTTCGATCTGAAAAGAGAAAATCATTACAAATGGCGCCCAACGTGGGGCCAAAAACATCCTAAGGGGGAAAGAACTTCGCGTCTTCTGACGAGTTGGTCCTTTACGGAGGATGTAAGGTACTTTGGTACTCGAGTCCCACTAACAGGAGCAGTGGAGTTGTGTGATACACACTCGCAGTCGCTTCACGTGAGTTGTAGCTTCCGCTCTCCTTTGTTTGATTTTGCTTTCGCGACAGAATCCTTCCGATGTGTTGTCCTAGGCTAACCCCTGTAAGGACCTTCTATTTTCTTGATGGAACTGCCAGTCTGATGGGTTTACCTATCAGCATGGACTCTCAAGAAAATAGAAGGCTACCTTGCCTTTATGTCGCGGAAGGATTCTAACTATTTCTTATGCGTGTTAGACGAGTGGTATCGGTTCAACGTTCGGTGGCGTATGCTGGAGTTGCGAAGCCCGGAATGCTTCTACGCGTCGGGAATTTTGACCGCGTACAAAGTCGTTACGGTAGCTCTACCACTTGTCTCGTCGAGTCACTTTAACGTAGTTTAGAGACGGTTTTTTTTGTAATGTATGTGGGTTATGGGGTAATTTTCGTAAATCGACCAAAAGCACCCTTTCTTCGGCAGATTACCACGCACTCTCTTTTCCCGTTGAAGGAGTCGACCACTGGAAAGGAAAGTATATACTAATTAAATTTTTTTTCAATTTTATACTAATTAAATTTTTTTTCAATTTTACGTAAATAGCTCGCCACTATCGGCCACTAAAGTATTTGTAAGCCTTTAGTCATATTATACTTAAGTCCTTAGTCATATTATATAATTACATTTTTCTTTTTTCGTCACTAAGACATAGCACCCACCCAAAACTAGCAAAAATCAAAGATGGCAACGAAGCGGACCCCAGACAAGCGTTGGACCAGATCCAAAACGGTCCAACCAGCTAACTGCGGGATCTGCTTCGAGGACGTAGTGGAGGGGGTACACAGCATGCGGTTGGATTGTGGACATCTATTCCACCGTGCCTGTGTCCTACAGCTCCTCCTCACGTCCGAGCTGTGTCCATTATGCCGGCGACCCATAGATCGGTCTGCCCTAGACGTCCCCCTCGGAACGCCCCTACCAACGCGTGGAGCAGTGGCGAAAGGAGCTCCAGAAGCCGAACCGTCACAACCACTCTTAGACCTGCAAGGAGCAGTAGGCGGTGTAGTTCCGGCTGCAAGTGTCGTTTCCGAGGTGACAACCATGCCTTCCGCCCACTCCATTGACACCCTCGTGGCGTTGATGAGGGATATGTCGGAGAGGATTGGCAACCTGGAGGGAAAGATCCAGAATCTCCCGTTGAGCCAACCACCCAGTCGCGTAAGAACTCCGATTGGATGGGAGCCAAATCCCAGTGTGGCGATGCCCCACTCCCGACAATCCGAGCAATGGGTCCCACCTCCAAGGAACTCGGGAATGGATCCCAGAGCTCCCGAATACAGACCGCGACACAGTACCGGACCTCCGTTGGTACCTCCAGCCCCCGAGGCAGTTCAGTACAACAGGTCAATCGAGGATGTGATTCCCCCCGGGAACGCATTGGCACCTTTTCGAGACCCGACGCCTCGTATCATGGAGAGTTGGCGCCTGAACTTTACAGGGTTCAACGATATGATATCGGCGGACCGGTTCCTTTTCCGGATTCAGGCGTTGGTATCCAGCACCCTGGGAGGTGATTCCTCGGCCTTCCTCCGGCATGCACATCTTTTGTTCAGCGGCGACGCTGCCGACTGGTACTGGAGCTTTAAATAGTCAACGCCACGCCCCACTTGGCACTCTTTCAGTGCAGCCTTCCGCAATCGATTTGAGGATGGCTTCACTGAGAGAGAGCTAAGGGAGCAAATAAAGAAACGGAAACAAGGCGCTCACGAACCGTTCGACCAGTACTACACAAGTATAGTGAGATTGAGCACTCGCTTGCGAAATACCATGCCCGAGGACGAACTGGTAGAAATTATCAGAGAGAATATGCGCTGGGATCTCCAGAACAGCCTTCTACATTTTCCCATCAACACCATACAGGGATTGCGCCTCCATGCCCGTAGACAAGAACACTTGGATGAGCGGCGAGGTACCTTCCGTCCACAACCTCGCATAACGGGACCAACTCCCCGAAATCATCACACCGCGGAGTTGATGGCAGCGGACCACCTGCTGGCTGATCCAGTACCAATACCGAGGAGCGGAGCACCACCGGAGCTTGAGGACCCAGCATTGATTGATCGACCCTCCCTGGAAGCGATTACAAGCCCGACGGTCTGTTGGAACTGCCGACAACCGGGACATCGGTTCTATGCATGTCCAGCGGAGCCAACGCTTTTCTGCTACCGATGCGGGAAGGCCGACACATACGCACCTGACTGTGCAAATTGCAAAGGGCGAAAAAACTTGCCACCGAGTGCCGCGACCACCCGTCGGCACTCCTAGACCCCGGACGAACCAATCCAGACCCCATCACCAGCTATGACCCAGCTCCCAACATGACTCCAACTCTGCTGACTCGCACCGCTAACCACAGTTCTCCCGAAGTTCCACAACTGACGCCGTCCTTCGCCGATGCCAACGCGCAAGGGAATGATAGCGAGGCGAAAGTTCCTTGGCATGTAAAACCTTTTCATGTCAGGCTGCGGAATTACTTGGCTACTCGACAGCGCATCTTCCATGAGGAGTTGGCCACAAATGTCCCACCGCGAAGCAAGCGAGCCACGCGTCGGATGCGGAGCTTTTGGAGAAAAGTCAGGCAGTCGAGGAAAGTGTTGAAGGACATATACTTAGACGAATTATTGAGGGATGATGTTCGGCCATATGCGTCAGTACACCTCCTGCAAAAACGAGTATCAGGCTTAGTCGATACGGGAGCCAGTGTGAATTGCATATCTGCCGAGTTTGCAGGGGAGGTACTGGCAAAGCACGCGGACCAAATCCGTCATTTCACCTCCTGGTTAAGCACGGCGGACGGAACTCGTCACTCTGTAGTGGGAAAAATTATGACGGATGTCACCTTTAAAGGGGTAACTAAACCTATGGAATTTTTCATCATACCTCAGTTAACCCAGAATCTTTACCTAGGAGTGGATTTCGTTCGAAAATTTAACTTGGCCCCGGCACTATTTTCCGGTTCGACCCTGGAGTCCGTCACCACCGTTCCTGACCAATCTAAACCCACTAACTTACTACGACATACTCTGGATGTAAATCAGCAACTGCGTCTAGACTCGGCTATATCGGCTTTTCCATCGCACGAGAAGGAAGGTCTCGGGCGGACTGCCCTGGTGTTCCACACGATAGACGTGGGGGATGCTAAACCCATAAAACCGAGACATTTCGCCATATCTCCGGCGAAGGAAAAATCGTTATATGCCGAAGTGGATCGAATGCTAGCATTAGGCGTAATCGAAGAATCACAGAGCGCGTGGGCTTCCCCAGTCACCTTAGTTGTCAAGCCGAACAAGGTCCGGTTATGCTTAGATGCCAGACGCTTGAACGCCGTCACTGTCAAGGACGCATACCCTCTACCTTTGATTGAAGGCATTTTGAGTCGATTGCCTAAAGCCCATTTCATCACGAGTTTAGACCTCAAGGACGCCTTCTGGCAAATTCCTTTAGACCCCGGTTCAAAGGAGAAAACAGCCTTCACAGTCCCAGGCCGGCCCCTATATCAATTCGTGACCATGCCATTCGGATTGTGTAATGCCCCCCAAACAATGACGCGCCTTATGGATAAGGTGATACCACCTCATTTGCGGCACCAAGTTTTCGTTTACTTGGACGATCTGTTGCTTATAACCGAGACCTTTGACGAACACATCGACCTGCTTCAGGAGGTGGCTCTACACATCCGGAGGGCAAGATTAACCATGAACATAAGGAAGAGCCAGTTCGTGATGACGGAGGTGAAGTATTTAGGTCACATCATCGGGCATGGCCATATCAAGACCGATCCGGAAAAGACTCAAGCGATTGACGTTTTTCCACTACCCAAGACCACCAAACAGTTACGCCGATTCTTAGGTTTATGCGGATGGTACCAGCGTTTTGTACGTGACTATGCCACCATTACCACCCCTTTGACCGACATGTTGCGTAAGGGACGTAAATTCGTCTGGGAAGAGCCCAGCTTGCGAGCCTTTGAAGAGCTAAAGAAGAGTCTGACTACAGCCCCCGTACTGCACAGCCCGGACTTTGACAAACCGTTCTCAATCCATTGTGACGCGAGTCAACATGGGGTGGGAGCAGTCTTAGTCCAGGTTGCACAAGACGGCGAGGAGAGACCTATAGCCTTCATGTCTCACAAGCTGAACCCAGCCCAGCGAAATTACACGGTCTCCGAGCAGGAATGTCTAGCCGCGGTGTTGGCAGTGAAACGCTTCCGAGCCTATGTGGAGGGACACACCTTTGAAATCGTTACGGATCACGCTTCTCTGAAATGGCTAATGAGCCAGACTGATCTCAACGGCAGATTGGCAAGGTGGGCACTGAAACTACAGGCATTTGACTTCACAATCCGCCACCGAAAAGGTAGCCAGCATGTAGTCCCCGACACCCTATCCAGAATGTTCGCCCCTGAAGGAGCCGAGTTGGTCCAAGAGGACGACAGCCCCCAATTGATCGATTTGGACCATCCTGCCTTCAAGTCAGCCAGCTACACACAACTGATTCACACTATCCAGAATCAACTGTCCCAGCTTCCTGAACTGCGGTTGACGGATGGATTTATTTACAAACGGATGGGACATGCATCCGGAGACCCCATACAAGAAGAAGAACAGTGGAAGTTGTGGGTGCCCGAAGAATTAACCACTGATCTTATCAGACGGGCTCATGACCACCCAACAAGTGCGCACGGCGGATACGGTCGTACACTTAGGCGGTTGAAAACCTGCTTCTTTTGGCCTAAGATGGCACAACAGATAAAAGCGTACGTAGCCTCCTGTGAGCTATGCAAGTGCACTAAAGCGCCCAACACCATTCTTCGGCCACCCATGGGTAAGGTTGAGGTCCCCGAACGCGTGTTCCAGCGCTTGTACATTGATCTTATCGGTCCTTACCCTCGATCTGCTTCTGGTCACACGGGAGCTGTCGTGGTCCTGGACCAGCTCTCTAAATTCCCTATCATAGAACCACTACGTAACATGCACACTGGACCTATAATCAGCTTTTTGGAGAACCGAGTCTTTCACATGTTTGGAGTTCCGGAGAAACTTGTCTCCGACAATGGGGTCCAGTTCACCTCCAGCAAATTCCGAGACCTAATGTCCAAATACGGCATCATCCACCAACGAACTGCCGTCTATTCACCACAAGCCAACGCATCCGAACGACTGAATCGTACGCTCATAGCGGCCATTCGCGCCTATGTCCACCCGAATCAGAAGGACTGGGATCGCAAATTGTCCGCCATCACTAGTGCGCTGCGCTCGTCGTACCACGCCACTACCGGCATTTCGCCGTATTTCGCAGTGTTCGGCCAGTACATGATCTGTCATGGGAGCGCTTACCGGCTATTGCGGCAGCTGAAATCGCTAGAGGACCCAATCGTGGTTCTAGAACCGCACGAAAAGCTCCAACTTCTGCGAGATCAACTGCGGGAGAAGATCGAAGAAAGTAGACGGATGGGAGAGGAGCGGTACAACTTGCGATCTCATCCTTCTGGCTTTAAGGCAGGCGACGAAATATATCGTCGAAACTTCCGACAGAGCGATGCCACCCGACATTACAATGCCAAACTAGACAAGAAATTCGTGAAGTGTCGAGTCCTACAAGTCATAAGCCCCACCCGATACCTCATCGCGGACATGACTGGTAAAACCCTGGGAATTTACCACGCAAAAGACCTTAGACGATGAAGTGCAACTATTTCCCACGAGAAACCTTGGCTTACCCCAATCTCTGCTTAGACGAAGACCTCCGAATAACACCCGACTCCCTACTATATAGTCACTGTCGAGTCTCCACGAACATGGTTGTAGCCTATCCTTCGAAACCGACCTTCGACCCGCCATGGCCCTAACCAAGACCTTTTATATAGGAGACGGGATCGTAATTACTTCGATTTTGGGGGGGGGGAATGTGTAATGTGACGCCTACGCCCGGGAATCGAAGTGATTCCGATCCCGAACCCTTGCAACCGGCCAGATGGATATGTCCTCGAAGTGCCAGCGGACTTCATCTGTCGTGCGGATATCGTTGTGCAGAAAATATTTTTTTTTCTGTCCAAATATTTAGATCCGTGGATATAAATATTTGAAATATAGAATTAATCCCAAACCCCGGCACATTTCGAGACATAGCCATCTGGAAATGCCCCTCCACCGTGGCCATCGAGAAAACTATGCCACTGGCGACAACTGGAGAGGCACATTGCCGCCATATGGCGTGCCATTCCACACACAGATGTTTTGTCCGAGGCGACAACCGGGATTTTTGACAGCCACATGGCGGCTTCGTTTTTCGTTGCTGTCGTCTGCTAATCGTCCATTGTCGTGAATCACAAAATTCGTGAAGTTTCTGTGTTTCCCGTAAAAAGTGGGCAATTGTTACATTAACTTCCAAGAAATGTTATAGTTGTACCAATTATGCTGGTGGTTAAGTGTACGAGAATCTCCGGGTAAGCTCGTTGTACGCGCTGAAAGGTTTCGGAAACAAAAGTTTTGTGGAATTCGTGATCTTTCGCAATTGCATTGTGCGCGAGCTGCAAAGTACGAACGCAAACAAGGAAAACGTTGTGAAAATTAATTTGCAGAGTTTTTGTGCAAATCTGAGCAGCTCTACATAAAGAAAAGTGCATAATTGTTTGCAGGGGAGGAAACTAGTTCGTTTTGTGAAACTAATTTACACCTGCAGTGTGCTGTCTAGATCCTTTCAAGCGCTTTGCTACCTCGTAACATACCTTCGTGACGATCGTTTGTGTGTAGGACTCGGTCGGAGCGAGGTGTACTCAAGAGGGCTGCACGTGGAACATCCAACCCTTGAGAACTTCAACGGAACGTTGCCTCAGGCTGGAACAGATCGTGACGGTAGGGATGGTGAAGCAATTCGTATCCATGATATGTAAAATTTATAATTTTTCATGTTTGTAGCATCTGCAACCAACAGTACCAGTACCGAGACTACCATTGACAGGAGGTGTAAGGAAGCCGCATCGTTGTCGTCCCGGTACGGTTGCTCTTCGAGAACTTCGTCGTTACCAGGAGTCCACAGAATTGTTGATCCGGAAATCACCGTTCCACGCTTGGTTCGTGAAATTGTTCGCGATTTCAAAACAGATCTTCGTTCCCAATCAGCTGTTTGGCGGGGATCCATCGGCAAACAATTGGCATCATTTGGATCATCACGCAACTCCACATTTATGATTTGGACAAAAAGGAGGGAAGGTAAAGCGATCTCGAGGTATGTAGGTTTTGTTGTTCTGGGATAAAACGAAGAACGAGGGAATCAGGATCAGAGCGGGGTCGGCTTCTAGATTTGTGTGGGATTGTATACCTGGGAGTTGAAATGGTTTGGGGGAAATAATAAGAGTCTGATTCGTCCGTTTAATTCTTCCTCCCGTGAACCAAATGAACATTGCTTTTAACTTAATAAAGCCACCAGAGGACATATCGCTAATAATACATTGCTGTTAACAGCGATTTTTCACCTTGAACGTTATCCTCTATAATTGGGCAACACAAAAATCCAGACATCGACTCTTTTCTTATTCAACCTTCAAAACTTGCAGTTTAAGTAGCATAAAAAAATAATTTGAAGCTTAACTTGGACGCAGATGAACTTTCACCGAATGAAAAATGAGGAAAAAATATTATAAAAATGTAAAATGCAACAACTAGCAAAGTAAAATCTAGAAATTTAAACAAATCTACAATGAAACTAGATAAAGCCATTTAGAGTTAATAGGCAATTGAGAAAAGATTTCATGAAGATGAAAATTTGTTTTAAAAAAAATCATGATTCCATTGAGAAAAGTTCGAAGTAACAGAACTGTTATATATGATCAATTAAAATTGTGTTTCTATAGTTAACGATTTTTTTTGGCTCACTATCAATTAATAAACTTTTAAAATGTTTGATTTTGCAATCAAAGGAATCTTAATGATAAATTTTTTTACAACAATATACGTTAAGTGTTCGGTTTTAAGTTAATATTTAGTGTAATATAAACGCCTCACAATAAGCGTTGATGAATCTCGTAACTGTAAGAAATGTTAAAGTGGTAAATACTTAAATATAAAAAAGAAACAGATTCTAATTAAGGTTGCTTCGCATAGCAAATTTATTCTGCATTTTATTGGAGGTTTCTAAGGTAATGCGCGAATTGAATCACACAATTGTAGACATATTCATGGTAAAGATTATAAATCAATGGAATTCAGAAATGATATGTGATTATATATCCCCAATTTTTCCAAATTGAGATTATACATTGAATGATTTTGAATATAATATAAATTTCGGCCGAAAACGTTTTGCGTAAAAAAAAAAAAAACAAAAAAATGGAACTGGATAAATGATTAAAATTATTTGGAAAGTAAAAATAATAGCTTACTTGAAATCATGTAAAGGACTATCTTACATGAATAGCAAAATCGCTGCAATAAAGTCAGAAGAAATCTTTTTCAGCATAGCACTCACTAAAATTTCTAGTGTCTCAAGATTATGATTAAATTAATCGTTCAATAGCCTCTCTTCCCAAAATATAGATTAACATTAAAGGTATATGGGATTCAGTAAAAGCAGACTTATCCCAGGCTTCTAATTAACCGGTGAACGGGTTTAATAGTCATGTGTATTTTTATCGTCTAAAGGACGTTTTAACATCGACGTATCGACCCATTACTTCTTTTCTTTTATCTTCTTCTTCTAAGTATAGGGTCAAATAGAATCTTTTACAAATGCATTGAGTCGCTCACATAATGTAGAATTTTGTGCGCAAACACAATTTTACAGATTTCTTAGAAAGACATAAACTCCAGAAAATCTTAAATATTCTATAGAGGAAGATTTAAACCTGAAAAATCATGAGCGTCTTCAATAATTGATCAATTTCAAAATTTCTCATGGCTTGTTTTAATTTTTCAATAATACTAACTGTTTAATTTCTTTCTGAGTCCTCAGTTTTAATAATATAGTTGAAAAATTTCATAAATTTTTGAATAGTGGACTTTAAAATCAAACACAGATTGCAGAATACCTCTATCTCAAAACTTGAGAAGTATCTAAACTGCATCTTTACGATTTCAAGGTAAATTGAAAAACTAATTAAAAGCCAAAATAAATTTTAAAATACCATATCACTGCATTAATTCGGCATTTATTCGAGTAACATCGACGAAATAAAAAAAAAAGTCATTCCTTATCATACAGGAAGAGAGAAAACGAAGCAATAACTACTAAAAAACTCATATGCTTAAATATCTGCAACACTTTTATTCAAGAGCTTTGTATTCTTTCTTCGCATATCGTTAACGTAAAATCGATTCTAATTTACAATTGGAGCTTACCTATTGTTAAGTGGAGCAATTATTTTCAAAGTGCTTAAATTCAATTTGCTTGAATAGGTATAGCAGTGATATAAAAATATAACAACTTTAATTAACTAGTTAATGAAGGAATAAAGCAAATTTTACATTGCTCGAGAATCATGTAAATATGTGCTTGATTACATATCAAAATAATTTTTAAATGAACATTTGCTTATGAATATGTATATGATGTATAAATGTATGCATTGAATGAAATTGAAACCATTAAAACAGAATAAAAATTGGATAATTGATAAAATTGACACGAAAAATTAGAAATTAATATAGAAAAAAAAATTCATAAATGATGTAGTCTTTGCCAGATTTGTCTACAAAAATTAAAAGAGCCCTGAATTAATTAACAATAAAATTGTGGTATATTGTTATGTAGGCTTTGAAGTCTGATAATCTAAACTATAATTTGGTATCTTTGATTTGTCATAGATAACCGACTTTTGTTTTAGAGATGAAACTATTTTTTTCCGATGAATACAAGACCAAACCATTTTTGTAAACAGCTTGATACCAAATAGTGGGCAATTCAGAATTAAAGTAAATGTATTGATAGCTAACGGTTATCAGGTGTGAATTAGATACAAAATAGAATGCATTAACCAGTTGCGCTGCACTGACTAATGTGAAGCTTCATTTTTGTTAACACGGCTATCCAATTTTACTCGATTTTCCTACATTCGAAAACTGCCAATACCTGGCGATAAATGTTTATTATTTTAATTGAAAAACTTTTAATCATTTCTCCACCGACCTTAGAAATCCTTCAATCAAAACAGGATCAAATACTACTCATAAGAAAATTTTAATCTTAATTGGCTAGATAATAATAAATAAAAGAAATTTGAAATTCCAATTCTAGTTTATCCAAAACGAGATATTGTTCATCAAATTAATGAGATAAATAAATTTGGAAGCTATAACAAAATTTTGATTATGAACAAAAAAGTCAAACATTATTAGTAAATTCTTGTAAATATTGTCAAAAATTTAAAATGAAACCAAGTTATAGTAGAAATAATATGAATTGCTAAAAGATAAACCACGACTTTCCTTTTCAGTGGCCCGTTCTTTTTCAGTGGGAACCGAGAGTGTAGGGTAAGTATGCCGTCGCGAGGGTAGGGTTTCGACAAATCCGCTGAAGTCGGTTTCGCGTCGCGCGCGGTACGCGGTACCTTTGATTGGTTCGTCATTTCTTTAGAGTAGTTTTCTTCGGTTTAAGTTCGAGTAGCATATTTTTCGGTACCGCGTCGGTGAATCGGTAACGCGCCTATGGGATTTTGTAGCGTTTTTGATTTGAGATCTGTGGATAGATCACATCCAGAATTAACGTAATGTAGGTTTCTCGTTCTGGATGAGTAATTGTTGACGCGTTTGAAAAACGGGCAAGTTCAGGTGACTGAAATATTGTAATTGAGCGTAATCCATTCGGAGACACGCGACCGAAATCCTCTCCGAACTAGCTGGCCGACAAGCAGTCACCGCGAGAATGGGTTACGGTGCACGGATTGGTTGACCTGTTGGTACCATCCGTTGGCACTACTCAGACTTAACGTCTAGAACTGATGAGAGGTCGGTTCCGCGTTCGATCTGAAAAGAGAAAATCATTACAGAACATTTCTAAAGATAATAAAAATTGATCGGTACGTCTTGTAGAGTAAAGTACGCGTGATAAGTATTTTGTAATGTAGCTTCGTGGCTCGACAAGAACCCGCCTCATATGATCCCGTAAATGCTAGTCGTCAAGCACGCGTACGCGGTCGTTAAGCGAATCTAGTTAGCTGAGCTCGGTGTTGTTTATAGCTCGCTGACACTTGTGCGAGATATGCGGCACCCGTGTCCTACACGGATATTTCGAAAATCATTACAATGAGGTCCAAGGCCCATCTAATATTATTACAATGTTATAATTATACATTCAATAAGTTCAATTTGCTTAAAACCTTATCTTCTGCAACTAAATAATTCTTTAAATTGATTCACTTTAAAACTTTATCAGCGCACACCTATTATATTGTCTACCTCAATTCTAAAGACTGAACAAGGAAACAAGCCGTGATATTCATTCGAAAAGAGTACTACTCAATTGTGAACTGGTTTTTTGATTCTCTCTACATTTTACGAGTTTTTGGAGCTCACACTTATTATTCTGTCCGGGTATATATATATATATATATATATATATATATATATATATATATATATATATATATATATATATATATATATATATATATATAGATTTATTTATTTTCTCAGTGTTATAATCGAAAAAAGTGTTGTGAAAATTATGAAACAGCTGGTGCATAAACGTTGCGAAATTCGATCTGTGCAAATAGTCGAACAATTCGAATAAAGATATATGTCGAACTTTAAAATTACATGCAGAGACGATTCTTATGGTTTTATACCAACAGAAACTTATTGAAATAGCAACCTGCCTGCCCGTCTTTGTGTAATAGTAGTTTTGCTCCGAAATTGTTGCAATTATGAACACCAAACTTGACAGGTGGGTCGTAAGTAATATCCCCTTAAAAATGTTCATGTCGATAGAAATTAACTTGACTTAGCCTACATCGGTTTTATGCCAAGTCATTCGTTTTATTTTTGAGCGCATCATCAGGTCATGAGAAGAAAAGGAGCGATAGTAAATATACTGGAAAATTTACAAAAAGATTAGAAAAAGAAAATTTTAATCAATAAATTAAAAAATGTATTATATAAGCAAGAAAATAGAAGTGAAAAGAGTGGAAGCTGTTAGTGATTTTGTAGGAAACTTAATATCATTATTAGATGTCCTGCATAATAGCTTGAATTTTGCAATTGAAAACCAACATTTACCAAAAGAAGATAGAGTGATGAACGTAAAATCTGACATAATAGTTCTACGGACAATCCAAGTAGAGAATTTCAACCTGTAAAACAATGAATTCAGCCTAATCAAACAACTAAAGTAGAATTCGGTTTTCTACCTTAAAACTGATAAAGGCAATAAAAAAGACAATAAGATGGTCATAATAATAGACAAGCAAAAATACTTTTTCACGAGAAATTGGACAACGCAGAGTACTACGAGTTGAGATATATTTTACACTTAACAGAGCCCAAAGATGTTACTCCAAATAAAATCACACTTCAAGTCACAAACGCCCTGCTTCCTCCTCATCAAGCCATGAATGCCCTCATAAGCAAAATTGAGAAATGGCTAGTAAAGGAATGCAATAAATGGGGGAACCCTCCGGCTAGCCATTCGGTGAAAACTACTAATTGAGAAATTAAATCTCTATGACTGTGGCAAAATATTCGTGTCCTTTGACGTGAAAGCGGTGTTTCCAAGCGTATCAGTCAAACAAACGTTGGCTTTATTTAAGCACTGTGATAGCTCACAACTAGAAAAACATATACGGTTATTATGTATTTCAATTCGCCGCAATTTTATTTTGAGTATGTTGTCCTCACTGTTTGAGTAGTCCTGATCACTTATCAATGTTACAAAATACAGCCACGTGCAAAATTATTACGTACTCTACATTAATACCTGCTTTAGGGTGATTCAGCGTAAAAAAATTAAACAAATTTTAATTTACTGTTATTCTAATTTATTTCAATTAAATAAGTAATATTTAGTCGGCTCACTTTACGATTTAATGACAGCAGCCACTCTTTTCGGCATTAACTCTACTAGCTTAAAACATTTTTCTTTGGATATTTGTTTCCACTCGTGCTTGAACGCAGCAAGTATCGACTGTTTATTACTGATAGAGTGTCTGCGGATGTTTTTCTTCAAAATGGACCAAATGTGCTCAATCGGATTCAGGTCTGTTGACTGTGGTCGCCAGTCCAAAAGTTCGATCTCGTTTTAAGCCATCCACGTCATAGTGTGCGCTGATTTGTGGCAAGTGGCGTTGTCTTGCTGAAGTTTTATGCCGCTGAAGTTTGCATCGCCGAAAATTTGCGTTATCGACGGCGTCAAAGTGGCGATGTTCATTCTCCCCTCACCCAACACTATTTCGCCCACGCCATCGGCAGCCATGCAACCCCAGATCATTACTGAGTATCCACCATGTTTTACAGTGGGCACTACATATTATGGGTTGTATTCTTCCCCCACCCTTCGCTTGACATAAGCCACACGGGGAATTCCAAAAACTTTAGCAATATGAAATAAAAGATTTATTTTGAAATTTAATGGTTTTTCTTTCAGAAAATAATTCCAAAGACAATGGCTTATTTTGGTGCAATATATAAAGTAATACCTCAAAGTTTGATTCGTCTGTCCACAGTACGTTGGACCAATCTTCCACTGTCCCACCTCTATGCTTGAGGGCCCATTCCAGCTGATTTTTCGTATTGTGCTCCGACAGCCACGGCTTCTTCTTTGCCTTGCAACCTTTTAATCCAGCTTTAATAAGCCTTCCTTCTCCCTGTATACACACCACTTAGTCTGCGTTTTGTTTCAGATAAAGGTGTAATGAGGTCTATAGCATTTTTTTGCGGTCCTGTAGGGACTGCCGGATTAAAAATCGCTCTTCACGTTCTGTAGTACTTTTTTCTGCCTGTTCTTTATGGATTTGAATGAGTATCGGTCACTTTGAAACGATTTAATGCATATTGCACTGGACACCGCGACCACTGCACTTCATGGGCTATTTTTACTTGAGCCATGCCTTGGTTATGCAAAACCTTAATTTATCATACCCGGGTATCATAAATATTTGTTTTTTTCATATATCTTTCGATACATGCCGCCGATGAATTTTCGAAATAGTTAGGAAAAGTAGGGGTGCCTAATACTTTTGCACGTGGCGTTGCTAAAACTTATACTAAAAAAATTAAGATACGAGTTTCTAGCAAATTGAAGGGTCACCTTTCGATTTTATAGATCTTCTTCGTCTTCATAGCGCTACAGCCCCTCTCGGGCCTTCGCTTCCTGCAACAAGCGCCTCCCACTGAATTGCTCCTGTTCAAGCAGATTTAACGTAGTCATACAAAAATCTCTAACGCTTAAAATAATTTCTAAGTTCTTGAATCCCATTTGTTTATGTTCTTGTTCTCACGTTGTTGTTTTCACAAATTCTAATGTAATCTGAATCATAGTCAAAACGTATCGATAACATCCTGGCCGCTCTTCTCGTGAAAGAGTTTCATCAATTCTTGAAGCTCTGAGTGTGCTCCGACAAAATTGGTGGCGTTATCACTGAATATTTTTGACGGACGTCCTCTTCTTGATATGAACTTTTTTAGAGTTCCAATGAATGCTGCAGCTGTCAAATCCGAAGTCAATTCTAAATGAACTGCTTTTGTTGAGAAGCATATGAAAAGAGCAATATATGCCTTCACTGGCCTTTTCCCTCTCAGGTCAAAATGTATTTGAATGGGACCGCAAAAGTCCACTCCAACATGTAAGAAGGGTTGAGATCCTTGGATTCTTTTAGCGAGTAAATCGCCCATTATTTGTTGAAACATCTTGGGCTGTGCTCCGGTGCATCGGACGCAATTTCGCACGGTTGCTGTGGCGAGTAACTTCCCGTTTATACACCAAACAGTTTGCCCTGTAATGTACAATAATGATTGTGGCCCGTCGTGCAAATATTTTTTGTGTATGTGTTTGAACATTAGCTTGGTTATTGTATTAGCAGGAGAAATAAGCATTGGATGTTTTGCATTGGGTGGGAGCTTGCTTTTGGAAATTCGACCTCCCACCCGTATAATGCCTTCGGTGTCAACTGATGCTGCCAGAGATCGAAATTTGCTGTTACTATCAGCTGTTTTACCCCTTTTCAATTGTTCGAGTTTGACACCAAAGTCCTGCAACTGCATCTCACGTCTGCTTGATTGCTACTTCCTTTGTATCATCTGCCCGCATATTATTAGTGCATCAAATAATGAATCCCAAAAATTCTTGTAGTCTCGAAGTTTTTGTTGTGCTTAATTTGCTGTATGAAGTGTGGTGCTGATGCTTGTATTGTAAGGACATATTTTTTGACCTTGAGTTCATGTTCTGGAAGTGCCTGATCGTTGCTCCATGAAGGTCTACCTCAAATTTTAATTAGATGCCGAAAAAATGACGGCCCATCAAACCAAAGTCTTGTCTCCAAGAATTGTGATGGAAGCATTCCTCTTGAAATGATATCAGCTTGGTTTTGTTGCGACCCCACATGTTGCCAAATCCCATCCTTAGTTGCTAGTTCAATGGCAGCTACGAGGGTCATTCAACAAGTACTTAGCCTCACCGCCCGAAGGCGCTGCTATTACAAAAGAGTTTTACCATCGTGCAGTACATTCAACAAAACTAATGAAGGGAATTGACTGAAACTTTGACATTAGGCTATTAAAAGAATGTACTGCACGATGGTAAAACTCTTTTGTAATAGCAGCGCCATCGGGGGTGAGGCTCAGTACTTGTTCAATGACCTTCGTACTCGGTTTACCACGAACCTCGTGAACTTGGATGCAGTTGACGCTAATCACTGTAAAACAACCGTGGAGTCGGTCCATAGAAATGTTTTTTCCATGTCGATTTGCAGGGCTTAGTTTTATTAGATCGACCAATACCATTAATAAGTGTGCTGCACAGAGTTCTAATCGTGCAATGGAGCGTTTCGTCGCTGGAGCAACTCTACTTTTTGAGCATGCGAAGAAAACCTTTGCATCTTTATTACTACGACCTGATCGCAAATAAACGCAGACGCCATAGGCCAATTCACTTGCATCAGCAAAACCGTGAAGCTGAACTGGATCAGAATGATAGAAGCATCGTATCCTTCTTGCAATGTGAACATTTTCGAGCATTGGCAATTGATTTCTGTACATTTTCCATATTTGCTGTAGGACATCTGGGAGAGGCGTATCCCAATCAAGTTTGATCTCCCATATTTGCTGCACAAAAATTTTGGCCAGCACAATGGGTTGATTCACCAAATCAAAAGGATCAAAAGCTGTGACATCTCCGAGAGCACTATTCGTTTGGTCACGGGTCGTTGGTTGGAAAAGCGAGTGATCTTGATGTTGAACCCTTCGGTGCTTGGATCCCAGCTCATACCTAAAGTTTTAATAATGTTTGGTGTTTCAAAATGTGTCATATCAAACTCGGTTGCTTGATCCTTTGATGGTATTTTATTTATTTATTTATTTATTCATGAACCAAACAAGTTACAAAATATTTACATTGCATTATAGTTCCATTTTATTTTCTTAACAATTACAATTGGGGGGAAATGGGCTAAGGAATTCCAGGACAGAGGATATTTAAGGATTCAAGGTTTTAAGTAAGTTTGTTTTAAAAGTGGCCTTCGAAATGCCTGGTGTATAGCAATTCTTCACGTTGTTAAAGATTCTGCAGCATTTATTTATAGGCTCACTATCTGCATAGACAGTTCTATGATGGGTTACTTTGAGAAAAGGAGTATGCCTAGTTTGTCTCGTTGTATTATTAAAATTAAACTTCGTGGAGAGTGATTCAATCTGAATACCTTTTTCGATATTTAAAAAGGCGAAGCAGCAAGATGAGATTTGTCTTCTTAATGACAGAGAAGTCATGTTTAGTTGTTTAAGCCTTTGCGAGTATTCTGGTAAGGTTGCGAATTGACTGGGATCGTAAAGATCCCTTAAGGCAAATAGTACAAACTACTTCTGGATGGACTCAAGTCTATTTGAGTGTATTTCAAAGATAGGGTCCCAGTCAATGCTCGCATATTCTAAGATTGGGGGAACAAGGGCCGTGTACAAAGATTTTGTTACCCATATATTCTTGAACTCCTTCGCTAGTCTTTTAATGAAGCCTAGCTGCTTATTAGCCTTCGCTAAAATTTTATCATAATGTAAATTAAAACGCAGCTCGTGATCCAAGATGACACCAAGATCATTAACATGCTCAACTCTTGCCATTTCGACATTATTAAGGAAGTAGGTATTGCTAACGAAGTTTTTTTTTGCGAGAAAAACTTATGACCTGACATTTACTTGCGTTGAGTTTAAGTTTATTAATCTCACACCATTGTTGAAGGCAAAAAAGTTTAGTTTGAAGAAAGCTCGCTTCAGTTTGTGAGCCAATAGCGTGGTAAATTTTTAGGTCATCAGCATACAATAGGTGTGGTATACCCGCCAGTTCTTTTGATAGATCAGATATGAACATGTTAAACAGGAGAGGTCCGAGGTGACTACCTTGTGGCACACCCGATGATGCTACAATTTTCTTTGAATAGTAACCCTGAAATTTTACAGTTTGAGTGCGATGAGAAAGGTAGGATATAAGCCAATTCAGAAGAGACCCAGAGATCCCAAAGTTTTGCAATTTTGTTATTAAAATGGAGTGATTCACTTGATCAAAAGCCTTACTAAAATCAGTGTATACTGCATCAGCCTGCTGGACTTTTCCATGGCATTAAGAGCATCGGAAACCATGATTATGAGATTAGTGGCAGTTGAGCGACCTTTACGGAAACCATGTTGCTGGTCGTTAAGGAATGGATCAACAAAGGTGGCGAGCCTATCATGTATCATTTTTTCAAAAAGTTTTGGTATAGTGGATAGTAGTGCGATGCCTCTGTAATTCTCCACTGATTTTTTGTCTCCACTTTTGTGGATAGGTGTAGGGTTGGATAATTTCCACACAGTCGGAAAGACACCTGATGAGAGAGATTTATTAAAAATTATGTGCAGCGGTTTGGATACCTGTGTTAGACACTGAAATAAAAAAGATGGAAGAATATGGTCTGGACCGGGGCCTTTATTCAGGTCCAGATCGTTAATGGCTTTATGGATTTCATCTAAAGTAAGAGTTATTTCTGCAATACCACCATTATGCGGTATTTGCGTCTGATGATGTACCGGTGAGCTAGCAGGCAGAAAAACTTCCTGGAAGTATTCAGCAAACATATCACAAATTGTTTTACAATCAGAGGAAGTAGTTTCTCCCTTAGTCATTGTTGCTGGGTACCCAGACGATTTTCTTTTAGTATTTACAAAATCATAGAATTTCTTAGGGTCACGCATTATATTTTCTCCTGTTATATTAACGTAGAGATCGTATGCCTCTCGAGACTTTTGAGAAAATTCGTTGGCCAAGTTTTCATAACTTACCCTGATTTGTTCGTTTGGGTTTGGACCATTTTTTAAGATCTTGTAGAGTTTATTTCGACGATTTCGTAATTGTCTAAGCTCTCTATCTAGCTATGGTTCAGATTTCTTATTTCTTTTCTTATTTTAGGGACGAAATTTTCAACGGCGTCAAATAATATCTGATAGACTGATGATACTGCATCGTCTACGTCTAACATTGAAAGAGTTTCTATCCATTCTATAGTTTCTAAATAGGCTCTAATACCTACATGGTCTGCATTTTTAAAGTCAAATACAATTTCATCATTGTATAAATTCGATGTTTTCAGATCAGATGTAGTTCAACAGAAAAAGCTCTATGATGTTTAGTATTAGAAAACAGGTTTTCTTCGTCAGTCGTTGGACATACTACTACTTCGTCAACAAAATTCATGAAAATTAAATCTAACCAGTTGCCATTTGGGTTTGGGGTTGGAGCAGTTTGCTGCAAATCATTGCCATAAAATGTATCGACTAATTTATTGTCAACGGAGTCTTTAAGGTTCAAAGGAAGGAGATATTTTTCATTTTCGTCAACAACAAAGGATAAGTGAGGACGATTGAAGTCACCTAAAATGATGATTCTATCATTTTCATTACGGGATGACATGACTGAAGAAGCTACCTCAAAGAAGTCGTTTAAATAGTTTCGTCAGAATTGGGAGATATATACACTACACCGATGTATAAAAACACATGACCAAGGATAACTCGCACAAATATTATGTTCGAAGTCTTTAGAGGATGCAGTTGGAACCACTTCACATGATATTTTATAGCAATTAGAACTCCACCTCCTCTAGATTGACCTGTGCGCTGATAGTCTCGATCACAGCGGTGGATAGTCCAACTATCGTCAAGAATTTCCGTATTTGTATACGAGCTATTCAACCAAGTCTCGGTGATGGTAATAACATTAAAGTGGCAGGATTTGGCGTCAATAAATAAATAATTTAATTTTCCTCTTATACCACCGCAATTGTGTTTAATGCGCCTTGAAATCAGACTTTGGTTAGGAATGATATTTCTTAAAGTCATCTCGAGATTTTTGAAGAGCAGCGATGTGTTTTGATCCCACATACGATCTATAGGTTTCTAAATCCTTTTTTACCTGGTCGGAGCTCAAACTAAATTGCTCATGGAAACGTGTAAAGACAAGTGTCAAGGTTTTAAGGTCAGTAGGAAGCCCTTCCTGTTGTATTTTAACCTTTAAGTTGGTTTTAGTTTCAGGAGAATCGTGCTGATAGGAAAGAAAAAGACGAACATCATTATAAATGTTGGGGTCTCGCAAACGTGATATAAGGTATTTACTCTCTAGATCACATTGAGAGTTGATCGTGGCCTTAACTCTAGGAGGTACTAGCAGATCAAATACTGTTTGCGTCATTGCTGATTCAACAGGTGGAGCTTCTGGTATATTAATATATCCAGAAGAAGATGGCTTTTGGTCATCACCGCGTACAAATTTTATTAGTGGGAAGCTATGGGTGGTTTTAGGGTTTGAATTATTAGTTGTGATGACTTTTTGTTGAATTTCGGAATTTTTATCTATTTTGTTACTTTGAGCCACAGGCGATTTGTTGATGGATTTGTTGGATAAAGGAATATTGCTCAAAGGTGGGGGTTTACATTTTATATTAGAATTAAGCTTATTTTTAATACTTTGCTTACTACTTTTCTTCACATTATTCTGGTAACGCCACTTGAAAAACTTGATGCCATTCCATGATAGATATGTAATTTCTCCCTGATGATTGCTGAACAACCAAGCATACTGCGTTGGAATGTGAAGTTTGAACGTTGGTCGATGGGTTTTTTTCTTTCTAGGGAGAGATTCGACATAGCAGTCACTAATGCAAAACTCGTCCCGAACAAAACGAAGAACCCAAGCCTCATCAGCAGCTGATGGTGCACCTTGAACGAAAAACTTCTCGTAATTGCTCTTTTCGTTGTGTAGTTGACAAGTTGTACTCGTCGACTTTGCGTTTGCCTCATGAATTCTGGCTACCCGTTTGCGCCATTATCCTCGGACCAGAGAGTGCCAAATTTTGATATCATGTTAGATGTGTCTTCAGCAATTCCATTTAGTGACAAGTCACATACAGATGTTACCTCATCAACGTTTGTTACATGGTGGTTTTCGTTTACTAACACAGTATTATTGGCCTCTAGCATTTCCTCATTTAATGACTTGGCACCATAAGAGGATGTATGCTTTGAGTGTTCATGTTGGTAATCGGATTGATGGTCCAGTTTCTCTAAAAAATTTAGAATCTTGCTACCAGCAGATGCTAGCCAAATAGATTGCTGTTCCTCCAATTGTAAGCTTTGAGTCCAGAAAAGTTTCGTCAAATGATTTTCAAGATCCGTGCTGTTTTGAACAGATAAACTGTGGGAGGGAAGTGTAAGCGCCATAGATTTATTCATCAAAGATAATGAATCCTCGATTGCGTTGAGCTTTCTCTCGAATTTATCGAAAATTCTCTCAACTGCTAGGCTATTGTTGTTTGTTGAGATCTTGCTTGCCAGACCGTCGAAGCAGTTAGTCATTTCTGTGAAGCTTTCGTCATTAGCTCGCGATTGGGCTTGATGCTTAGAAACAAGTTGAGCTGTTTCCTGCATTAATTGATCGATATGCCCTATGATGTTGTCGTACATACACTTCAACAGCCTACTCGTGTTTTGGCAATCCGAACAAATAAAGTGCTCATCCATATATGGATTATACCAATCCCTGGGAGCATTAATACAGACACCATGAAACTGCCTATTACAAAAAGCCTTGCACGAAACAAGCTTAAAGGTGTTATCGAAGGCCACACAATTTGCCATAATAACTTCCTATTGTTTGAACACCACTTGTGTAGATGAAATCCTCCCCTTTCCAGCATCTTTCTGAGCTGTTTTGCAATGCTTTAGCTTCTGTTAAGCTGTCTGCACCTGTCAATAGATCGTCCACGTAGAAGTCACGGGATACCACTTTTGCCGCCAAGGGCCATATGTTCGTCTTCGGCTAATTGATGTAAGCCCCTTATCTCTAAATACGGAACCCATCTAGTTCCGTAAGTAACTGTCTTTAGCCTGTATGTTTTTACAGTGTTTTCACCTGGCGTTTTCCATCGTATGAGTTGAAAATCACGATCATTTTCATGCAGAATCACTTGCCGATACATTTTATGAAAGTCGGCACTGATCGGAACCTGACCAAAACATTGCAAAGGTACTGCTGTAAATTTGGCCCAGTCCTCAAGATATCATTTAATGATTTGTTGCTGGATGTCTCGCAGTTTTATTGTCGTGCTTTCTGGACGTATCACACAATAGTGTGGTAGATAGTAATGACGCATAGATTCGTCTATATTGTGCACCTCTTTCAGATGTCCCCGTTTTTGATACTCTTCGATGAACGCCATGTAATCTTTCATCAATTGAGGATTGCGGTGGAATTGTGTTTGTAGCCTACAAAGCCTTTGAACGGCTACCTGCTTTGGATCTTCCGAGAATAAGAGCCGTACGATATATTTGCCTGTCATATCTCGGGTTTTTCTTCTTAGCACTACAGCCCCTCTCGGGCCTTCGCTTCCTGCAAATAGCGCCTCCAACTGTCTCGGTCAATTGACCGCGTCCTGCAATTTCGAAATCCGAGCAGCGATGAACTGTCTTCATCGACCGAGTCAGACCAGCGTTTCCTCGGTTTCCCCACTGGTCTCCGACCTTCTGTTTTCCCAACGAATACCTTTTTGGGTATCTGTTGTTTGTCCATGCGATACATATGGCCAGCCCATTGCAGCTTCCGTGGTCTTACAATCGTTGAGACTTCCGGCTCATACAGCTCATGGTTGCATCGAGTTCGCCATTGGTCCCCGTCTAGCTTCGCTCCAATTATTCACCCAGGACCCGTCGCTTTGCGAATGCTTGGGTTAGGGTACATGCTTCACACCTATAGCATAACACAGGTCTTATCACAGATTTGTATACTTGAACTTTCTCTTCCTAAGTATGCAGCTGGTGTTCAAGATCGTCAAAACTGAATAAAATATTTTATTTGCGAGCAGTATTCTTCGGCGTATTTCGTATCTTGCATTACCGGTTCTCGTTATTTTGACGCCTAAATATACAAATTCGCCCACATTTTCGATGTTGTATTCGCCAAGTGTGATATATTGGGCATGTGAGATATTTTTCCTCGACTGCGTCATGGGCTTTGTTTTATTCTCATTGATTTGTAGCCCTACTAGTAGATGTCGTCCACATAGGCTACTACTTTTGCTTAACGGTCGTGACAAAATGCTGATGTGGTCCGCATAGGCTACTTGGGTCGACTTGTATAGTAACGTAACTCTTGTATCGACAGGTAGCTTTCTTATGGCATATTCCAGAGCCAAATGAATAGCAACAAGACCAGCCTATCTGTCTGTTTTAATCCGATATTTATGTCAAAGGCGTCGGTGTGATGGTTATTGATGCGGACTTAAGAGGTTGTCGGCGTCATTGTCATTTTGGTAAGACAGACTTATTTTGATGGGATACCAAAGCAAAGCATTATTTGGTACAGTACGTTACAATCAATACTGTCGTGTGTTTGCTTAACGTCAAAGAAAATTTGGTGTACGTTTATGTTGAACTCGCAGCATTTTTCAAGTGCCTGCTCGACTGTAAACAATTGGTCTATTGTCGATCTACTGCTCTAAACCCACCTTGATACTCTCCAATAATACTGTTAGCGTATGATCCGATTTTATTTTCTAAGATTTTAGAAAATATTTTGTACGCCGTACAAAGTAGTGATATGCCTCTATAATTTTCGCACTGTAGCTTGTCACCTTTTTTTTTTGTGGTAGGACCATATTTAATGAGCTCATTTGAAATCTCATCGATGCCCGGCGCTTTATTATTCTTTTGGGCTTTGATGACGAAACAAACTTCATCCAGAGTTGAGGGGGTCAATGGAAGCTCTCCGGGAGTATCTATAAGCTCCGATGTGCTAAAGACGAGTGGAGGATTAAGGAAGTCCTTGAAATATGATGCCCATCTTTCTTTAATCCTGTTTTCATCAGCAATGATGTTGCCGATGTCATCACGGCAGAGTGTGGTTTTGGGCTGATAACCACGTTTCAGGCTTTTCACTACTTTGTATGCTTGTGTTGTGTTGTTGCCCGCTAGACTTACATCGATATTTCTCAATTGGTCGTCATAGTATTTTCTTTTCTTTAATTATCTTATTCGCTACTCTTCTGAGATTTCCATGTTGTTCTCTCTTCGTCCTGGTTTTCCTACCTAAATATTGTTTGTATGCCTAATCCTTTTCATCTAACACATTCTGGCATTCACCATCGAACCATTCATTTCTTTTGTGCCGGGCTTGATGTCCGATCATCTGTTCTGCTACGGGCTTAATAGCCGCTTTCACTTCCACCCAGAACTCGTTGCTTGTGTCTGATAGGATGGGAGCTAGCTGGTTGTCGAGGGTCTCCGTGAAATTTTTGGCCACAGACGCCGTTTGGAGCCTTTCGATGTCGCATTTCTGTAGAAGGCTGGTCGTCGCCGAATACGCCTTTGGCATATGACATTCATATGATAGTTCGATCAAGTAATGATCTGAGTTACAATTGGCTCCTCGGTATGTATGGACGTTAAGTATGCTCGAGGTGCAACGTTGTTGGATCAGAACATGGTACATCTGGTTTTGTGTGTTGTCATCCGGTGATATCCTGCTCGTTTTATGTATATATCGATATTGGAAGGAAGTCGAATGTATGACTAAATTTATGCTACATGCGAAGTCAATTAGGCACTGGTAGTTGTCATCCGTTTCAATGTGGAGGCTATATCCTCCAGTTGTTCCCCGATGAGATAGCTCATTGCCAACCTTAACGTTAAAATCACCCAGAATTATTTTTGTGTCATTTGTTGGCAATGAATGAGTCGACTAGTCTTTCCAGGTGATTGTAGAACCTTTCCTTCATTTCTTAGTCCTTTTCTTCGGTCGGAGCATGTATATTTATCAGCCAAATTTTGAAAACTTCACTTTTATACAGATCGCTCACAACCGTTCATTGATTGCCTTAAAATCAATAACGTGCGATTAAAACTCCCTATCCACAATGAAGGCCACTCCGAATTCTCGTTTTCCGGTAGGCTTCCCACTTTTGAATATTGTGTGGGCTCTGATATCTTGAATATCACTTCCAGTTCAATTCGTTTCCTGGATTGACAGTATTTTAATTTATATTGACTGGTCTGTTGTAAAGGATCTTTAACGGTTAACAGCGCCTGGGTAGCTCAGTGATCTGACATCCCAGGATCCAATGTCATAGTCCTTTTGTCGGTTGTGAGGTCGTTACCGTAAATCCAATCCATTCCGAGGCTCTTTTGCAGGTTTCGAAACAATGTAGGGGTTTACAGGGACGGGGAGTTAGCTCATAGCCCAACCTCCATTCCGGTGGCATGGTTATTACTTTCAATTCTGTTATCAGGCGCGGAGTCTTACGTCACCACAAAGGACGTGTAAGTAGGATTTAGTAGCAGAGCTGCAGGTGTATTTGCAGTTATTGGCATATCTCAGCATTTAGTGTTTCATCACTGTGCTGTGAGCCGATGCAAGTATGCCGCTGTCAAATGAGACAAGATTAACTTATTGTACTTATGTAATTTCCGCATTCAATGCTTGCTACTTTATATCTCGTAAGCGTCTGTTTCTTGAGTACCAATCACGAGATGTTTGCTAATTTTATTTAAAAAAGTCATTTGAGGACGCTTTACTTTTATAAGTAATATATTTTAACTACACAACAAGCAAAACACAAAGAAGTCTGCTGTAGATGGCATAACAAATTTTATTTAGTGTACCAAACTACGAGTTAGGTCGTATTAAATCTTCTATTTCAAAGTTTCTCTAGATGCTTCATTATTATTATATCTGCAGCTCAACATTATTCCTTCTCCCAAATTTTCTTCAAAATTAAATGTTGACGTCCATGGCCCGACACTAAATTTAATTTGGCACTGATATAAAACTTTTGTGCTCATTAAAACAAGCGCAGATATCACATTGATCATTCATTATGTTATTGCGACTCCAATCAAATTAGAAGGATTGCGATGACATTCAAATAAAAATTAAATAGTTTTTTTTACATATAAAGGGGTTTCCATTAACGGCATAAAAATTGTATCTATTAACAAAACACAGAAATATTTAAGATATTGAGTTCAAATTGATTGTGGGTGTAGTACAAGCATTACGTTTTATGAATGAAATTCAATTTTGGCCATATGACCACCACGAGCCCGTTTACAGCGGTCGATTCTTTGGACCCAATTTTCCACCACTCTGGCACACATTTCGACCGGAACGTTGGCAATTTCGCGTTGGATGTTGTCTTTGAGTTCGTCTAAAGTTGCTGGCCTGTTGGCATAGACCAGTGTCTTGATATGGCCCCATAAAAATAAATGCAATGGCGTTAGATCGCATGAATGAGGTGGCTATTCGACCGGACCATTTGTCGTGATAACACGTTCATCAAATTTGCCTTTCAATAAATCGATTTTGAGGCGTGCTATGTGGTTAGTGGCACCGTCTTGTTGAAACCACATATCGTTGGTATCAAGCTCATCCAATTCTGGCCACAAATAATCTTCCAACATAACACGATGGCTCTCTCCATTGACGGTAACCGCACTAAACAGTAATTTTTTGTAAATGCAACGGTGTCTCAAGAAGCACATGTTAGTTTGTTGCTGAGCCATTGAGTCAGAAATGAGCCTCATCGGTGAAGATGATTTTTCGATGCAATTCTTCATTTTCTTCAAGCTTTGCCAGTGCCCAATTGGAGAAGTTTCAGCGTTTTGAATGATCAAGTGGCTTTAGTTCTTGAGTCAATTTGATCTTGTAACCATATAGGCCAATATCTTTTCGTAAAATACGCCACAGTATCGTTTGAGCGATGCCCAATTCTTGAGAACGACGTAGAATCGAATCCGCCCATGAAACATAGATGGCGACCTATAACAACCGATACTCAGTATGTTGACTAAGCCGTTAGAAAAGGAATGTTACGAGCTAGAAAGGAAATTTAAACGCGAGAATCAATGAATACAATGAAAAAAGTGGCTTTGATCACGAGTAGAATGAAAAGAAAACTAAAAGCAGAAACTTTATAGAACAAAATGACTATATATAGAACAAAATAACTACAAGAGACCCAGAGATCATCTATAACATATTTCAACGTCTTTAGAAAGATAAAAGTTGAAGACGGTGAACGGTGCGTTAAAAAGTTAAAAATTAAAGGTGGAAACTGGACTAGCTACAACAGAGGACGAAAAACAAAAGAAAAAAAATCTAGGATCTACAAGATCACGTACCAGATATGTCAGAAAAACTATATCGAATAATTCAGATGGTCAGTCAGTCAGAACGAGATTCATCGAGCACATCAAGGGAGCAGAAAAATTCATTTCAAAACAGGGACCCACTTAAACGATCGAGTCATTGGTGGCGAAGCACATTCTTCTTCTTCGTAGTACTACAGCCCCTCTCGGGCCTTCGCTTCCTGCAAACAGCGCCGCCAACTATCTCGGTCCATTGACCGAGCAGCAATGAACTGTCTTCGTCGACCGAGTCAGACCAGCGTTTCCTCGGCTTCCCCACTGGTCTCCGCCCTTCAGTACTCCCAACAAATACCTTTTTGGGTATCCGTTGTTCGTCCATACGATTCATGTGGCCAGTTCATTGAAGCTTCCGCATGGAGTTAGGAAGTTAGACGCTTATGAAAATTTGTGAATATTGAAAGAACTAGAAGATTTACGGCTCAACGAAGATGTACTTGTAGGTAGCAGCTATTCAAAAACTTTGGAATTAATTAGATTTAAGTGAAATTTGGTAAGTTTATATAGAATTTGATTTAACAAAATTAGAAAGAAATCGTAATAATCATATAAAATAATTAGTAGGGAAAACATTTCAAAAGGAATAATAAAACAATAAAAACGAAAAGATATCGGCTAAGTAACTAGATTGAGTTAGGTAGGCAGATTAAAATCTGGTAAAACGTTTGGATATTTAAGCGATGAAAAAAGTATTAATAACATTGAAGAAGAAGGAACATACTTTCCAGAACAGAAAAACCTATATTAACATCATGAAGAGGTGCAGGACGAGGTAGAATCTTCGAATAATGTACTTTCCTCCCGCTATCAGAGACCTTTGACCCGAAAATAACATGTATAAGTTGAAGAATATTTTCCACATAAAACTAATTCTTATTTTAACAATTCATCACTTACACAAAATATAATTCACCTTAACGACCATTGTCAAAGGTTATACACCTTAAATACTTTTTATATTTCCAATATGTTATAGGTTGTCTTATAAAAGTAAATAACACTCATTAGCTCCTATTTAGAACTTTTTCTTATCAACATATTGTGGTCACATTTTCTTCTAGGGAATGTATTAATCTGGTATGTGAAGCGGCAGGTTTAAAATCACAAAGAAAACGCCGTCCTGACAAAAAGCTGGCACAATACATAGCCGAGCGACCATGCATGCAGAGTTCTGGCACCAATGTACGCATCAATGTAACGAAAAATTCAATCAGCTTACGAAGTATCGAGACGAGTGAAATGATTGTTAATCATGACTTACCTAGAATAAGCTTTGCTTCCGGTGGCGATCAGGTAGTCAATTTTATTAGCTACCCTGAAATAATATTAAAACGCATTCAACTTTTTCTTAGGACACACTTGACTTTTTAGCTTACATTGCTAAGAATTTGGATGGATGGAGAGCATGCTACGTTATTGAATGCGGAAGCGATCAGTCTCAAGAGTTACTTTCAACAATCGGAACAGCATTCACCACCCGCTTCAAAGCATTACAGTATGCTATTTTCGTTATGTATACATTAGAATATGTCATCATGGATTTTTGATTTCAGTTGCAATGGTCTAAATAATTATAACATCGAAGAAGAGTATGACAAAGACTACTACAACGATTTACCAGATAAGCTACCACCAGATCTCTTATTTGATAATGAACTTCCACAACAAGTGACACAATTACAATTGAAGGTATGCAAACTGCCATTGTTGTTCTTCAATGATTTTGAGCTTAATATTTGCAGAAACCTCGGCATCGCCTAAGTAGTAATTTAATTGACTTGAATAGCCCACCTCCAGACCACGTACCTAAAGTGGATTTAGGATTGGATGCAAATAGTAACAGCAGTTCCTCCGTAGTACGGGATGTTTTTGATATACGTAAGTCAAATTATTTCATCAATATTATTTAAGTTCAAATAGATAAAACTATCAGCAAATCTCATTTCAATTCAGAAGTTGAGAAATGAGATTTATAAAGACGAGTGATGCAAAGAGTTAGAGCTTTCGCTTGTTTTATTAGTATTTATTGAGTTCCTAATTCACTAAAATTGCGAATATTTTTTTAGACCCTATATTATGGTCGTCTAGATTTAAATTGTTTTAACTGGCAACCTGTTGTATATATTACAAAACAAGTTGTTCAACTTCTGTTGTTTTGTGTCTATTAACAGTAGAGTTACAAGAAATATAAAAAGATATCCGTTTCTTGGTAGCGGTATTTAGGGTGTTTGAATTTAACTTACTACACAGTTTTTCTGAACGGCTCCAATTCAACTATCATACCGACTCCGTCCCGGTAAAATCTTGGCAGGCCTCGGAGTACGTTTGAAGTTCGTACCATTGGGTTGGTGGTGCAGGTTGGGCTGGGACCAACTCCCGATTAGCGCTGGTGGCTAGTCGAAAATGTGGTATACTGTACTGTACTCGGAAACGGAAGCCGATAACCTCTCCTCCGCCGCCCAGCGACATGAAGAAAGGCGAATCTGTAAAGCGGAAGATGAATAAAATGTGCATGCGACTCGCCAAAAATCAGCAAAGGAGCAAAGATTAGGCTCCTTGAACTAGAGGAGATTAACAGACACGACTCCTTGAACCAAAAGAGCTCATTGGGCATTACCGGAGAAGCCGGTTAAAGGCCGAAGAGGACCAGAAGGCCGAAGAAGAGCAGACGGCTAAAGAAGCGCTGAGGGCTAAGCCTAAAGGGCACGCGCAGAAAGCTCCACCATCAAACATCAATAACAGAATTACGTCTAGCCCAATCGAAGGAGATCGGGATAAAAGAAAGAAGGAAGAGGCACTTGATGGGCACGGAATGCCAGGTCAGGGATTCGAGATAGTGCTGACAAAAGGAGCGAAGAAAGCCGCAAGAAAACTCCTTCAAAAAGTGTCAGAAAATGAAGGAAAAAGACCTGATGTGAAACAGGAGAGAAAGAAGCCCTGATGAAGATCCCGGCAGCAGGTACTGCTCGTGAAACTCCAAGATGGCCGATCCTCCGCAAAAGTGCTGCGGGATATCAGGGAAATGTAAGCCATGCGTCAAACAGATCTGCGGGCAAAACGAATCCTAGAAATGGCGGCCAGAACGGCGCTCGTCGTACTAAACACCGAAAATACGTTGACTTTTCGCCGTATTGGCTGTGAATGAACCATACCGGACGTGGCATTCGCCTGGAAGTCCTTAGTATGGAAGATCCAATATTGGAGAGTATTAGAGGCCAACGATCATCAGTGCATTCTGCTTGAGATCAGTGATGTCTCCCCCCAATTGAGTGGAACATCGAAAGGATGGACGACAAGAAGTTTATCGAGGTGCTCACAGCAGGTGCCCCGCTGCAGGAAGACTCGCAGGTGCAGACGAACTGGCAGCTGAAGATGTGGTGAACTCAACTATGAGCAATATCACAAACTCCCGGCATGGCAGGTCCCCAGTGTACAGGTGGTCGACTAAGATCGCTCAAAAGGATAGGGAGTGTCACAAGCTTTGGCATGAGGCTCAACGCGCGCGGAACCGTGACGAGGCATGTAACCGGGTAGCAGCATATAAGTCGGCCTGGAAATGCCTTCGCCAATTTATTAACACCAGCAAGGCTCGCTGCTGACAAGAGTGGATAATGTGAACAAGAATCCGTGGGGTCTTGGCTACAGGCTAGTTATGCGGAAACGTTGTGCCCAATGGATGCCTTGCATACATGATGCGGAAAAGATGGATGAGATAGTGCGGGCGCTCTTCCTCTACTTCTATCTGACACAGCTTTTGAGCGGGCATGAGTGTTTTCAGTCTTACCAGCACCAAATTCGTAAGTCACGGTCCCCCGATTGTCGGTTTTGTCCAGAAGAGGAAGACGATGTCTGCCACTAATTTTTTTGCGTGCCAAAAATGGAACAGGCTGCGACAGGACCTACAGGGAGACAGGAGAACTCACCCCGGACAGTATAGTCACGGTGACGGTTGGATCGATTGATAAATAGAACCATGTGGCAGTCCTAAAAGATAAACGGGACTCACAGCAGCCGGGGACGTCGGTGCTGGGGGATCGCTTGTCTAGAAATTCGTCTTTCCCTCTTCCGTCCCACTAGAGGAGAGATCCCCCAGCTTGAAGGCGCCTCAGGGCGTAACAAAACGAAACCTGGCCCGAAATAATGTGCCAAACGGTTCCAGGCTGGGTTCTCGGGGTAACAGCAAAGGTGTTTAGTGGGTAGTCCAGTCACTTTCGAACATGGGAGTCGCACACTCTGTGCGTAAATGGCATTCACCCACCAACAACAAAACAAGCATCCTCTTCTCGTTCGATGAGTGATTTTTTAGTCATAGAAACGATCTGGCCACTGGGGGTGCCATTGTTTTATGTTCTTCATTGCGGAGCAGCCGCTGATGATCCGGAAAATTTTCCTAATAAATAGAGGCGAAATTGATCGAGCGCTTCTACTATCTTAAGGATGTCGCAAATTTGTTTATTAGCCTTTACAAAGATTTCGATCGTGGTCATGAATTTCAGTTCCAAGTTGCAGTTTACTCAAATTAATTTACGTATCTGATTCCATACTTAATGGTTATTTTCAGTGCATACAGCATCTTTCCCAGAAAATGTTGGCTCAGGAATGAGCGTGTTGTCCACCATCACGAATAACAGTTTTTTGATTCCCGCTATATTAATTTTTACCCTCGCATTGAATCGGCTGCTGAATGATCCCCCTTTAAATCCGCTCAGTACCACACGTTCATTTTCTAAAATATTTGCATATTTTTCAGGTACTCTGTAGTATTTTCTAAAATTTTATTGTGTCCGTACATGGCACGGGTGCCGATTGTCTGGCACAGGGGTCATCGAACTAATATATAAAAAGACCGAACTCAGCAGAAGTGGTTTTGCCTGGCGACGCGCACGCGTGCTGACAGGTAGCTTCTGCGGTGTCGTGGGGCGGGTTCTTTCCATCAGCGCAAAACTTGCACTACAAAACGTTTATGACGCGTTCGTTTTAGAGGGTCTCAAGGATCCGTAAGGCTAGAACAGGTCTAAATCAATTTACGAGATCGCTATAATCCTGCATCGAACCTGAAGAAACATAATAATGATGCAGATAATATACTAAAAGCTAAACAATAATTAATTAGGTACCATTAATTACACCACCCTCCTCATCAATCTAGTGTATTGATCAGACTAACATATAAGCGTTACTTATTTTATTTTCAAGCTTTTTGATATTATTTTTTACTATTTTTTCCCCACGAGTAATGAAAATTGGAACGGTCGACCCCCATAAGATCCCTAGAGGGGCAACGCTTTTATACAAAAAGATGTGCTCAAGTCTTGAAAGCAACGCTAACGACCTATCATTTTTATCCACCTTAATGCCACACAATCTTCGCCACGATTTAACATTTTACCTTAGCTTTGGTAGTGTACCGCTAACGACGTATCGTTTTTAGCCACTCTAACGCCACACAGTCCTCCACACGATACAAAATATTGGCTGGGGTGTGGAAGTCATGCTTGAATAACGATTCTAAGTTGACCAAGTCCTTTGTTTTGATTAGATATCTAGATTTAAGTTTAAATGTATTGACTGCCTAAACTTTATAATCCGCTATTTGGTTCAGACGTCATTTTGGATAAGGAATTTTTTCATCAGATACCCATATTGTGGGGAAGTGAATAAGTATACAATCCCCCATTTTGTATAGGCGGCCATCTTGAATTTGGAGTTTTTTGATAGTGTACTGGGTTCTACTAGCCAAGCCCTTTCATTTGGTACCCATATTGAGGAGGGGGGACGGGGTTGTGTAAAAAAAGATGTAATCAACTATTATGTGGCGGCGACCTTTTTGGATTTACAACGATACTGAATATACTTAATTTATCGTCATCAGAACGAAAGCGGTATATCAAATTTTTGATCAATCGGCCAACTGGAAGGAGGTTGAATTTCAATTACTAGATTTGACCCACACAAGACACAAACAGGACAAGCTAATAAAACCGTTTAAAAACTGTTAAAGAGAAATGAAACATTAATCCGTAGAAAACACACTTTATCCAATCTACTAAACCATCAATAAGAGGATGAGCAAATCCCTGTGCCATCCTCTTCTCGCACACCGATCGTGTTTGAGTCTCAAGACCTATGTTTATATCCTCAAATCAGACAATTAATCCAAATGAAATATTCAAAGTAAAACTTAATGATCTAAAATAATCAGCCTGGGAACCTTTCATGAAAGTTATATAAAATTTCCTCGAAAATCTCCAGTCGAAGAAAGTATCATCGAAAGCTTTTTACTAACTTTAAGGATTTGAGTTGTAACATATCCTTAAAAAACATTTCTAAGATTCTTATTTAGATTTTTTTTCTATAAAACATTCCTACAATAAAATAACAGTACCAGGGCAAGAGGGTTCCATATTAGCTGACATATTACTGTCGAAAATTATGACGAGGCGTCCTTGAAGCAAAATTCAGATAAACATCTCAAGGCAGTATTTATATTATTTGTTAATAAGCTCATTTCCAATCATAAATATAAAATAAAACACTAAACTGTTTGTATTTAAAAATTCTTACATCAGTCCAATTATACTGTAATGTATATTGTTTCTAATATAATCAAAGGTGGCGTTATGTTGAGTATAAAAGAGACATACCCCGTAATTTTTACAGAACGTTTTTTGCCTTTATACATATAGCAGTAATTGATTCTTTAGTCCTATATTGTTAACAATCGATAAACGTTGGCTTTAAATGTGACTTTCTGAAAAAAGTCTGTATGGATTATATCTATTCCTGAAGTTTTGTTCTTCCTGTATTGACTGTGGCTTCGTAAAGTGTCATTAGCCTGTTTATTATCTCGATCCTGCGATTAAGCAGTTATTTCTTCCTGCACTATAATTTTTGTCATGCTATGCACATGGCATTTGGCATCGAGAGCCTTTATCCTGGCATAAATTGCATGGCAACAGATACAACATCGAAGCTAGGTCAAGGCTGAATATTGGTCCGATTATAAACCATGAGATATTTGGGCTTGAAAACAAAAGTCGTTCAGTATTTTTGTATAATGACGTGGTCATATGGCTAAATGTGCGACTGTATGCAGATACTCGTGTTCTATGCAAAAGCACATAAGCATCAATCATAGGTAACCCAGTCTGTAATGATTTTTCTTCGTCTGAATGCTTCGTTATTTTCCGAAGGAAATCTAAACCGGTTATAGACGTGAAGTCTTGGAATGTGCCAAAGGACTTACCCAATATGTGAACAAGTCTGGACACGGTTAGCCTACAACGAGGTCTCCCGCGAGCAAACTAAATCCGACTACAATTTTCTCAGCCACCTAATCAAATGCCCGATTCAAATGCGTTAAAATCTTCAATAAACCCGATCCGACTTTACTTAATTTTCATCGAATCAAAAATCCGAATCAATTTATTCTAACTAAACAAGTTGGGTAAACAGACCTACGCTCATGTCAGAAGGGTTTTGTATTCAATTTACAAAATGCAGTCACCAGATCGAATCAAATCAAGAAACATGTCAAAGACGATTTTATTGGAGAAAATATGAAATGCGAAGATCATACTATTTTTAACAAAGTTCAATGAATTTCGACTTTTGAGGTTTTTGGTATTGTTATACTCATAAATATCTCCCTTGATAATTATTTCAGATGTCCATCCGCGACGGAGGAAACACATTTTTCATGTATTTCCCCCCTGTGCCCCCACTAAAGCAAAAACTGACAGTTTAACAACTGTTTTGAAAAGCTCCCATGAAAACTTTCATTTCATACTCATGCCGGCTACGTTTGATGAATTTTTTTTTCAGGGGTCACTCTCCTGTGCTGAAATCATCGATTCATGGCCAATTTTTTCGAATCCTAGAATGGTTACAAAACCCTTTTGCTAGGAGCTCTCTCCCACCTCCTTGACTTATTTCACTTATGAGCATTAATTGTAGATACTCATCTTCAGTCATTCATTGAATTGAATCAAGTGTTCAAAGCATGCACCTTAAACGTTGAAGTTGGGAAAAAATAACTCCAAATTATTCAATCTTCGCATTTAAAACAACCAATATCTTGTTTTACGATTACTGATACTACTAGCTGAACCGATTCTCAAAGATATACATGACACCTATCATTCCTGAAATTTTCATGCAAATCCTAGCAAAACTGTAGTGTCTGAGTCGGTAAAAAGCGCATGTTGTTCCCTAGCCATATGTTGCCATAGTAATACATGCAGCGCATATTGTTCCATAGTAATACAGGAAAATTCAAACCGCTATAACTTCGCTAAATATGATTCAATCTTTATGAAACTTTCAGGGTAGATCAATCTTATGAATAAACATCTACGTACTGAATTTCATTGAATTTAAGGGTACCGTTAAGATTTTATTCAAGAAAACATAAAATCGATATATCATACTATTACTAACAAAGTTGAGCGAATTGCGACTTCTCACGTATTTGTTGTTGTTGTACTCACCAAGGCCTACATCCCTGATTTTTTTCAGATTTTTCGGATCACAGGTGTCCAATCGCGAGGGGGGGGGACACAAATTTTTCGTGTATTTCCCCTCCCTGTGCGCCCCCCGAAGCAAATTTTGCCAAACTAAGACCAGTTTTGAAAAGTTCTCATCAAGACCTTTCATTTGATACCCATATCGGCTACCTTCAATGAAATTTTTTTTTCGGGGGGTCACTCTCCTATATGGGGAGACTCCCCTTAAATACCTTATAAAATTTTTTTGTAGTTGAACTTTGAAGAGATCACCACTTTACACCTACTTACAAAATTTGATGTTTCTAGCTTAAGTAGTTTCCGAGAAAAACTGCTGTGACACACGGACGGACGGACGGACGGACGGACGGACGGACGGACGGACGGACGGACGGACGGACAGACGGACAGACGGACAGACTGGTCGCGAAACTAGTAGGGTTTTGTAAAATTATTTTACAAAACCCTAAAACGCAAAGCGACACCGCGCACCACAACACAGAACCGACCAGTCGCTTACTATCGAAACCCTACCCCCTCGGCGGCATACTCACTTTCGGCTTGAAATACTTACTGAAAAAGGAAGATGGTTTTTTTATTTAGCAATTCATACTATATGTATTTTATCCTATTTTGATTAATGCTTGAATAACAAAATACGAAGATTTAGTATCTAAGCTCATAAAATAGACAAAAAATTGTATTCAACGTCATTTTCGATAATAATTTAGTAAAATGTAAAATAATTTACATATTTCGTATTTCGTAAAAAATTATTATAAGTTTGGTGCAAATTTAATTTTCAATTTAGAACAAACTATGGCTTTAATTTGATTTATAACTATTCTACCCTTATTCATTTTAAATGGGGTCTTGCTGTTTTCCCTTGTTTCTGAAGACTTGCCTCCCGATTTCCATTACCAATATTTATTTTATTCTTCTTCTCCAATGTATTTATATTTGTATGATTTCTGTTCTCCGATTTGCGACTTTTGGGTTGGACGACTCGATTTTTATTACTTTTCACTTTAATCACTTTATAAGTTTCTTTTTTAATATTTACCGTTGTATTTTGTTGAATGAATCATCAGTATCGCTGACTTTTGATGGCCGATCGTTTCTTTATCCGAAAGATGTTTCTTTGTTTTATCGTTTTGCTCATATCGATTTTTATTTTCGTGATTAAATTTTTTAGGAGAGGGAGAATCGTTCTTAGCAGAATTTGTATTGCGCTAGGTTTTGTTTCATTTCCTTTAAATTCAACAATAGCACGATAAAAACATAAATAAATTGCGCCCATTGATTGATATGATTTTCGAGTGCGCTTCCTTCGTACGAAAGGGATTGGGGAAAGTTACCAAAGTATATCTTTAATACCCATCAGCAGATTTTTTTAGCTGAAACGCTACAGCTTTAGGGAAATGTTTGATGATTTCGATTGATTCTATATCTTCTGGAATATTCATCAGAAAACACAATTTCTTTCATACTCCCTGTTTAAAATCAAAACCCAATGCACTGTGCACTGCCCTACGAACAAATGCAAACGCCGTATAAATCTCGCGATAGGATACTTTAAAGGCTACCGATTTGTATCACTTCTTGCGAAAATTTATTCAATACCCCGTCAACAAAAGGCATTTTTCGTGATGCCTTTATCCATCAGACTTCCAAAATGGCTGAGCGGGACGAGGAAAAACCCGAAAGCTCTCGTGGCGATTCACTGACAGATATCTGCCATCTGACGCTTGTCAACTAGTTAGCAAATTGTGTAAGGATGACAGATCTCTGTCGTGTATCGCTCTGGGTATCGAATGTTATTACAAGTCGAAATGAAAAACAGTTGCTGCAATGTTACCAGAAAGTATTCACACAACGCCCCCAAGAATTACCGAAGCTGTGAACATTCCAGAAGCAGAATAAGAGCTCCCATCTTGAAGTCGCCATATACTTCGAGGACAGAACAGACAAAACAAGTGCATAGAACAGTGAAAAGGCTCTAGATACATTTCATAAAGTAAAGAGCGAATCACAGTTACATTTCAACACATGTACACTTCGTCAAGGTTGTCAATGACGTATAGATATTCATGGTTTGGTTTTAGTGTTGGCCTATGGAACAAAACATACACCTGAATTGTGTATTGGTATCTTCGAAGCGGTTTTCAATTCAGCAAAAGATGATTTTGGAACGGAAAAATTGGAAAGTTAAAAACCTGAACATAAACTTGTGTTGAGAAGCATATGAACTGCAACCGATAGAAGTTTTTCTCTGGCCGGGTCACAATTGGTGACGGAATTTTGTAAATACAAGTATAAGTCGGATTATGCCCGCTGCGATTGCATTTGGATCGTTGGGACCCTTGGATGAGTGTTACAATCGCAATTTTTATCTAGTTGGTTTCTTCAACCATTGGCTTATAACGTCGCTTGTGTGATAATGAGCCCAATTATACGGTAGAAAATAAGCTTGTTGGATGATTGTGGTCTTCACTTATTAGCCATCATACGGTAATGTGAGAAAGCAGAGGAAAAGTGAATGGCCCTGGCGAAAAACGCGGGAAAAGAAAGAAAGATAGTTATGGAAGTGTGCGAAACGACTATGGAAGTGTGATTTTGGACAAGATAAATTGATGATAGTCACGAATGAGACAAACATAAAAACAATTGATTGAAGAGATAAACAAATTGGATAATTCAAACGTTTTTGGCATTCTATACTTAAGGGAGCAATGACTCAAAGAAGTGAACGAAAAAGCGGAGAAGAAACAGGAATAGTTGAACAATGAAAATTTGATATTTTAAGATCTTGTATCGCGAAGATCAGAAGCTACAATCCGGAATAATTTATTAAAGGGAATTCCTGATTGTCGTTCCGTATTGCCAATAAATTATTTTTTTAATATATTTCAACGCAAGTGGAATTAGTGTTATTTTTCTTCATGAAGTGAAAGTCTTGGATGTAGACTTGTGCCCGTTATATTTAGAAAAGTTATAACGCATGTTACCGTGAATTGCCGAATTCAAGGACAGTGTTTGGAAGTTGCATAGTTGTAAATTGAACCACGCACATGCGACTTATGGGATGTAATGTCTAAAACCCTTAAGCAATTCAGTGTAAGTAGTGGAATACATTAGTGGAATATTTATATGACATTGATGGAATTTTCATATATTGGTGTGAAGGAAGGAGTTCGGGCACTAAATAATGCGAATGTGTCCGCGTGGGTTTTAGGGTTGAGTGTACCGAATTTTGACCACTTAGTTGCCGTGCGATTGTTTTTTCGCGGCGCAGAGTAAGGTGATCGAGAGTTCGCGGAAGCTACATGGGCATGGAAAGCGGAAACAACGAGGTCGAGCAAGACACACGAGCTGGAAGAAGATTTAGGGAGAATCAAAGGCGATGCGATTGATGATGTACAGCGAGCGCTTTCTTCTCAACTGCAAGAAAAATTGATCGGAGCATCAACATTTTAAACAAGATGTATGTACTCTACGGGACATGACTATTGAACATTATGTTTTCAAGTTGTTATTGGAGCATCAACCGCTTGAAATATTCTCCACGCTTAAATGCCTAACAAGTAACAAACTGTTAACGGAAATTTGGTGTGAATAACTGCTCATATGTGTGATTATCCTCAAACTCGAGAGGAACTTTCGAAAAGTGCGGAAATCATCGCTCCGATACTTGATCTAATTTCATGTGCCGATACCTTTAACCTTAGTTCAACTTATGTGATGACTAAATGCAGTTCTTGTTTCGGAATTCGATGGTAAAAAAATGGAGTGAAGAAGAGTGCGAAACTATAGTATACACGAAAAAAAACAATTTCAAACATAAAATATTTGAACAAATATTCGGATAAAACTGCAGAGTATGTTAACAAATTAGGTTAAATGTCATTTATAATTGTCTAGAAAGTCTAATTTCTTTAAATTTTAATTTAGACTATTTTAGAAGGGTGATCACACATTATTGTAAAAGCATATTCATTTAATGTAAAAGGACATAGTATAATATGAAACCTTTCATGGTCGAATACTTTTAACACATTTTTATGATTGATGTTATATCAAAATTATTAGTTTAGCAGCATGTTTTTTTCTATGAGATATTTTTTTTATGTAAGGATGAAAGAAACGTATTATTGCATTCGCGAAACTTTCGCTTGGGATAGAAATGCGAAAGTTTCAATTAGGTTTATTTTGTTGAAGTATATTCATTCGTTTGAAAGATGTTTATATTTGTTTATCTTATTTCCTTTTTGTAAGCTTAATGTACGTGCTGAATTCTTGAGTATTGACAAATTCGATTTAGTAAGAAAAACGTTTTTCTTATCGTCTATAATAGCGGTTACATTATATTTCACATAATTTAATGTCAGATCAGGTCGGGTCAAATACCGGAAAATTGTACGTCTTCTTGTAAATACAGAATTAGTTCCAATGGAAAAGAAATAAAAAAAACAATGTTGCATTAAACATACAACTTCGGTCTTCTCATTTCCGCTCTTTTGACCGGGTATAGGACCCGGTACGGTGGCAGGCTCACACCACCAAACATGAGCCAGCCGCCGGGTACATATTAACTTCTTTGTTTCAGGTGACTGCGCGGGTTGAGTGGCCCGAGCAAGGTGCCTCTTTATGACATAGGGTTATGTAATCGAATTGCATAATTCTATGGCATAAATTGGTCACCGGGGTACTTCTCCTCTTATGGGAAGGCTCATGCAAGTTAAGTTGTATGAGTTTTCCACTCAGAAGAGGAATACCTGGCCACTACAACAATTATGGATTTTGATCCGGTTGGGTGGGTGCGCGGGGGCTCCATCACCACCCGGTTGCCCCTCTCTCATTTGTGGGCCATGAGCCTCTTCGGGTAACGACGAAGTTGCCCTAATTCCGTCCCTTTTTACTTGTTTCCCTTGTTCCATGAACAAGTCATTTCCCCTTGTAGTAGTTGCCTACGATTTTTGCGACTTCGGTCGCCTTGCTTTTCTCGACCCCAGAAATTCGTGAATGCGAAATTCTTTGTAGTGGGTCCTTGTGCTGGGGAAATGAACCCGCCCCATGACACCGCAATGCTAGCCTGCCAGTGCATTCACGCGTCCCCAGACAAGGGCATTCTCGGCAGATACTGACACCTTCTTCTGCCGAGGCAGCAGACCATCGTTGCAGTCCTTCACGGACATTTGAATTTACCTTTACACTATATATTATGGGGGAGTATCAAGGAGGCTTTCGAAATGGACGGTCTACAATAGACCAAATAATCCCAGTTAAGCAGGTACTCGGACAGTGCTGGGAGTATAATATCGATGTGCACCAAGAAAGACTTCAAGCAAGCATACGAAAGTGTTTTAGAAATGCTCTGTACAAAATAATGCTTGACTTTGGCATCCCAACAAAACAAGTCCGCATGGTCAAGGTCACGATACTAAACACTGAATCACAGGTCAAGATAAGCGGCGAATTAACGGACAACTTCAAAATGGAATCAGGCTTAAAACAAAGTAAAACGTCAGCCAAAATCATAGGTATACTAATTTTCAAGTACACACAATTGGTAGCGTATACTGATGATGTCAATATTTTGGCACCTTCAATCTCAGATGCCAAAGGAGCATTTCTGAGTCTAGAATCTGAAGCAACCAAATTGGCCAACGGGCTAATGAAACTAAAATAACTAAAAAAACCAGCTAAAATTCTATTATTCCGTAGTATTTTTATCGTTGCATTTATCATGAAGGCGTCACATCAAAGCATCTCTCTGCCAAAAGATAATTCTATTTGGTCTCATTTTCAGTAGAGTTTAGCATACGAGGCAGTTTACTCGAATTAGGAAAAGAAGAATCAGCATCACCATGAGCACGCAATAACAGAGGTGTCAGTCTTCTTCTGGAAGAATTATGTTTCACTAAGTGCCAATTTGTATCTCCGTTCCCATTCTTAAAGATTTATGCCCAACATATTTTAAATTTTTATAAAAATTGCTATCCGAAGTAAATAAATAAAATTGATACGCTTTCCCCGAATATTTTCTTGCGATCGCACTGTAAGAATTGTGATTAAATTCAAAACTAAACAAAAACAAAAAATAAGTCTATTTGACAACCTAAAATTCATTTTTACCTTTCCAGAACCGTTTTCATTGTCAGCTGAAGTGCAACGATCGCAATTAATGACCGAGTCCTGGTTTCATCCATCAATAAGCCGACCTGTAGCGGAAAGTCTCTTAAAACAGGACGGCGATTTCCTTGTAAGAGAGTCACATGGAAAACCCGGACAGTATGTGTTAACTGGATTAGAAAACACCACTCCTAAACATTTACTCTTAATCGATCCAGAAGGTATTGTACGAACAAAAGATCGAATTTTTGATAGTATAAGCCATTTGATCAATTATCACTGGACAAACTCCTTACCGATTATATCAGAAGAGACTGAACTTGTGTTGAGAAATCCTGTTTCAAGAAATACAACGAAGTGAAATTGATCCTATCCTCATGAAAATATTTTGCGACTGGTTTTATCTAATCAGAGGATATTTTTCAATAAGCGTTGAGGCCATTGTAAGGTGAATGAACGTTGCGCCGTTTATAGACTTTAGCTGGAGACGTACTTTTCTCCTCTTGGAGAAGTTTTGTCTATCTCCTTACGCAAGTCTGTAGATAATAGCACAGTAGAGGTATACTTTATCAAAATAATTGTAGATGATTCCTACCGACTAAACTGTGTATATCAAAACACAAGACTACAAGTAAATCTAAGTTACTTAAATCTTTGGTAAAAAAGTTATAGTAAAGTATTGTATAATGCTAGCGGAACTTTTAATAAACTTGGTTCTGTGTAACTAGAAAGTATATTTGTACTGGAAAAGAATATATTTTTAAATAAGATTGACTGAGGCAAACTGATCAAAATATCATTTATATCTAAATCATAGTAGAAATAGCGCTTTCCTAAATGTTCTTCGAACATTCTCTTCTCTGACCTTTCTTCGGTCTTCTTAGCCCGACCGAGCATCATTGAAAGGATGAACTATTAACATAAATTGTATAGTGTCAATTGAATAGCCATGCCTTCTATCAGACATAATATTATGCTAGATGTAAGAAATGTATGCATTTACTGTATAAATATATTTATTTTATGTTTTAGTGATAGGTATTCATAATCGAACAAAAAGAACAACGCAAAGAACTGTGTTAAAAATACGGCACATTTGACTAAGCTATCAGATCATATTTACCCAGTTTACGAATACGCACGTCCTTTTGATACTACTTTATTATTTGAAACGTCCAAAACTTATTATTGCGGTTATTTTCATAATTATTGGTTATTCATACAAAATCAAGATCATACCAGTGGGAAAATTTTAGAAGCCATCATTTTGACATAGATGCCTAGGAAAAATTTAAGAAAACAACGATGTTATCTGATGTTGAAAATGTTCAAGTAAACAAATGAGTACAAAACGACGTGTGTAAACTGGGTATTGAGATTGATTCATTTTCGACATTTTTGTTTATAAATGTGCCATAGAAAAAACGAACTTTTATTTCAAATAAAAATTTTTTCAATTAAGTCCTTACGATGGCATTTACTTGAATTTCGCAATATTGACAAATTTATTTATGCTGTAAGATCAATTAGACTATGCTTAGGACAAATTAATGAACTTGCAATCAACTAATTTTTCGCATTTAATTTTTAAACAGCAATAGGATCAAAATAGTTTTTAATATTTTCGATTTCCATTCTTGTCAAATTTATTCAATAAGTTTTATCAGTGTAATTTTATATTATAAACGTTTACATTTTTTGTTGCTAATATATCACTTTCAACGAAATTGTTAGTTAAAATTATACAGGCATATGTATTTGTGTTAGTTGTGTATATATTTTGAATAGCAAATATACATGTAATTCGTATTTAAAACAAAATGCGTTTCAGTATAAATATTTGGTTAGATTATAACTAGAGTTAAAGTATAGCTTATAAACGCGAGCAATTGGAAGAATGACATTGTTGCGGCCGGTTTATGAGTCCGTATTAAATTTCTCATTTTATTAGGTTGAATTTTAGTCCCTTCATCTAAGTATTATCTTTTAAAGCCATCCTAATGTTACCTGCCATTAAATATTCGCCCATTGTATTGTCTATTGCCCCCGCTCGGTTATCATGGAACGGCAAATCAACGGTAAAAATCCGTTTCGCAGTAGCTGCTTGTCGGCCAGCTAGTTCGGAGAGGATTTCGGTCGCAGGTCTTTCAAATGGATTACGCTCGATTACTTTGTTTCAGCCACCATCACCTACCCGTTTCAAACGCGTCACAAATACAAACATACGGAAAAGAAATCTATCCTTACGTTATTCCGTATTCAAGCTCCATTCAGTCGTCAGACAACAAAAAAAAACTAGATTTAATTTCGCGTTCCCGAATTTTCTGTTACTTTTTCGCGACGCGGTACCGAAAAATCTTCTACTCTAATTCGACTGCGAAATAACCGACTCCAAGAAAAGAACTGAAAACAAACTATAGTCCCGCGTACCAAGCGCGACGCGAAACCGGCCATCCGCGGATTTCTACAACCGTACCCTCGTCACGGCATACTTACTTGATTGTTAGTAAGGGTTATGTTAGTTATTGATTATTTCCAAGCAAACATTAGATATGTGAAAAAAAATTTAGACCGAATAATTATTAGCGTCTACTATCGCGATATGCGTTTAATCGAACCGGCTTCCACTCTTTCCCATTATGAACTTCATTTTTCTTAATCACCACACTACACTGTATTTACAATTCCCTCAGTTATTTTCCAATCCAAAATCAAGTATTTCAAATATAATCTATTGTTTTAAACAAATTTCATTATTATACACTTAAAGTCTCTCTACCGCCAAATAAATAACAGAATAAACAATCATTAAACTCATGCCAGATTAGTAGAACCGAAAAAATAGTATACAATTGGAATAATATTTCAAAATATAAGAAGAGAAAAGTTAAATGTATAGAAACAAATATCACTACCACTGAATCAATTTGATGGCAAATTATTTGATTTATCAGATCCTAATTCTAAACACATAGGGCATCTTCTTGCCCCAGTCGATTTTATTGAAAATTGGCGCGACACGGACGGCGCTTACGTGCTTGCAAATACATTGGCATTGGTGGCGAATTTCAAATGGTCGACACGGACAATAGCTCACATAAGTAAATAGTTTGTAATCATGGTTGGCGTGTTATTGCACTTCGATCACTCCCGAAGACGATTCGGTGGCTTAAAGACAACTATTTTGATACTATCTAATGTTTCTAAAGCACGTTCAAATACTGTACCAATAGTGAGCTGAGTTCTATGAAATCGGCATCTTAAAAGAATTTTTTTTGGGAGTTTCTATATTTGTCCACGTTTTGAGTATAAATTTGATTCAAATTTGAAGTCAAGTCTATCTTTGCTGTCATTCTATCGTCACCTTCTTTCAAACAGTATTTACACCACCACACGCAATTTGTGATGTTCCATCTCTTTGAATAGCTATCATCTACTGTAACTTTTGGAAACAGCTTCCAAAACTACATTTAATTCGTGGCAAGAAATTAATGGTGAGATGGTATGCAAATCATATCTTTCTCTGTCACTTATTCCGTTAAATTAATGACGTGGGCACTGCCTATACTTCACCGTAAAACTTACTTGGTAACCTCCAAACAGTTGTTGCTGCATTCGTCCGACTGCAAACTTTTGTTTGCATTGAGCAACAAATAGCACCACCACGCAAAAGCGAAAAATGGTTCGGTTCCTTCCTTTCCCAGTTACCAGCAATCGCTGTACATGCGACTAAAGCGGGGAAGACCATCGACAACCGAAGCTGGTAAACTTTCGTCGGAAAGCGGTGGCGCATTCAAAACCGGGGCAGAGGCACTCTCTACTCTTGATTTGCAACACCATGAGCAAACTTCTTTTACATAACTGCTCCACGTAAGCCCCAATCGCGGCTCCAAAATATAACGGTGGATTTCCAGTTGAGCGGCGATTATCAATATGACGTGCAAAACTTCTTATACTATACTTTCACTTATTCTCTTATCCGTGTCAGGACAGGTTGGAAATATTAAAATACGACTAATTAAGTAAAGATGAAGTAAAGTGCTGAGAAAGACGGCTTTACTACCGCCGTACCGATTTCGTCAACTTTCTCAGCTCGAATGCCCGTTTGACACTCACAGACAAAACTGACGTAGGATAGGAAGTCATAAGGTGGTGCATTGCGTATGTATTAGCCCCCTACTAATGGTCATGTGTGTGGTAGTGACGTCTGCTGCCATCTGGCTTCTCATCCAACGTCAACGACTGACTAATAATTGCCAGTGGCGTAGGGCCGATTCATTACAAACTGAACAGGCTGCATAGTTATTATTTTCTTGCCAGTGATCTGAAAGTCCGGCACACATGGCTAAACGCCAACAATAATCCAAGAGTTGTACTCCTAAAATCGTGGATAACAGAAAACCAAATTGGATACAGATGTAATTTATACGGATCGGAGTTTCTAACATACTGTAGGACGAATTCATCCTTTGGCCTCTGCATTGCTGACGCAAGGCTTAAATTCAGCTTTAATAATCCTCAACGGAAACTGCAGGTGCATCCTTATGATAGTGACCATTACGCAATCGTGATGGAAATAAAACATCAAAGGGAAGAATAGCGATCGGCAGGAGCACTCTTGGAGGCTAGAATTCTTTGAGGAGTACCGCCCCCACTGGCCCGAGAATATGGACGTCATCTTGAGGCTCCTTCTGGGGTGACAGATAAGGACCATGACTGAATCTGGACTACGCTTTGGACAACGAACTGAAATTGATACTTTGAGCTGGCAGATATGATGGTTTGGACCTAGTTCCTTTGCACGGTAGCGTCGTGGTGACGCTCGTGCGAGAACGGCTCCAATCCAACTATCATACCGTCTTCGTGCTGGTAAAACCTTGGCAGATCTCGGAGTACGTTCGAAGCTCGTACCATTTAATTGGTGGTGTAGGTTCGGTTCAGACAGTGGTGTAGGTTCGATTGAGCACTTGTCCCCATAAGGGCTTGTGCCAACCCTCGCATGGCCACCCTGCTCTGCAAAGATAACCAGAGGACCAAAAGAGTGACTACCAATATGAACGGAGATAGCGGACCCGAGAGGGGACCCAATTAAACTGGAGCAATTTCAACCAAAAACCCTGAAAACATATCAAAATATCCAAAGAAAGTAAGAAAAAATAACAACAACGATGACGCAACCAGCGGCAGCAGGCACAATGTTTACAACACATCGTGGGCGGTGCTAACAACGACAAAACCGACGATGAATATAATGACAGTGATGACGGAAGAAAAATGGAGATTAACAGACAGTCTTGTCCAGACTGAGATTCTTGCGGTGTTCGGGCGCGGCAAAAAAATAATGCGAACGCCAGAATCTTCTAAAAAGGAAAAGCGGGAAACTCTGCAGGACGCACCAGACGTTTGAGTGGCGGGGAAAACATAAACAACATTTAAAATTCGATGATTACTGCTGCAATCGCTACCGAAGCAGCAAAAGCAAGGGTCTTAAATCCCGATATAATAATGAACCAATCTGTGATCCACAAAGTTAAAAAGAAAAGATCGATCAGACAAACGAAGAGTCGTTGTGTGATTTTACCGCCACCGTCAAAAAATGTGGCGGAAGTACTGTACTCGGAAACGGAAGCCGATAACCTCTCACAAGAAAGGAGGTCACAAATTACAATTGCCGTCCAGCGGCATTACCAACAGAGGGATCCCCCAGCTTGAAGGCGCCTCACGGTGTAACAAAACGAGGCCTGGCCCGAAGTAATGTACTAAACGGTTCCAGGCTGTGTTCTCGGGTTGACAGGGGGACGTATTTACCGAGTAGTCCAGTCGCTAACGGGCGTGGAAGCCCCACAATCAGTGCGTAAATGGCATTCGCCTCCCAACCACAAAAAAGGCTGAAGAGGATTAGACCACTGCAGAAGAACAGAAGGCCATGGAAGTGCTGAGCGCTAAGCCTAAAGGGCACGCGCAGATAGCTCCACCATTAAACTTCAATAAAAGAATAGTGTTAACCCAATCGAAGGAGATCGGGATAGAAGAAGGAAGGAAGAGGCACTTGATGGAAGGCTAGATAACCGGTTCCAGACAGTCCTGACAAAAGGAGCGAAGAAAGCCGCAAAGAAACTTGATCAGAAAGTGCCAGAAAATAAAGTTCACATAGACGCCCAGCAAGAAAAAAGACCTGATGCGAAACAGGAGAGAAAAAAGTCAGGACATAGACCTCAGCAGCAGGCGCTGCTCGTAAAACCTTAAGATGGCTGATCCTACTTGAACGTGCTGCGGGATAGGAGGGGCAATGTAAGGCCCGAAGAGACCAACAATGCTATTAAAGCAGTACGACGAACGTAGTTGGGCCACATAGAGTCGAAATAAGAGACATTGACTGCACCACGGCCCTGGCCGAGGTAGAAGAAGCCATCAAAAGATAACTCCCTAGCGATGGCAGAAACAAATCGAGGCCGATACTGGAAAACAATAGGGAACAATGCATGCCCATCATTGACTTGACCAAAAATGACGTCGATCAATTTCTGAATAAGAGCAAAGTAACGATAGGGTGGGTTGTCTGCAAGATACGGCGAAGAGTAGCGCCTCTTCAATGTTCACACCACATAAGTATGCAAAGGACCCGATAGGGGCTCCCTCTTGTTACGCAAGGAATCTGCAATGAGAATTTTCCAGTGACATGCGGCGTGACCATGCTGCCCAACCGGCGGGAATGGGTCGTGGAGTATCACGCGTTTACTTTTTTTTTATCCCCAAGGTGGCCTGATCGAGTGAAGTGTGAACTCTCGATCAGGGCCGTTCCACTGTCATCCCATATGAGGATCCCTGCACAAATGGAGGATCCTTCCCAAAGAACGACAACTATCTAAAACCACGACAAATCAAGACATATAACCAAAAGTCTCCTCGCTCAAATAATCTAATCGAATACAATTTATCCCTAGAAAAGTGCTTGCCACCCATACATTTTGTGACCAGTTGAACGCGTGCACTAAATACTGTTGCAACTCGAAACCATCAATAGCAATCAACGAGGCAAAATAAGAAAAACGCGGGGACTCTAATTCGTTTAACATAAGCTTATTATTATTATTGGCACGAAACACTTCTTTTTTATAATTACTCCAAATCCTATATCATAAATTAAAGAAGGTTGAAGAAAATGTGGAATTTAAAAAAGAATCCTAGTTATTTCTTACCCTAAACGCTGGGGCCTGCAGTAATCGAGCAGTCATCTTAGCAAACTGCCCGAAAATCCGCATAACACTGTTCCGAAATTTCAATTGTAGATTTGAAAAATTTAATTACTCAAATTTAAATTTTTGTAAATTATAAAATTTAGAAAACAAAATTTTAATTTTTTTAATAAATGTAAATTTATGTTATATTTTTTTATACATTAAACTTAAATATTCCTTTACATTGATATTCTTTATGATATTTATTTTTTTATTATGATTTAAGCTTTTCTATATATTATTTTTTTTTTAACTTTATTATGCAAATCTGCAAATTGAAATTTCTGACATGAGAGCACTGATATAATACATCCTATCCATGTATTGCATTGCGGAATGCAATCTAACGTGGCTGAGCTAGAGGCTCGTCTCAATTTCCCGTTGTGACATAGAGATGATGCTGAGATTTGGACGGATCGAGGAGTCTGCTTGAGATCCCCACACAGCGCGGACGTCGCGAGAAAAGAAAACGGGTGTCTTGGTGGATGAGCGAAAGAGAAAGTTTGCATTCGGATCGTAGAGTGTAGCTATAAGGAAAGAAAAGATTAAATTTTGTGAATTTTGATTGAAGGAATCAATTTAACGTGAAAGAAAGATGAATGTTGAATGAAGAAGTGTTGTGAATGTTGACTGAAGGAATGAATACAAAGCGAAATGAAAGTTTTGGTTTTGTAAAATTTTGATTGGAGAAATAGAATTACGGAGATAGTTGTTGCTAAAACCAGGCGGCAAGAAAAATAATTTATTGAAATTAGAGAGATTTATTAAGTTATATATATAATTTTCTTTATTGGAATGTATGCGGTACAGAGGCCTTATAATATAGTAGGTGTTCTGACAAAGTCATCTCACCATCGTTTGAACATTACTTAAAACTATGCATATTATCGTATTTCTATGAGATTATTACAATTAGCTAGAGGAAAATTTAGGCAAAAACCTCTACTGAACTTATATTAGCTTAACATAACTTAACTTTCTACTTATAACTAGCTAAAATCTATGAGGCTAGGTTACGGCCAAAAGATAGGTGATAGCAACTGCTGATTTTCAATTCGCCAGGGCATGTATTAGCGGAATTCGTAGTGGTGAATCTTTGTTGATAGAATAGAAAGTAAATAATAAAGCCAGAATAGTTTAAATATGCCTGTTAAAATCTAAACACCTACATTGTGGAAAAAGTGTAAAACGGAAAAGTGTATGAAATAATTGATGCATTAAATGCGCAGTGAACCATTTAAAAATCATATCAATCGAGTGTTTGGCACAAAAGTGATTTGGCGCGGGGAAATGAGCTTGCGACAAACGGAGACGATTCGCCGTTAATAGCACAATTTGCCGCTAAAGATTCAATGGACCTTTTAACAGCCACGCTGCGGATTTATCCGTATGCGGATGGAATAGACTTAAATTGCGGATTCCCACAACGCTGAGCAATCACAGCAGGCTATGGTTGTGCAGTGTTAAAATAGCCTGAACTCCTCTACGATGTGATTTGGCCGACGTTGGTTAGAATTCAACAGTGAATTTGCATCGAACGGTAGAGAACTGTGACGCCTCCGTTATATCCGTGTATTGTCAAGCTCCGTGTGAGAAAACTTGCGAACCTGTCAACCTAGAAGCTTTCAAGCATATTAATCAATCTGTAAAAATTCCGGTGGTTGCTAATGATGATGTGCGCACTGTAGATGATGCAGAAAATATTTTTTCACAAACATAATGTTTAGGAATAATAGCTGCACGAGCTCACCCAAATAGCCGGTGATCAACTAGCATTTCAATGCTTTCATCATCACCGAACTTTTCTGACCGAAAAATTGATGTGGCGCAAACAGCGCGTAGTAGTTGATAATCTGACTCGAATAGAAAACGTAATAAAAAAAGGAAATAGTTTAAATGTTGACTGAATTAATTTATTTATATTTTTATTCAATATAAAAAATTATAATAATTTAGTTAGCAGCAATAACGAAGATTTCAAAGCACCACCACATCACCAGCGGGAGCCCGGCGAGGATGATGGTGAGTACCCTATTGGTTTCTATATTTTCTATATTATTAATTATTAATTATATTATTAACTACAATTTAAAATGCATTAATTTTACTATAATTTAATTGATATTTATATTTTTTCCTCCACGAATTATCACATACATTCATAGTCAAAGGAAATTGATTTTAATATACTTTATGCAAAAATTAAAACACCGTTACAAACGGTCTTAAATTCTTTCAGTAAATGTAAATTAATATGCCTAATAGAAAAAACAAACAGCAAGGTTGCTTTTCGATTTAATCCAATAATTTAGTCAACATAAAAATATTGAAGATTTGAATTAAAACACGCTTTAGCTGAAGAACATTGAGATAATAATAGAAAAAAAGGACAAATAAACATGATGGACACCCAAATCATAGAAATGAAAAAAATGAGCAGCATACATTTGATGATAATGAAGAATAATTTTTAAATATGATAGATAAGATTATATGTAGGTTATCGTTAATAATAATAAACAAAATGAATGAAAACCGAAAACCTGGTCTTGCCTTTCGCTTGAACCTGACCGGGTACGGGACCCGCCACATTGGCTGGCCCCTCCACTATAATGAGCTAGCCATTCGGCGAGCCCACCCCTTTTGAAGCGTTACAGGTGCTCTTGCAAGGTAGAGTGGCCTTCCGCTCGCATGTCCATTTATGGTATAGTGTTATGTAATTCCACCACATAATACTATAACATAAATTGGCCACGTTTATATTTTTCATTTAAGGGGAATATTCATGCAAATTATGTTTGTATGAGTTTTTCACTTGAATGGGACATATATGGCCACGTCTACATTGGATCTTGATCCGGTTGGGGGGTCGATGCCCCACTCTTATTTGGGTGTCGACAACGACGGAGTCTGCTTAAATCCGTTTGTTTTCTCCCGGCCCAGTTTGTTACTCAGCCTCGACACCAATCGATCCGCATTAGATCCTTTCAATTCGTGATTGCGAAAATTTTTTGTAGTAGGTCCTTGTGCTGGGGAAAAGAACCCGCCCCGCGACCCCACAATGCTAGCCTGCCAGCGCATTCACACGTTCTCAGACAAGGCCAATCTCGGCGGATCCCACCATTCTCTTTCGCCGAAGCAGCAGACTCTCGCTGCTGTTCTTTACGGACTTTTAACTACCCATCTTGACTACAGGCCCCTTGTCACACCAAACACCCTCCAACAATAAATTTTACACCAACAAAATCCAGACTTGTAACGGTAACAGTAGCAATTAGCAATCTCCTTCTTTTAAGATGGGTCGCTAACAAAATTCTTCCCGCCGAAAAAATTGTTTTCCTCTCATACTCGAACTTTCTCCAACCGGGATCGATATCACACCAAAAAAAGAACGCGAGCGCGCCAATCAAACTTTTATCAATTTCACCCGAACGGAGGGTATATGGACGTTCATCTACAAATGATTTTTCCATCGTCAATGAACGTTTCTTTTTCTGTTAACCATTTCCCGAACTTCAATTCAGGCTGGTTCATGACCAGTTGGTCAGCAGCATTCAATTTCTACCTGATTTATAACAAAGAAGCAAGAATTAATTTCCCCATGATTTGCAACAAAGTTGCTCGCAACATTGATTGCAAACTGCGATACATAAAGCTATGCTGGCGATCGTTGCTATATGCAAATCAGCATATATGCGAATCTGACTTGTTGGATTGGATGACATTAGGGAGGAGCAAACGGATCTTGGCGTGAATTGTCAAGGAAAATCGTTGAATAAATAGGGGCATAGTTGAGTGAACAAAGAGTTGTAGAATTGATGAAGCGGGAATTAGGCAGTCCGATTTGGTATGTGGTGTAAATTGGAAGTGATAGGAAAAGATGAATGGGGTACACAAATTTTTCGTGTATTTCCCCTTTCTGTGCGCCCTTCGAAGCAAAAACTATCAAATTAAGATCTGTTTTGAAAAGTTCTTTCACTTGATACCCATATCGGCTACCATTGATGAAATTTTTTTTCGGGGGCCACTCCCCTATTTGGGGATACCCCCTTTCAATACCTTATAACATTTTTTTGTAGTTGAACTTTGAAGAGAGCACCACTTTACACCTGCACAGAAAATCAAATCAAAATATCTGTAAATATGTATGAGATTTCGACAAAGGTAAATCAGACATATGTTAGCATTGCCTTGATATTAACCAGCACCGAAGTTCTACAAGGGGTGATCGAGTCTACAGAAAAATAAATTCAGTGAATTATAAAAAACGTGAAGAAAAGGAAAAAATAAAGTGAACTATAGAAGTACATGAATTAAAATTTGTCAAAATCAGGCGGTTGAGAAATGAACGAGTCATAGCCTTCAACTGCAATTGTGCTGGACCCTGGCTCTTAAATCAACTTTATCATGGAACGAAAAATCAGAAAGCTGGGACTACCTTCGGCACCCCAGTCCACATTCAACGAAAGGGTCAGTGGTAGCACTGAGAAGGCACCCTATATGGTGAATCTTGGCCTGCATTCCAGATTAAATGGGTACGCTACGCAGATGGAGGCCTATGTCATGGACAAGATCATTTCACCTTCACCTTCTCAGGATTTAAACTTTTCAAGATAACAAATTCTGAAGAATATTGAATTGGTGGATTCTAACTTTCACCAAATGGAGCGCATTGATTTGTTGCTGAGCGCCAAACACTTTTATGAAGTTTTGGCTATTGAGCTCGAGGCTACCAGTGCTCCAAAACACACTCCTCGGATGGATAGTTGCAGGAAAGGTGGTCACACTTCAATCCTCATTAGTGACATGCGAAGTTCTGGTAAATGAAACCAAGCTGAGCGAGACCATGAAGCGGTTTTGGGAAGTTGAGGAAGTGTAAGATCGAAAACATAAGTTTACGCTGACTGAAAAGCCATGTGAAACAAAACTTTAGGCAGACAATTTCCTGGTAAGACTTTTCTTTTGCAAAGACCCCACTAGGATAGGTAACTCAGAAACACACCCAGATTTCTCGCCATAGAACGCCGCTTGGAGAAAAATGCTGACTTAAGGCCTCACTATGAGGAATTCATGAAGTATTACGTTCAGCTTGGGCAAATGGAAGGAGTGCCACAGCAGCAGCGTGAGAAATCCCGATATTTCCTACCACATCATTGTGTACTTGTAGTAATTGAGCAGTCACACAAGCAAACAGCTCGAAAACCTTCCTTATCCTTATCCGAAATTTTAATTGCAGATTTAGAAAAAAGATTTCATTGCTTCCATTCATAGTTGTATTTTATAAAATGTTTCTTTCTCTTTTTATTGTTATTAAATGTAATTTTATATCACTTTTCTTTATTTTAAATTTAAACGTTTCCTTTTAATTATATTCTTCATGATATAAACTTTTATTATTTAAAATCTTTACCATTTTTCTTTACTTCTGTAAATTTTTGAAAAATGTTAAATCTGCAAATTAAAATTTCGGGCATGGGAACACTGATTTAGTGCATTCCATCTGTATATTGCATTACCGAATGCAATCGAACTTGGCTGAGGGAGCAGCTGATTCGAGTACCGTTGCGACCCGGAAAAGAGAAAGAAGGATTTGGACGGATCAGGGAGTCGACCGGAGATCTTGTCTCGGCATTATCATGTCGTAGGATGTTCAAACTGAATATGAATTTTTCATTGTTTAATCTTCTATTTTGTACGAGTTTATTTTGCTATTTCACTACCCCATTCTACAACCCCATCGGTTTTAATATCGAAGTTTATCAAATAATAAATGATTGCCAATTCGAATGCACATGCTATCAAATCGAAAAGTTGACGGATTGGAAATAGGACGTGGTGCGATGGTAGTCATTGTCGTCGCCTAGAAAAAGTGCTCGGGAATTTGTATTAGATGTAAGGAAATGGAAGTGAGATTACTGAGTGTCAGTCGCGAGTTCTGAACCGTTGTTCGGTTAAAAGAATAAGAAGAGAAGCTAAGATCGTGTTGTAGAGATCAAGCCGTGTGCAATATTAACATCGCGTTTTAGTTGTTGGCAAGTTTTTGCGAATTGATTGTAGGTTGAGGTCCCATAAAGGCAGGTGCAATGCAGTGAATTGTACAGTTTCAAGACAAGACGTCAGTATTGATTGGAATTGTTGAATTTGTTCTGTGAACACGGGCAGTGAATTAACAAAACAAAGCGGAGTTATTTTCTCATCGTTTTCTTTGTCTGTTCCGCTTACGGTAGTCTCCCATAAATATTTGTGAAAGTCCTACCGTGCATGATATTCTCCGAATGGACGGAAAAGTGGCGCACAATTAGAAATAGCGCAAGAAATCAGTGAACCGACATCTTATGGACCCTCATCCGCCCAGTCGCCGTGTGTAAGCATTCAACAAGAACGCACACGTGCGAACCTCCCCGCTAATTCTTACGCACTTCTCCAATGACCGACTGTCGTGCTTGCTAACGGATTTATTGCAATCGCACCTGAACGATTAATGCAAAACAAAAAAATCCGCCGTAAATAAGAATATGGCGTTAGTGCAATTGCAGTATGTAAGTGCGATTCGCGTTCGGACTCCAATTGGATTGTTGCTAAGTGCCGTGAGATTTCACATTGGCGACGATTGGGAATATTTGAAAGTGGGTTGGATTCTAACAGAAGCGCGAACTGGAGTAGTATGCGCCGTCGAGAAGGACCGAAAAATTCGATCAGCTTGGAGCGTTTTCGCAGAACCCCAAAATGTTTCACCTTGGCAGACTATTCACCGAAATCAATTCAAGATAATCTTCGATCACGGTCAATTGAAATTTGAAAGTCAGTTTAGATTGAGCCTAGACATAATCAGGGCTGTGTGTCAAATTGAAGTATGTACTAGAATGTTGCGTATCTAGTGCTGCTCAACTCCTGCGTAGAATTTGCAATCATTCCTCTACAGTCTGATCAAAAACTGGTAATACTTCAAACAAAAGTAATTGTATTTCGACAGTAACTTATGAAATACGGTTGGCATTTCAAGAACGAAAACGCCACGGAAGGGAAGGTATGATACGAGCTATGAGCCTTACGTACTCAGTCAAGAAACTCAACGTGTCTTGGACTAACGTGTCACCAATATCCAATCTAGAAGTAGCACCGCCCAGTGAAATCCTACCCAATCCACCTGCATATTTTCGAAGCTTCCTAACTCTAGAAAAATCGGTTTTAAATCAGGAATGCGCATCGAGGTAGAGTAGAACTCTTCTATACAATATACTATATTTACAGACTATCAAATAATTTTACGAAGAGAGTATTACTGGAACTATATAGAGTCATATCAAACTACCCTTTAATTAATTTTTTTGAAGTGAAATTAAAATTGAGAATAAAGCTATATTTAAATTTTATAATTTAGTTAATTGTAGAATTTCTTATATTGATCAAATGTATATTGTTATTTTTTCTTATTCAAACCAATCCGTCACAAAGATAATTCGTTGTTTTCTCAGAGACAAAATCAATTTTGGAATTATATAAATGTACATGTGGGTTTTGCATGAGTAGGTTCATTGCATTTTTCTGCGTTTTAAAGTAGTTTTTATATTGAAATAAATTCGGAATGAATATGAATTGGTCGTAAACATTTGATTCATGATGTGCTCTGTAGAAATTCGTTTTGCTTTCTAATATATATATATATATATATATATATATATATATATATATATATATATATATATATATATATATACATTTATTTATTTATTTATTTATATGTTTGTAGTTCGATATTTAGCTTGTCCAAAATAACGAAAATAAAATCAAAGAACAAAAAATGCTCACGATATACGAATATTTACTAAATAAGAACTGGATTCAAATTCTAAAATATTAATATTTTCGTTATTTTGGTTAACTCTACTGTGACCAAATACGATATGAAAAAATATTTAATAAAGATGTTATTGTGCTGTAGAGATGAGTGATAATAGTGTATTTATACAGTTCTATGCGTTGATTGAAACGATACAAAAACGGTCCCATTATGGCGAAATTATATATGTTGTTATAAGTTTGTATTATGAAATTGAAATGAATTTTATTGCTCTTCAATAGATCTTAGCATTAAATGTAATATCTGTAGCATTTCCTGAATACTTTTCGAAATCAATTCCATTTTCATTCAGTTTATATCTTTTAGGCTGTAAAACCTTCAGTGCTACCACAAAATTAACGCAAAATTGAATAGTGTCGGCAGGCCAGCTATACTCTTTTATAGTTTCAGTAGTCTGTATTGTATAACTTTTCGAGGCAAATCGATAACTTAAGGCACTAAGCATTTGGTTCAAAAATAAATGAATTGTTAAAACTTCAAAATTCGGTCTTTCCATTTCTTTCGACTTGACTGGGTATAGGACCAGCAACGATGGTAGGCTCCTCCGCTAATATGGGCTAGCCATCGGGCGCGCTCTTTCTTTCTTTTCGCTTAACCGGAGCTCTTGCCGGGTAGAGTGGCCTTCCGCTTGCGTGCCCTTTTATGACATAGGGTTATGTGATTTCATTGCATATCGCTATGGTATAAACGGTTACGTTTGTACTCCTCATTTGAGGGAAAAGGTCATGTAAATTATGTTTGTATGAGTTTTTCACTCAAATGGAAAATACATGGTCAAGTCTACATTGGATCTTGATCCGGTTGGGAGGGTGCGGGAGGGCACCGCTTCCATCTGGATGCCCCACTCTTATTTGTGGGCCATAAGTATCGTCGGTAACGGCGAAGTCTCCGCCAGTCCGTTCGTTTTCCTCCGGCACAATTTGTTCTTCGAACAGCATTGTAACACTTAGTAGGTTACCTCGGCCTCCACACCAGTCGATCGGCATTTTTACATGTTTAATTCGTAAATGCGAAATTTTTTTGTAGTGAGTCTTTGTGGTAGGGCAAAGAACCCGCCCCACGACATCGCAACGCTAGCCTGCCAGCGCATTCACGTGTCACCAGACAAAGCCAATCTCGGCGGATCTCAATATCCTCTTTCGCCGAGGCAGCTGACCATCGCTACAGTCCTGAACGGACAAGCTTCCATTCCAATTTCACTACATACTGAAGCCGGACAGTAGCACCACCAAATTGCGAGTTGTTTTTGATGCATCCAGCAAAACGACACGAATGTTTCTTTGAACGATATCTTTCATATGGGATCCACCGTCCAGTTTGACCTGTTTGCAATATTGAAAAATATATCGGCAGATACCACTTTATCCCGAAGATCACCGGTAACATGGTCTGATCTGGAGAAATAATTCAACGCAACTCTTGCATTACTATCAGCTAAAATCCGTAACTAACGACACGACGAGGGCCCCATACTTAATGACCAAATGTCTGCAGTTTCTGGCACAAGAAAACCAGCAGAGATGTCCTCTGGGCAGCAGAGCGTTACAGAAGGATTTTTATATCGACGTCGCCATGACAAGAGTAGACAGTTTGGCGGAAACAATTCGGTAACAGACGCAGCTAAGCACAATCCCTTCGAGCGCAGGCATGCATTCCCGCAAATGGTGCGCCAACCATCCTTGACTGATCAAATTGGAGGGCCAGCAGGTCCAGCTGGACGTCAGTAGTCTCTCCGAGGACTACATCAAAACATTGGGAGTAGTCTGGCGTCCAACGGCCGTCGTATTCCAGATTCCAATTGGTGCGAAGTTCTCCAAGCAGACGATCGCGTATGATATTGCCCCCAAATCTGGCCCCGGTCATTGTAACTGCCAAGCTATTGCTACAAGAGTTATGGCGTTTGGAGTTGGACTGGAACGCAGCAATGGTCCGATTTCTCCAATAGCCTGCCTCACTGTAGCAGGCGAGAAACCCGTGCAGATAGAGTTGCATACCTTCTGTGAAGCCTCTAAGAGGGCATATGATGCTGTGATGTACGTCCGACCAACTCTAAGGAGCGGTAAAATTGTTGTCAAGCTGTGTTATGCTTGACAACAGTGGCCCCGATCAAGGCGATAACTGTTCCTCGTTGACTAATAGAACCAGATGACACATTATGCTCGCACCATCTTAAAAGATAAAAAGGACTCATGGCAGTTGGGAGTTTCACACTCAGTGCGTAAATGGCAATTGCCTTCCAACCAAAAAAAGAAAAAAAAATGCATTTCATTTGATACTTGACTCGACTATCTATGATTGAAAATTATTTTAAGGTTCATATCGGTAACAAGGGGGAAGACCCTCTTCCAATAATTTTGAAATGTTCGATAAGCCCTAAATTTTTGAGAGACAACAGACCTTTCCACAAAGCTTGAGCTATTTCGGGTCAAAAGCTTCTGAGGACAGGAATAGCGTGAAATTCGTTTTACAAGGCCCTAAAAAAGCAACAATAAAAAAAGACGGTCAAACCGATAACCTTCTGTCCTTTGGAAGTCGTTTAAAAATTGATTGAGATGTCTTCTAGAGTAGAGTATGCGTCAAATATATTTGTTTAGTGTACTTCGCTGCTTCCCTACGAGACCATCGGCGCTTTTGACTTTTGCATTCATACTCGAGATATCTTTGCTGTATTCTTCGCACAGCCTTGCCCTTTAGCAAAATTTGAACCATTTCCCCTCCTCCAATCCGCTTATCCCTAGTCAGAACTCTGTGGTTTCCGGAAGCATAATTATTCTTGTTTTCATTGCCACAGCTTATGGCAGATACTTTTTCAAAGCTTCTTCTATTTCAGCTTCTTATGCAGTGCCGTTGGTATGCCTTCTTTCTAAGGAAGTCCTAGGTTCCAATTTAGAAGCAACGGATTTTAACCCGAATATGACCATATGTTTCTTGCGAAACATCTTTTATCATGGTAGTGTGATCAGATGCCTCATTGAAACCAAATAATAACCAAGTAATATATTTGAGATTGGTTGGTAAATATACTGTTACATGCACGAATAATTCTGTGAGCTACTGTTGCAATTGTTTTCACAACCATTAAGAACCTCATGATCAACAAAGTGAATTTACTCGAAACGACGAGAACCCACCAAGCATGATCAACATCTGAAAGTGACGTCACTTCATTCATTAAGCTGCTCGAATATACTAGGTACCTTTCGGCAGAACATTCGCCAATGTACGAGAAATGGGTTGAATGACTAGAGACCCTATATAAAGGCGAGCTGAATGAATGGGGGGATCATTCATTAGAACCGCGAAAGTAAAAACTGCGAAAGTGTGAAGCGAATAGAAAAGCGATATTGATCGAGTAATAGAAAAGTGATTTTCGTTGATTGTGAAGTGATTTTAGAAGACAATTGCGATAGAAATTTATGGACAAGTTGGAGTTAGACTTTTAATAGTGAAAATTAAAATTGTGAAATAGTTAAATAAGTGATTGTGCATTTTTAAGTAATGAAATAAACTATTTTGATTTAATTTAAAAGACATTGCGTTTTCACTTTCCCGGAACATTAAAATTATTGGCCGCGAACCATAACACGCGACAATATGTTTCTAATTGACCTATTTAGGTCAATTGGTCAGTTGCCTTTACAAATACAATTGGAATGTGAGTATTGTAAATTAACCATCAATTATCAAAGCAAAGCAAAATGACCGATATTTTTTAGCAATTTCGAATTGTGTTAGACGCTCGGTTCGCTTCAAAGCCCGTCTTGCAGGAGCAGTTCCCTGCTATCTAAACTTGTTTATATTCTAGCACTTATCGACGTAGCATCTCTTTTATTACTAAGTACGAGTATATTTTGTTGATTGCGCGTAATGATGTATCTCCCATATACGGGGCTAGTGCCTGCTTGCCTTCTGTTTTTTATCGACTTTGTATGTTATGTACTACGCTTAAAAAATTCAAATTAATAAAAAAAAACATTTATCATAGCAAATGAAATATGCAAATAGAGACAGACATTCAGATACTGAAATTTAATCAGGCATATTGGGAATAATATTCATGACATTTGGAATAATGTGATAACTCCGAGGTCTCCAGGGACTCAATGTATATATTGTAGTTTCCACTGCTGTGGCTGGTGCAAGGCAATTAAAGAGAAAACAATATCTCTACAAAAGGATTAAAATATTTAGATACCACGGAAACATATAATTTCGAGAATTTACACATGAACCCAAGCAAACAATCCATTCAAAGTATCTCACGTCAGGCATACATTTCTCAAATTTTATCTTGTTTGTTTACATACGCGAAACCGCATAAAGATATTTAAAAATTTCTTTATCAACAAATTAGAAGTGGACTTGATAAATTCCGACACAAATGTAACAAAAAATTTACAGGAACATGGAGACGTTTCGGAGATTCCCTGAGAGAAAATGTTATTTACCACGCTTTGATTTGAAAACTGGAATCAAAACGAAACTGATGCACTTTCTCTCCTTCAAATCAAACCAGCCATTGAAGATGTATGGATTCGGCATGTACGGTCCAATGACTGAAAAGGATCTGCACATTCAATATGGAATCCTTCTCGATGACTTTTGCAATCCTGGAAATCACAAAACAATTTTATCCACAAACAAGAAGCTGATCAAGTTTGACGGTCACCGAACGGTAGTGCAGCTGTTGTTTGACGAACCTATAATGATTCGTCGATATGAAAACTATATCCTCTTTTTGAACACCGACGAATATAAGACATACCGTGGTGTCAACGGCTCGGAGATTGTTAAAAAGGGGGATTTGAAGTTAACATTTGACAAAGAATTTGATAATGTTTCGGAAACAACAGTGGCCGAAGGAAATTTTCCGGAGATTTTTTATAGTCGATTTGAAAGCAAGGAAAGCAATTGCAGTGGCATGGAATAAATTACATAGTTTTCCCGCTACATGTCTTGCGTCCTGTAGTGAATAATGTATAAATTACAGATTACTATACTGCAGGAAATAAGTCAACAGACGATAAAAATGCTGAAGGTTGTTATAATGGCTTTATTAATAGAGCATTCAAATTCTCAGAAGGATGTAACTCAATATACTAAACATAAAATGGTTGATGTCCGTTCAAAAAATCTTTATTAGTTATTATACAAGTAATACAACTTATGAATTTACTTTTTAAAAATAAAATCTAAATATAAACCACGCTCACAGCACTCATTGATAGGAGCAGCGAAATTTCCACATACGACTCAGCATGCACATTTTATTTTACGTCTAGCATTTGTGGACCTGAAACATAATTGGAATTCTACGTCTAGCACTCGTTGCTGTAGACATGTTTTTAATCGCTCCTGTCATTAATTTTAAAAATTAATTAATTTTTCACAAAAGTCAGTTGAAAACAATTTTTTGTAATTGAAAACCATCACCGTCGAATTATTCGAGCATTTATCGAATACCTGAAATTCATTTCCTGAAGGAATATAAAAAGTGGAAATACGTTCAAGAGAAGTCCCGGTCTGAGAACATTCCTTCTAGTTCGTGTCCATCGCCAACGATGACGGGCGAAAAAAAAACTCACAGGAAGATACGACAATAAAGAAGAAAAACTGACAGTTCTATCGGTAATCGAAATCGAGCAGCTGATCAAAGATAAAGAGAAAGCTGACAAAATTGAAAAAGAAAATGAAGAGCTCAAGCTTCGAGTCAAGTCATTAGAAGCACTCGTTGGAACATTAACATTCAACAAAGCAAAAGAAACCAAGAAAGGCCAAGAAGCAAATTCAAAAACCGAAGATAAGAAAACTAAGAAGCTAAAGCAAGAAGCTGATCAAGACGATGTCCTCAGCGCAGGCGGTGCAAACGACAGTAGGAATTACTATGCAGCGCTAGCTGGACTTGGAAGATACGATGAACATTGAAGAGGATCCAGGTAAAACTTCTAAGTTAGATGATGAGTTTATAGAATACCCTAAAAATTAAAAATAGGGAGAAAAACCAAAAGTTTTGTCTGCTGGTCCGTCCGTTAAGATTGATGAAAAGAAACAAAAAGTCCCACCAATCAATGTATTTGGGCAAACGGGCAAAGATATGGTTCGGCTTTTGGTAGCCGAAAATAAGCTAAATGATTTTGAGATAAAAAAAGTCAATGCCGATAAATTGACAATTAGGACTAAGTCGTTGGTTGATTTCCAGGCAACAACAAGTGCGTTAAGTTCTGTAGATGTTCCGCATTTTATATACACCCCCAAAAGCGAAAGAAACCAAACCTTTTTATTGAAGGGTCTGGACTGTGGTGAGGACACAGTCGATCTCCTTCAGGTGCTCCAAGAAGTTGCACCAGAAATACAATTTATTTCCGTCAAAAACTTTGCAACGAGGAGATCGACTGTGGAGTGCAAAAACTTGCCTCACTACTAGTCCTGATTTCCAGCAAAAGCAGTTCAAGTGCCCTGCAAAAAATATGGTACTTGAACTTCCGCGTGGTAAGGTGGGAACGCCTCCAGAAAAGTGAGGTCAACCAGTGCTACATGTGCCAAAGATTCGGGCATTCGGCTGCCAATGGCGCCATGAAATATAGGTGTGTTAGATGCAAAGACATTCATCTTCCCGGCGAGTGCGAATTGGCTCGGGTGGAGCCAAAAGAAAAACTATATTGTGTGAACTGCGGTGCCTTTGGTCATCCAGCATCATATCGAGGATGTACCGGTATCAAGATGCAAAGGTAAAATTCACTCCAAAACAAAGTCAAGCACACCGCGGTGTGATACCTACCAACTTCGTCAAGCCCGGGGTGTCGTTTGCACTTGCTGCGAGAGGACCAGCAGACAGAGTAAATAAAATAAATAATGTAAGTGACAATAATGAGCTGCTCCTTAAAATTTATCAGCAATTAAATTCCTTATCGGAGAGAATCGATAAACAAGATTCGAAAATTAACATTGTTTTTCAGCGTTTAGGGCTTTCAAATGTCTCAAAATAAGTTGTCATCCAGCCACATTCCCACGGATAGGATTCGTCTCATCTCGATCAACGTCAACTCCATTGTTACTATACATCGGCGTGATTATCTCCTTGAATTCATTGTTAGGCAAAAGCCTGACATCATGCTACTCACCGAAACCCACCTCAATTCATGGCACTCCATGACATTCAAGGGTTTTGAGTTCGTAAGAAACGATAGGGTAATAGGTGATATGGGAGATGGCACCGGGATATTGGTTCGAAGACCCTATTGTTTCCAAAATATTGAAAAAGTTGAATTCAAAAGCTTTGAATCTCTTGAAGTGTCCGTTATCAAAATTTCACTGCCAGGTGGGGATAACCTCTTCGTTATCTCTGCCTATGCAACTGGTGGAACTGTTCTCAAGCTCAAGGAGGAGCTCAATTCCTTGTTTGAAATACTCGAATTGAACAGGCTGCATACCTATTATATTCTTGCTGGTGACCTGAACGCCAAACATACATCATGGCTGAACGCCACCAATAATTCTAGAGGTATATTCCTGAAATCGTGGATAACAGAGAACCAAATTGAATACAGGTGCAATCTATATGGGTCGGAGTTCCCAACATACCCTAGGACAAATTCATATTTGGACCTTTGCATTGCTGACGCAAGACTCGAATTCAACTTTAATAGTCCTCAACGGAAACTGCAGGTGCTTCCTTATGATAGCGACCATAACGCAATCGTAATGGAAATCAATCATCACAGGGATGATTTCTTCCTCATTCCAGTTCAACATGAAAATCATCGGTTGAATTTCAAAAAACAGACTGGGGAAAGTTTCAAAAGAAGTTTAGTCGGGAGTACCAAAAGCAATGTCCCCCTTCTGATGATGGCAACTCTTGCTCAATGGTTCCTAATGACAGGAATCTAACTAACGATGAAATAGATGTCTATTTGTCGAAGTTAGAGAAGCTGACGTTGGAAACGATTGAGAAAGTAGTTCCAAAGATTAAACATCGAAACAATATGGAAGGATATGAAACACCAACCATCGCAAGGGTAAAAAGATTGAAAAGCCTTCTTCTCACACGCATCTACAATATTTATCGACGATTTTTGGACTACAACTATCCCTCGTTGGCTTTGTTGAAATTACACCTGAAGAATGTCCGGAACTTAATCCGGTCATACTTCAGGAGTTAGGTCAGCAATCAATGGGCGGAAAAATTGAGGGGTTTTAGCCCACAGGACCCAGACGGCGTGTTCGCGAAAGTGAATAGCATATTCCGCAAGAAGTCTCGAGTGAAGGTATCGAATCTTGAAGTTACTAGTGATGAGATAAATCTTCTCGATAGGACTGGTATCGAAATTCATAGTACAACTCCGGATAGAAATGGAAACAGGATTATATGTGAGGGGTTGGATAAACTTGCCCTGGTTGGAACACATTTTGAATTGGTTCATCTACCAAACCCTGACAGAGGGAATGAAATATTTTCAGAGGTCGTTGAAGCAAAAGTTTTCGACTTCAAATCAAACCTGAACGGCCAATTAATTCTTCATTTCAATGAAACATTAACATCTGACCTCATACCGAGCTTGAATCTTATTGATTATTTTGTCAGCTGTGAAGACTTGTGTTTCATATTTCGCAGGATAAACAACAAGAAATCATGTGGTTCTGATGGTTCTCCGACATTTGCCTGAGGTTGCTATTAGGAATTATTGCATATTGTTCAACAACATGTTGAGCAATTCATATTTCCCAAATGAGTGGAAAAAGGCTAAGGTATTTCCAATCTTGAAGAAAGGAAAAGAATCTTCATGCCCGAAAAGCTATCGCCCAATCAGCTTGCTGCCTAACATCAGCAAGGTGTTTGAAGTGATACTCAACAGAGCATTAAACGCCCATATTGAAGAATATGAGTTGATGCCGAAGTATCAATTTGGTTTTCGTGCCAGGCATTCGACCACATATGCAATAACGAAAGTAACCTCAGAAATCTGTTGGAAACTAAACAACAGAGAATGTGTTGGAGCGTGTCTCATTGATATGGAGATAGCCTTCGATACGGTGTGGTTAGATGGACTAATTTTTAAACTCCTTCGGGACAGGTTCCCCAGACACCTTGTCGCTATGATGTGCAATATGTTATACGGGAAATAATTTGTTGCAACTGATGGAAATCTGACAACAATGCGCGAGTTCAAGGTCTTGAATGGTCTACAGCAGGGAACAGTTACTGCGCCTCTGCTCTTCTCAATCTTCATACGCAAGCTATTGAACAGCTTTTATTTTAACGTCTCGCCAACGCGATCATTGGTAGCGTTTGCTGATGATCTGATCATCTATATGGGAGACCGAAAAGCTACAATAGTTCAGAGTAACCTCAATGATGTGCAGCTGTACACTGACAATTGACGAATGAAAATCAATGCACAGAAGTGCTTGTTTCGGGCAACGCTGCAGGGAATAAGTCAAGACCTGAAACGTATTTGGAAGGATTTCCACATCATGGCTGATGAGGGTAGTTTAGAACGGGTTCCACATAAATCCTGTGTTCGATACCTCGGTGTTCATCTCGATCAGTATCTGTACTATACTGAACATGTCAAAATCATGCTCAGTAAGGCACAAAAAGTGGTCATGGCCCTACGAAGATTCTTTCATTCCAGATATTGATCAAAAGGTCAAAATTATCTGGTACAAGACCCTGGTTAGACCAGTTTTGACAAATGGACGTCAGATCTGGTACAAACAGAGTGCTAGTACTATGGAAAAATTAAGAGTTTCCGAAAGAAAGTGTCTTCGTGCATGTACTGGTTTGTACAGAAAGCCTGAGACGGATTGGAAGCACTATATATCGAATAGAAGAATTTATAAAACTGCTGAAGTGACGAGGGTCGATATCTTCATATTGAAACTTCTTCGGAATCATATCGCTAGATCTGTAACTGTGAGTGAAAATCCTTGGATTTCACAGCCGTTCTACCCTACAGACGGGTATATTGCGACTTGCCTCGCTATTGGCTTCATTCCGCCAGAAGCATTCGTGTATTTGGACATGAATCGATATGTTTTTGATTCTGACGGCGTCCCAGTCATATCTCACATATATGGACGGGCCACCGATAAGAAGATAAAATATCCTCCGAACTTGAGTTCACGAGATCAACAATTCCAATGGAGATACTCATTTGCTAGATTTGCCTAGGCTGGTCGAGCCGAGACGGAGCAATCTGGGTATTGGTGGCTGAGTGACAATGTCTAAATTACTCGTGTTTGTTTTCAGGTTTTTTTTTCGTTACTTAGTTTTTAGTTTCATCTCATTATTGCTACCACTAGTGTTGTTGTTTATTTGTATTATAAATTAGGGATAGATTTCAGTATAAGATGAAGTTTTTTTTTTGATCGAATTTGTTTAGATTCAGGGTGTTAGGTTATAGGGTAAAAGTACACTTTTGTGTTAGTAATATGACAAAATTTTGAATAATGCTGGTTGGTTTTCTCCTTTTTCCAATTGAATCTAAAAATATGTAATAATTTTAATTAGTTTGAATTTGCTATTGTTCTTTTTCATTGAATATGTTTCTTTGATAACGTTTAAAGTTAGAGAGCCATTTGGGCTATTAAATTTTCGTAGTTTTATTGTTAGGCATTTGCTTTAAAATTTATAACGATTGATATTGAATATAGCGCTTTTGACTTTGACTTTCCTTGGGTAGATTACCTCGGCCTTGGCATCGCCGAACCGAGATGTTTGTATCGTATAATCCGTGAATGTGAAAAGAACCCGCCCCACGATACCGCAATGCTAGCCTGCCAGCGCATTTGTGCGTCCTCAGATAAGGTGAATTCCGGCGAGCAGTCCTTTACAGACAATGAACATCCTTGACAATCACTACCCACCTACGAGGCTCATGTTCAGCTGTTCATTAATAAATTCAATCAAGTTTTAATAGCATGTACCTTAAATGTTGATGTTCGGGAAAAATAACACAATTTCATTCAATATTCCGGTTTAAAACGACCACCGTTTTGTTTCACGATTACTGGTTTCCCCTGTTGCACACATTCTCAAAGATATTAATGATACATATCATTGGTGAAACTTTCATGCGAATCCGAGGCAACACGTAGTGTCTATGTCGATTGAAAGTCCATATTGTCCCATAACCGTGAATTGTTGCTGATGTAATATGGGAAAACTCAAACCACTATAACTAAAAAAAGACTATTCGATCTTTCCTAGATTTTCAGAAGTAATCAGTTTTATAAATAACCATTGTAATGTGACGCCTACGCCCGGGAATCGAAGTGATTCCGATCCCGAACCCTTGCAACCGGCCAGATGGATATGTCCTCGAAGTGCCAGCGGACTTCATCTGTCGTGCGGATATCGTTGTGCAGAAAATATTTTTTTTTCTGTCCAAATATTTAGATCCGTGGATATAAATATTTGAAATATAGAATTAATCCCAAACCCCGGCACATTTCGAGACATAGCCATCTGGAAATGCCCCTCCACCGTGGCCATCGAGAAAACTATGCCACTGGCGACAACTGGAGAGGCACATTGCCGCCATATGGCGTGCCATTCCACACACAGATGTTTTGTCCGAGGCGACAACCGGGATTTTTGACAGCCACATGGCGGCTTCGTTTTTCGTTGCTGTCGTCTGCTAATCTTGTCCATTGTCGTGAATCGCAAAATTCGTGAAGTTTCTGTGTTTCCCGTAAAAAGTGGGCAATTGTTACATTAACTTCCAAGAAATGTTATAGTTGTACCAATTATGCTGGTGGTTAAGTGTACGAGAATCTCAGGGTAAGCTCGTTGTACGCGCTGAAAGGTTTCGGAAACAAAAGTTTTGTGGAATTCGTGATCTGTCGCAATTGCATTGTGCACGAGCTGCAAAGTACGAACGCAAACAAGGAAAACGTTGTGAAAATTAATTTGCAGAGTTTTTGTGCAAATCTGAGCAGCTCTACATAAAGAAAAGTGCATAATTGTTTGCAGTGGAGGAAACTAGTTCGTTTTGTGAAACTAATTTACACCTGCAGTGTGCAGTCTAGATCCTTTCAAGTGCTTTGCTACCTCGTAACATACCTTCGTGACGATCGTTTGTGTGTAGGACTCGGTCGGAGCGAGGTGTACTCAAGAGGGCTGCACGTGGAACATCCAACCCTTGAGAACTTCAACGGAACGTTGCCTCAGGCTGGAACAGATCGTGACGGTAGGGATGGTGAAGCAATTCGTATCCATGATATGTAAAATTTATAATTTTTCATGTTTGTAGCATCTGCAACCAACAGTACCAGTACCGAGACTACCATTGACAGGAGGTGTAAGGAAGCCGCATCGTTGTCGTCCCGGTACGGTTGCTCTTCGAGAACTTCGTCGTTACCAGGAGTCCACAGAATTGTTGATCCGGAAATCACCGTTCCACGCTTGGTTCGTGAAATTGTTCGCGATTTCAAAACAGATCTTCGTTCCCAATCAGCTGTTTGGCGGGGATCCATCGGCAAACAATTGGCATCATTTGGATCATCACGCAACTCCACATTTATGATTGGGACAAAAAGGAGGGAAGGTAAAGCGATCTCGAGGTATGTAGGTTTTGTTGTTCTGGGATAAAAACGAAGAACGAGGGAATCAGGATCAGAGCGGGGCCGGCTTCTAGATTTGTGTGGGATTGTATACCTGGGAGTTGAAATGGTTTGGGGGAAATAATAAGAGTCTGATTCGTCCGTTTAATTCTTCCTCCCGTGAACCAAATGAACATTGCTTTTAACTTAATAAAGCCACCAGAGGACATATCGCTAATAATACATTGCTGTTAACAGCGATTTTTCACCTTGAACGTTATCCTCTATAATTGGGCAACACAAAAATCCAGACATCGACTCTTTTCTTATTCAACCTTCAAAACTTGCAGTTTAAGTAGCATAAAAAAATAATTTGAAGCTTAACTTGGACGCAGATGAACTTTCACCGAATGAAAAATGAGGAAAAAATATTATAAAAATGTAAAATGCAACAACTAGCAAAGTAAAATCTAGAAATTTAAACAAATCTACAATGAAACTAGATAAAGCCATTTAGAGTTAATAGGCAATTGAGAAAAGATTTCATGAAGATGAAAATTTGTTTTAAAAAAAATCATGATTCCATTGAGAAAAGTTCGAAGTAACAGAACTGTTATATATGATCAATTAAAATTGTGTTTCTATAGTTAACGATTTTTTTTGGCTCACTATCAATTAATAAACTTTTAAAATGTTTGATTTTGCAATCAAAGGAATCTTAATGATAAATTTTTTTACAACAATATACGTTAAGTGTTCGGTTTTAAGTTAATATTTAGTGTAATATAAACGCCTCACAATAAGCGTTGATGAATCTCGTAACTGTAAGAAATGTTAAAGTGGTAAATACTTAAATATAAAAAAAAAACAGATTCTAATTAAGGTTGCTTCGCATAGCAAATTTATTCTGCATTTTATTGGAGGTTTCTAAGGTAATGCGCGAATTGAATCACACAATTGTAGACATATTCATGGTAAAGATTATAAATCAATGGAATTCAGAAATGATATGTGATTATATATCCCCAATTTTTCCAAATTGAGATTATACATTGAATGATTTTGAATATAATATAAATTTCGGCCGAAAACGTTTTGCGTAAAAAAAAATAAAACAAAAAAATGGAACTGGATAAATGATTAAAATTATTTGGAAAGTAAAAATAATAGCTTACTTGAAATCATGTAAAGGACTATCTTACATGAATAGCAAAATCGCTGCAATAAAGTCAGAAGAAATCTTTTTCAGCATAGCACTCACTAAAATTTCTAGTGTCTCACGATTATGATTAAATTAATCGTTCAATAGCCTCTCTTCCCAAAATATAGATTAACATTAAAGGTATATGGGATTCAGTAAAAGCAGACTTATCCCAGGCTTCTAATTAACCAGTGAACGGGTTTAATAGTCATGTGTATTTTTATCGTCTAAAGGACGTTTTAACATCGACGTATCGACCCATTACTTCTTTTCTTTTATCTTCTTCTTCTAAGTATAGGGTCAAATAGAATCTTTTACAAATGCATTGAGTCGCTCACATAATGTAGAATTTTGTGCGCAAACACAATTTTACAGATTTCTTAGAAAGACATAAACTCCAGAAAATCTTAAATATTCTATAGCGGAAGATTTAAACCTGAAAAATCATGAGCGTCTTCAATAATTGATCAATTTCAAAATTTCTCATGGCTTGTTTTAATTTTTCAATAATACTAACTGTTTAATTTCTTTCTGAGTCCTCAGTTTTAATAATATAGTTGAAAAATTTCATAAATTTTTGAATAGTGGACTTTAAAATCAAACACAGATTGCAGAATACCTCTATCTCAAAACTTGAGAAGTATCTAAACTGCATCTTTACGATTTCAAGGTAAATTGAAAAACTAATTAAAAGCCAAAATAAATTTTAAAATACCATATCACTGCATTAATTCGGCATTTATTCGAGTAACATCGACGAAATAAAAATAAAGTCATTCCTTATCATACAGGAAGAGAGAAAACGAAGCAATAACTACTTAAAAACTCATATGCTTAAATATCTGCAACACTTTTATTCAAGAGCTTTGTATTCTTTCTTCGCATATCGTTAACGTAAAATCGATTCTAATTTACAATTGGAGCTTACCTATTGTTAAGTGGAGCAATTATTTTCAAAGTGCTTAAATTCAATTTGCTTGAATAGGTATAGCAGTGATATAAAAATATAACAACTTTAATTAACTAGTTAATGAAGGAATAAAGCAAATTTTACATTGCTCGAGAATCATGTAAATATGTGCTTGATTACATATCAAAATAATTTTTAAATGAACATTTGCTTATGAATATGTATATGATGTATAAATGTATGCATTGAATGAAATTGAAACCATTAAAACAGAATAAAAATTGGATAATTGATAAAATTGACACGAAAAATTAGAAATTAATATAGAGAAAAAAATTCATAAATGATGTAGTCTTTGCCAGATTTGTCTACAAAAATTAAAAGAGCCCTGAATTAATTAACAATAAAATTGTGGTATATTGTTATGTAGGCTTTGAAGTCTGATAATCTAAACTATAATTTGGTATCTTTGATTTGTCATAGATAAACGACTTTTGTTTTAGAGATGAAACTATTTTTTTCCGATGAATACAAGACCAAACCATTTTTGTAAACAGCTTGATACCAAATAGTGGGCAATTCAGAATTAAAGTAAATGTATTGATAGCTAACGGTTATCAGGTGTGAATTAGATACAAAATAGAATGCATTAACCAGTTGCGCTGCACTGACTAATGTGAAGCTTCATTTTTTTTAACACGGCTATCCAATTTTACTCGATTTTCCTACATTCGAAAACTGCCAATACCTGGCGATAAATGTTTATTATTTTAATTGAAAAACTTTTAATCATTTCTCCACCGACCTTAGAAATCCTTCAATCAAAACAGGATCAAATACTACTCATAAGAAAATTTTAATCTTAATTGGCTAGATAATAATAAATAAAAGAAATTTGAAATTCCAATTCTAGTTTATCCAAAACGAGATATTGTTCATCAAATTAATGAGATAAATAAATTTGGAAGCTATAACAAAATTTTGATTATGAACAAAAAAGTCAAACATTATTAGTAAATTCTTGTAAATATTGTCAAAAATTTAAAATGAAACCAAGTTATAGTAGAAATAATATGAATTGCTAAAAGATAAACCACGACTTTCCTTTTCAGTGGCCCGTTCTTTTTCAGTGGGAACCGAGAGTGTAGGGTAAGTATGCCGTCGCGAGGGTAGGGTTTCGACAAATCCGCTGAAGTCGGTTTCGCGTCGCGCGCGGTACGCGGTACCTTTGATTGGTTCGTCATTTCTTTAGAGTAGTTTTCTTCGGTTTAAGTTCGAGTAGCATATTTTTCGGTACCGCGTCGGTGAATCGGTAACGCGCCTATGGGATTTTGTAGCGTTTTTGATTTGAGATCTGTGGATAGATCACATCCAGAACTAACGTAATGTAGGTTTCTCGTTCTGGATGAGTAATTGTTGACGCGTTTGAAAAACGGGCAAGTTCAGGTGACTGAAATATTGTAATTGAGCGTAATCCATTCGGAGACCCGCGACCGAAATCCTCTCCGAACTAGCTGGCCGACAAGCAGTCACCGCGAGAATGGGTTACGGTGCACGGATTGGTTGACCTGTTGGTACCATCCGTTGGCACTACTCAGACTTAACGTCTAGAACCGATGAGAGGTCGGTTCCGCGTTCGATCTGAAAGGAGAAAATCATTACAAATGGCGCCCAACGTGGGGCCAAAAACATCCTAAGGGGGAAAGAACTTCGCGTCTTCTGACGAGTTGGTCCTTTACGGAGGATGTAAGGTACTTTGGTACTCGAGTCCCACTATCAGGAGCAGTGGAGTTGTGTGATACACACTCGCAGTCGCTTCACGTGAGTTGTAGCTTCCGCTCTCCTTTGTTTGATTTTTTTTTTCGCGACAGAATCCTTCCGATGTGTTGTCCCAGGTTAACCCCTGTAAGGACCTTCTATTTTCTTGATGGAACTGCCAGTCTGATGGGTTTACCTATCAGCATGGACTCTCAAGAAAATAGAAGGCTACCTTGCCTTTATGTCGCGGAAGGATTCTAACTATTTCTTATGCGTGTTAGACGAGTGGTATCGGTTCAACGTTCGGTGGCGTATGCTGGAGTTGCGAAGCCCGGAATGCTTCTACGCGTCGGGAATTTTGACCGCGTACAAAGTCGTTACGGTAGCTCTACCACTTGTCTCGTCGAGTCACTTTAACGTAGTTTAGAGACGGTTTTTTTGTAATGTATGTGGGTATGGGGATAAATTTCGTAAATCGACCAAAAGCACCCTTTCTTCGGCAGATTACCACGCACTCTCTTTTCCCGTTGAAGGAGTCGACCACTGGAAAGGAAAGTATATACTAATTAAATTTTTTTTTCAATTTTACGTAAATAGCTCGCCACTATCGGCCACTAAAGTATTTTTAAGCCTTTAGTCATATTATACTTAAGTCCTTAGTCATATTATATAATTACATTTTTCTTTTTTCGTCACTAAGACATAGCACCCACCCAAAACCAGCAAAAATCAAAGATGGCAACGAAGCGGACCCCAGACAAGCGTTGGACCAGATCCAAAACGGTCCAACCAGCTAACTGCGGGATCTGCTTCGAGGACGTAGTGGAGGGGGTACACAGCGTGCGGTTGGATTGTGGACATCTATTCCACCGTGCCTGTGTCCTACAGCTCCTCCTCACGTCCGAGCTGTGTCCATTATGCCGGCGACCCATAGATCGGTCTGCCCTAGACGTCCCCCTCGGAACGCCCCTACCAACGCGTGGAGCAGTGGCGAAAGGAGCTCCAGAAGCCGAACCGTCACAACCACTCTTAGACCTGCAAGGAGCCGTAGGCGGTGAAGTTCCGGCTGCAAGTGTCGTTTCCGAGGTGACAACCATGCCTTCCGCCCACTCCATTGACACCCTCGTGGCGTTGATGAGGGATATGTCGGAGAGGATTGGCAACCTGGAGGGAAAGATCCAGAATCTCCCGTTGAGCCAACCACCCAGCCGCGTGAGAACTCCGCTTGGCTGGGAGCCAAATCCCAGTGTGGCGATGCCCCACTCCCGACAATCCGAGCAATGGGTCCCACCTCCAAGGAACTCGGGAATGGATCCCAGAGCTCCCGAATATAGACCGCGACACAGTACCGGACCTCCGTTGGTACCTCCAGCCCCCGAGGCAGTTCAGTACAACAGGTCAATCGAGGATGTGATTCCCCCCGGGAACGCATTGGCACCTTTTCGAGACCCGACGCCTCGTATCATGGAGAGTTGGCGCCTGAACTTTACAGGGTTCAACGATATGATATCGGCGGACCGGTTCCTTTTCCGGATTCAGGCGTTGGTATCCAGCACGCTGGGAGGTGATTCCTCGGCCTTCCTCCGGCATGCACATCTTTTGTTCAGCGGCGACGCTGCCGACTGGTACTGGAGCTTTAAAGAGTCAACGCCACGTCCCACTTGGCACTCTTTCAGTGCAGCCTTCCGCAATCGATTTGAGGATGGCTTCACTGAGAGAGAGCTAAGGGAGCAAATAAAGAAACGGAAACAAGGCGCTCACGAACCGTTCGACCAGTACTACACCAGTATAGTGAGATTGAGCCCTCGCCTGCGAAATACCATGCCCGAGGACGAATTGGTAGAAATTATCAGAGAGAACATGCGCTGGGATCTCCAGAACAGCCTTCTACATTTTCCCATCAACAACATACAGGGATTGCGCCTCCATGCCCGTAGACAAGAACACTTGGATGAGCGACGAGGTACCTTCCGTCCACAACCTCGCATAACGGGACCAAATCCCCGAAATCATCACACCGCGGAGTTGATGGCAGCAGACCACCTGCTGGCTGATCCAGTACCAGTACCGAGGAGCGGAGCACCACCGGAGCTTGAGGACCCAGCCTTGATTGATCGACCCTCCCTTGAAGCAATTACAAGCCCGACAGTCTGTTGGAACTGCCGACAACCGGGACATCGGTTCTATGCATGTCCAGCGGAGCCGACGCTTTTCTGCTACCGCTGCGGGAAGGCCGACACATACGCACCTGATTGTGCAAATTGCAAAGGGCGAAAAAACTTGCCACCGAGTGCCGCGACCACCCGTCGGCACTCCTAGACCCCGGATGAACCAATCCAGACCCCATCACCAGCTATGACCCAGCTCCCAACATGACTCCAACTCTGCTGACTCGCACCGCTAACCACAGTTCTCCCGAAGTTCCACAACCGACGCCGTCCTTCGCCGATGCCAACGCGCAAGGGAATGATAGCGAGGCGAAAGTTCCTTGGCATGTAAAACCTTTTCATGTCAGGCTGCGGAATTACTTGGCTACTCGACAGCGCATCTTCCATGAGGAGTTGGCCACAAATGTCCCACCGCGAAGCAAGCGAGCCACGCGTCGGATGCGGAGCTTTTGGAGAAAAGTCAGGCAGTCGAGGAAAGTGTTGAAGGACATATACTTAGACGAATTATTGAGGGAGGATGTTCGGCCATATGCGTCAGTACACCTCCTGCAAAAACGAGTATCAGGCTTAGTCGATACGGGAGCCAGTGTGAATTGCATATCTGCCGAGTTTGCAGGGGAGGTACTGGCAAAGCACGCGGACCAAATCCGTCATTTCACCTCCTGGTTAAGCACGGCGGACGGAACTCGTCACTCTGTAGTGGGAAAAATTATGACGGATGTCACCTTTAAAGGGGTAACTAAACCTATGGAATTTTTCATTATACCTCAGTTAACCCAGAATCTTTACCTCGGAGTGGATTTCGTTCGAAAATTTAACTTGGCCCCGGCACTATTTTCCGGTTCGACCCTGGAGTCCGTCACCACCGTTCCTGACCAATCTCAACCCACTAACTTATTACGGCATACACTGGAGGTAACTCAGCAACTGCGTCTTGACTCGGCTATATCGGCTTTTCCATCGCACGAGAAAGAAGGTCTCGGGCGGACTGCCCTGGTGTTCCACACGATAGACGTGGGGGATGCTAAACCCATAAAACAGAGACATTTCGCCATATCTCCGGCGAAGGAAAAATCGTTATATGCCGAAGTGGATCGAATGCTAGCATTAGGCGTAATCGAAGAATCACAGAGCACGTGGGCTTCCCCAGTCACCTTAGTTGTCAAGCCGAACAAGGTCGGGTTATGCTTAGATGCCAGACGCTTGAACGCCGTCACTGTCAAGGACGCATACCCTCTACCTTTGATTGAAGGCATTTTGAGTCGATTGCCTAAAGCCCATTTCATCACGAGTTTAGACCTCAAGGACGCCTTCTGGCAAATTCCTTTAGACCCCGGTTCAAAGGAGAAAACAGCCTTCACAGTCCCAGGCCGGCCCCTATATCAATTCGTGACCATGCCATTCGGATTGTGTAATGCCCCCCAAACAATGACGCGCCTTATGGATAAGGTGATACCACCTCATTTGCGGCACCAAGTTTTCGTTTACTTGGACGATCTGTTGCTTATAACCGAGACCTTTGACGAACACATCGACCTGCTTCAGGAGGTGGCTCTACACATCCGGAGGGCAAGATTAACCATCAACATAAGGAAGAGCCAGTTTGTGATGACGGAGGTGAAGTATTTAGGTCACATCATTGGGCATGGCCATATCAAGACCGATCCGGAAAAGACTCAAGCGATTGACGTTTTTCCACTACCCAAGACCACCAAACAGTTACGCCGATTCTTAGGTTTATGCGGATGGTACCAGCGTTTTGTACGTGACTATGCCACCATTACCACTCCTTTGACCGACATGCTGCGTAAGGGACGTAAATTCGTCTGGGAAGAGCCCAGCTTGCGAGCCTTTGAAGAGCTAAAGAAGAGTCTGACTACAGCCCCCGTACTGCACAGCCCGGACTTTGACAAACCGTTCTCAATCCATTGTGACGCGAGTCAACATGGGGTGGGAGCAGTCTTAGTCCAGGTTGCACAAGACGGCGAGGAGAGACCTATAGCCTTCATGTCTCACAAGCTGAACCCAGCCCAGCGAAATTACACGGTCTCCGAGCAGGAATGTCTAGCCGCGGTGTTGGCAGTGAAACGCTTCCGAGCCTATGTGGAGGGACACACCTTTGAAATCGTTACGGATCACGCTTCTCTGAAATGGCTAATGAGCCAGACTGATCTCAACGGCAGATTGGCAAGGTGGGCACTGAAACTACAGGCATTTGACTTCACAATCCGCCACCGAAAAGGTAGCCAGCATGTAGTCCCCGACACCCTATCCAGAATGTTCGCCCCTGAAGGAGCCGAGTTGGTCCAAGAGGACGACAGCCCCCAATTGATCGATTTGGACCATCCTGCCTTCAAGTCAGCCAGCTACACACAACTGATTCACACTATCCAGAATCAACTGTCCCAGCTTCCTGAACTGCGGTTGACGGATGGATTTATTTACAAACGGATGGGACATGCATCCGGAGACCCCATACAAGAAGAAGAACAGTGGAAGTTGTGGGTGCCCGAAGAATTAACCACTGATCTTATCAGACGGGCTCATGACCACCCAACAAGTGCGCACGGCGGATACGGTCGTACACTTAGGCGGTTGAAAACCTGCTTCTTTTGGCCTAAGATGGCACAACAGATAAAAGCGTACGTAGCCTCCTGTGAGCTATGCAAGTGCACTAAAGCGCCCAACACCATTCTTCGGCCACCCATGGGTAAGGTTGAGGTCCCCGAACGCGTGTTCCAGCGCTTGTACATTGATCTTATCGGTCCTTACCCTCGATCTGCTTCTGGTCACACGGGAGCTGTCGTGGTCCTGGACCAGCTCTCTAAATTCCCTATCATAGAATCACTACGTAACATGCACACTGGACCTATAATCAGCTTTTTGGAGAACCGAGTCTTTCACATGTTTGGAGTTCCGGAGAAACTTGTCTCCGACAATGGGGTCCAGTTCACCTCCAGCAAATTCCGAGACCTAATGTCCAAATACGGCATCATCCACCAACGAACTGCCGTCTATTCACCACAAGCCAACGCATCCGAACGACTGAATCGTACGCTCATAGCGGCCATTCGCGCCTATGTCCACCCGAATCAGAAGGACTGGGATCGCAAATTGTCCGCCATCACTAGTGCGCTGCGCTCGTCGTACCACGCCACTACCGGCATTTCGCCGTATTTCGCAGTGTTCGGCCAGTACATGATCTGTCATGGGAGCGCTTACCGGCTATTGCGGCAGCTGAAATCGCTAGAGGACCCAATCGTGGTTCTAGAACCGCACGAAAAGCTCCAACTTCTGCGAGATCAACTGCGGGAGAAGATTGAAGAAAGTAGACGGATGGGAGAGGAGCGGTACAACTTGCGATCTCATCCTTCTGGCTTTAAGGCAGGCGACGAAATATATCGTCGAAACTTCCGACAGAGCGATGCCACCCGCCATTACAATGCCAAACTAGACAAGAAATTCGTGAAGTGTCGAGTCCTACAAGTCATAAGCCCCACCCGATACCTCATCGCGGACATGACTGGTAAAACCCTGGGAATTTACCACGCAAAAGACCTTAGACGATGAAGTGCAACTATTTCCCACGAGAAACCTTGGCTTACCCCAATCTCTGCTTGGACGAAGACCTCCGAATAACACCCGACTCCCTACCATATAGTCACTGTCGAGTCTTCACGAACATGGTTGTAGCCTATCCTTCGAAACCGACCTTCGACCCGCCATGGCCCTTACCAAGACCTTTTATATAGGAGACGGGATCGTAATTACTTCGATTTTGGGGGGGGGGAATGTGTAATGTGACGCCTACGCCCGGGAATCGAAGTGATTCCGATCCCGAACCCTTGCAACCGGCCAGATGGATATGTCCTCGAAGTGCCAGCGGACTTCATCTGTCGTGCGGATATCGTTGTGCAGAAAATATTTTTTTTTCTGTCCAAATATTTAGATCCGTGGATATAAATATTTGAAATATAGAATTAATCCCGAACCCCGGCACATTTCGAGACATAGCCATCTGGAAATGCCCCTCCACCGTGGCCATCGAGAAAACTATGCCACTGGCGACAACTGGAGAGGCACATTGCCGCCATATGGCGTGCCATTCCACACACAGATGTTTTGTCCGAGGCGACAACCGGGATTTTTGACAGCCACATGGCGGCTTCGTTTTTCGTTGCTGTCGTCTGCTAATCTTGTCCATTGTCGTGAATCGCAAAATTCGTGAAGTTTCTGTGTTTCCCGTAAAAAGTGGGCAATTGTTACATTAACTTCCAAGAAATGTTATAGTTGTACCAATTATGCTGGTGGTTAAGTGTACGAGAATCTCAGGGTGTAGTGAATAAGTGATTTTCATATGTCCGTGAAGGACCGCAGCGATGTTCTGCTGCCTCGGCAGAGGAAGGTGTTGATTCCTGCCGAGAATGCCCTCGTCCGGAGACGCGTGAATGCGCTGGCAGGCTAGCATTGCGGTGTCGTGGGGCGGGTTCGTTTCCCCGGCACGAGGACTCACTACAAAACATTTCGCATTCACGAATTGCTTGCAGAGTTCGAGAGGACGACCGAAGTCGCAAATCAGTAGATAACCTCCACGAAGGAATTACGACTTGTTGCGAGAACAAGTGCAACCTGACAAGAAAGACTAATTTGGGGGTGACCTCGTCCTTACCCAAATACATTCAGGGCCCACAAATGAAAGAGGGGCAACCGGGTGGTGGTGGAGCCCCTTCATGCCCACCCAACCGGAATAAATCCAATGTTAAATCGTTGAAGTGGCCAGGTATTCCTCTTCTGAGTGGACAACTCATACAACTTGAATTATATGAGCTTTCCCATCAGAAGGGGAGTACCCCGGTGACCAATTTATGTCATAGAATTATACAATTGAATTGCATAACTCTATGCCATAAAAAGGCACTTGGCTTGGGCCACTCAACCCATTAAGTCTCCTGAAACAGAAAAATTTTTAAGTACCCGGTGGCTGGCTCATATTTTGGGGTGGAAGCCTGCCACCGTACCGGGTCCTATACCCGATTGGAAAAGACCGGAAGGGAAAGACCGATTTTTACCGTTTAATTCATCATTTTATTTAATTTCATTGATTTCTCGTAAATACAAAGCAAAGAAATCAAAATAGTTCAACAAAAATTATTCAGTGTATATATTAAAACATTTTTTAATATTGATATAATTAGTATTTGCAGTATATATTAAAGATTACCCCACTTAATTGAATAAATTGAATAAAAAGAAACAATTGGTATATATAAAAAAAAAATGAAACAATTGGTATATATAAAAAATGAAACAATTGGTATATATGTAAAAATGAAACAATTGGTATATATGTAAAAATGAAACAATAGGGGAACTTACCCAACCTTTTCCGACGACGAGCGCTCGTTGACGAGGTGAGTAAGTCCTGTAAAGTTATAATACTGCATAGCAAATTAGTTAAAAGCACTCGCGATATTTCTGGAATATTTTCGTTGTCAACTTTTCTTCTTCTTTTTTTTTCTTTTGGTAGATGCTAAAACGCACACGTGATAACGAGATTCATGCAAATTAAAACGTTTTTCTTTAGAATTTCCTTTTCGGCTTCTTGGTTGAATTCGTGAAAAATTCAGCACGAAACACATTAAAACTTTCTGGCGCGCATGGATCAGTACAAGTGACGCGCGATAAAAAAAATGTTTAAATCCGGGCTTTGAGTTTCTTCGCTAGAATATTTTCCCCCTCTCTTGCAGCACAGTCCCAACAAATTTACTTCCACGAGCAGGCAAAACTGAAACTGTTTTCGTTTTGGCTTTCCCGTTATCTTGACGAATAACTTCCCTTTGTTGTCTGCTGACGACCGAAAATTTGCAACAGTTGAGATCAAACAAACTAAAATTTCACGTCCCGCAATCTTGCACTGAGCACTATTTGTCGGGTGGAAATAAATAACTAAAACGGATAGAAATAACTAATCCTCGTTAGTTTTTTCCGGTAATAAAATTATTCCCAGAGTTTCGTCCGCGATGACGTGTTTCCACAAGACAGTCCGTGATATTCACGAGAAATGATCCACGCGAATTTCCTGCTTTCCCGGCGCACACAACACTATCTTGCACTTGAGCAGTTTTCCGCGCGAGCAGGAAAACCCAAGGCCGACTAGCAATCTCCAATTTTACTTTCGTACGTCACTTGCGCACAACGAGCGCCAAGTTTTTCTTTTTCCGCTGCTGAACAACAACGTTCGTTTTTGTTGTACGGAAGATGCAAACACGCTTTTCTTTGTCGCGCACACGCTTCAGCAGCAACGCACCACCAACTTTTCCGCGATCGCCAACACCTCGCAGAAGCAGCACGAAGAACCGCAAAGAAAACTCTCCATTTTCAAAGCATAAATCAATTGCGGATTTTTCTTTTTCACTTGACACTCATTTATTCACATTCAAATCAATTTTCCCGTTCCAAAAACATTTACGGTCTTTCCGTCATTCAACCAACGCAAACCCCACAACAATTTTATCTTCTTCCACTTATTGCATCCAAATGCCAAATTCCCGAGCACTTTTTCTTGGAAACCGTAATGAACACCACCGCTCTTGTACTATTTTCACCCACGATAACTTTCCGATTTCCTAACATATGCATTCGCATAGGCAATCATTAACGCGTATTTGGTAATTTCGATATTAACACCCTACGACATGATAAGTTTCTTTCCGCATCCGACGTGACCGCCGTGAAAATCCATAACCGACTCCCTACAATCCCCGTAATTCCACTTGACTTTTCGAAATGCAATTTCTATAGCGGGATCGCTACTCAAACCGCTTTAAAGGGATTATTACAAAACAACACCAAGATGTAACTCCGGAGCATGCGATGGAGCGATGACACGCCGGAGTAAGCGTAACTGAGATGACGTTATGTCTATGTGCATATTTCGTTTTTCGTCACACAATACTGCTAATACAAATGCAAGATCCCGAACGATATTGGCGATGGCTTGGATGAAAAACTCAAGCATGCAACGCAAAATAAAATCAATCAGAACAAATCACTTCACCGTCCAACGTAATTCGGAACTCGTATTCAATCGAAAACGAGCGAAACACTCCCCATCTCCATCCAATTCCTCGTTTGTGAGACGAAGCATAAGACTCGACTTGCCGGCGCCACTCTCCCCGATAATTCCAATGTTGTTATGTAGTTATCACCCATTTTCATGATTTACGACGCAATAGCATGCAAATTTCGCAAGCACAATTTAATATTCTCCACACTCAAGCAACTACGACACTTTATGGGCAAGTAGAACAATACGAACCCATTCAGAAAGGGGGAAATCACACAATTGAAGGTTTTTTGTTGCTATCAAATGTACTTTTTCCTTATCAGTTGTAGTTTATGACGGCGGTATTTGCAATTTCCCTTTTCACTGTCTTTTGTAGGTTCAATTAAGTTATCAATTGAAGGCAATTTGTCGTTTATGATAATTAGGCGTAATTAGGTGGGAAAATCGGAAGAATTAGACAAATTTTAAGGGGTTTAAATGATACAATGATTTTAGCGTTCATATAATTAACAGGTTAAATGATACAATGATTTTAGCATTCATAATTAACAGGTTAAATGATACAATGATTTTAGCATTCATAATTAACAGGTTAAATGATACAATGATTTTAGCATTCATAATTAAAAGGGGTTAACCGTTTCGTTCTAAGCATTTGCATACCGCGTTACACCGCAATTCGTTAAATTATCTTCAAAAGATATTGTAATAAGATACTACACATTAGAAATTTTTTTAAACATTTTTAGAATTTTGTTTCCCGGGTGTTAAGTACAAAGGAAATTTTTCCACTTATTATTCCTGCGAAAAAAAAAACGAGTGTTGCGATGGGGAAGGTGACTGAATCGACTGAATCCTTATTAAATTGCGTTCGTGCTGTGTGCCTGTGTCAGCGCTGCTTTTAGAGCCATAGTTCTTAGATTACTACAGGGCAGCTAATTTTCTCGTGATCCCAAGGCAATGCGGATTACGAAAAAGGAGCTGAAGGATCTTTCTGTGTCTCACGGGTTGCCTTCGGCGTCGGGACTAGAGATGACGAACAATAAAAGAACACAATTAACAGACGGACGGACTGACTTATGTCTATGTTTGCCTGGAAGTATACAATCTTTGCGCGTTTTTGAAAATATATGCGGACGGACAAACAGACGTGCCCAATTATCTATCGGCGCAGGTCTTTCGCGTGGTATATCCCCACTTCTTTTCCCGATGGATCCGTTATCAAGTAACGGTTAGGTCCCATTACCTTCTTTATGCGGCTTTTCAGGAATCGCCTATCCAGCTTGGCGTTGTAATGCCCCGCGGCGTCACTTTGGCGGAAATTTCGCCGGAAAACTTCATCTCCTTCTTTGAAATTAGCAGATCGTGACCGGAGATTGTACTGCGCTTCATTTGCACTACCTGCGGCCTTAATCTTCCGTCCGATCTGTTGGCGGAGGTCTCCTAAACGTTCGTGGGGCTCCAGCGCAACGACCGGGTCTCCCAAACACTTTAATTGCCGTAACAGTCGGTATGATTTACCGTGGCAAATCATGTGCTGTCCAAAGGCGGCAAAGTAAGGGGCGACACCGGTGACGGAATGATACGAGGATCGCAGGGCGCATGTGATGGCAGACAATCGCCGATCCCAATCCTTTTGAGATGGGTGGACGTAGGAACGGATCGCGGCCAATAGGGTGCGGTTCAACCGTTCTGACGCGTTGGACTGAGGAGAGTATATGGGCGTCAGTTGGTGTTCAATGCCATACTGCTCAAGTAGGCTCTTAAACTGCCGAGACCGGAACTGTACTCCATTATCTGAGTACACACTCTCTGGAACTCCGAACACATGGAATACCCGGTTCTCTAAGAATTTCACGATCGATGGAGTTGTGAATTTACGGATAGGTTCCACCATTGGGAATTTTGAGAGCTGATCTAGAACGACTATAGCTCCGATGTGTCCCATGGAAGACCGAGGATATGGACCGAGTAGATCGATGTATAGACGCTGGAACACGCGTTCTGGGACGTTGAGTTGACCCATAGGAGGTCGAAGAGGCTGGTTGGGCGCTTTGGTGCCTTTACAGGTCTCACAGGCGCTCACGTAGTCTTTGACCTGGGATGCCATTTTAGGCCAAAAGAAGTATTTTTTTAGTCGCCGTAGTGTTCGACCGTAACCTCCGTGGGCACTTAACGGATGATCATGTGCGCGGAGGATCAGCTGTTGTGTCATTTCCTCCGGTACCCAGAGTTTCCAAGACTCTTCTTCCTGCCATGGATCACCAGTGGCGTATTCGTTTCGTCTATACACATAGCCATCTATTACCTTCAAGTCAGGCAGCTGTGTCTGTTGGGTCGCTATGGTTTGCCTCAACTCTTTGTAGCTATCTGATTCGAAATGTGGGCTGTCCAAATCTATTTCGATGGGGTCCTCGTCATTTATTGTTATTTCGGCTCCCTCTGGGGAAAACATCCGTGAGAGAGTGTCGGGTACGATGTTCTGGGTTCCTTTCCGATGTTTGATGGAGAACTTGAACCCTTGCAGTTTAAGAGCCCATCTGGCTAGGCGTCCACTTAAATCTGCCTGGTTCATCAACCATTGTAGTGACGCGTGGTCCGTGATGATCTCGAATTGGTGGCCCTCGATATAAGCTCGGAATTTCTTCACAGCCATTACCGCTGCCAAACATTCTTGCTCGGAAACAGTATAGTTCCTTTGGGCCGAATTCAGCTTATTGGACATGAAGGCGATGGGAGCTTCCTCTCCTTCATCGGTCAATTGCACCAGCACGGCTCCTACTCCATGTTGACTTGCGTCACAATGAATGGAGAAGGGCTTCGTGAAGTCGGGGCTGTGCAAGACAGGAGCTGATGTGAGGGCTTGTTTAAGCTCTTCAAATGCCTTTCGGCTGAGTTCGGTCCAAACGAACTTCCCTTTCCGCAACATGTCTGACAGGGGCGCTGAAACTGTTGCATAATTCCGAACAAACCTTCGGTACCAACCGCACACACCAAGGAAACGTCGTAGCTGCTTCACAGTTTTTGGTAAGGGGAACTCATCAATCGCACGAGTTTTGTCTGGATCCGTTTTGATAGTGCCATGTCCTATGACATGGCCTAAGTATCGGACTTCTTTCATGACAAACTTACTTTTCTGTACGTTGATGGTGAGTCCCGCCTTACTGATGTGCAGGGCTACTTCTTGTAGAAGTAGGAGGTGTTGATCGAACGTTTCCGTGATGAGTAAAAGATCATCGAGGTACACGAACACTTGGTGTTTTAGGTGAGGTGGGATGACCTTGTCCATCAACCGAGTCATCGTTTGCGGCGCGTTACACAGGCCAAAGGGCATTGTGACGAACTGATATAATGGTCGTCCAGGCACTGTGAAGGCGGTCTTGTCCCTCGAGCCCTCATCGAGTGGAATTTGCCAGAAGGCGTCTTTTAGGTCGAGACTGGTGATATAATTGGCTTTCGGCAGTCTCCCTAGTATTCCATCGATGAGTGGAAGAGGGTACGCGTCCTTGATGGTAACCGCATTTACCTTACGGGCATCAAGACAGAGGCGGACTTTACCTGGCTTTACAACCAAGGTTACCGGTGAGGACCAGGCACTTTGGGACTCTTCTATGACCCCCAACTCGAGCATCCTATCTAATTCCGCATACACCAATTTCTCCATGGCTGGCGAGATGGCGTAGTGTCTCTGTTTAATCGGTTTACTATCGCCAACGTCGATGGCGTGTGAGACTAGGGTGGTGCGGCCAAGGCCTTGGGTAGCGTAAGATGGGAAAGCAGCAATGGATGCTTCCAGGCGTTGCCGTTGGTTAGACGTCAGGTCATGCCTATCGGGAGTAGAAGTGATTTCGTTGACATTTCTGGTTTTTAAAGACAAATCGGTGAATAAATCGGAGGCCAGTCCAAAGCGAAGGACGAAATCGACACCAAGGTATACGTTCTGAGTCAAAGACGGGATAATGTAGAAGGTAATATCCTTCGTCTGACCCCTGAACGTCACGGGTGTTGTTAGTTTACCTCGTATAGGGTGTTTGGTGCCATCAGCTGTACTGATTTCAGTGCGCCAGGATTTAATCAAGTTCGGGTATTCTTGGAGCACTTTCGAGCCAAAGCTCGAGGCAAGACAACTGATACTGGCACCCGTGTCGATCAATGCAAACACGGTCTCGCCCAACACTTTAATTGGATGATAAGGTCTGATCTCATTCTCAGCAACCTCCGAGATGTTACAAGAGTTTACGGTTTGACGGCAGGTGCGCACTCTCTTGCGGAAATTCCGCCAACGACGGGTTGACCATTTTGTCGTGCACGAACGGGAAGTGACGACTTCGGAAGCAAATATTCGCTCTCGAGCCACCCGATATTCCTGCAGTCTAACATGATAAGGTTTTAGCGTGCGTACTTGAGGCTGCCGCGGTTCTTCTGGCAGTGACTGCGATGGTCGTTTTAATATTGTCGTTGGTGAGGTCTCCGGAAGAGAGTGAACATCCGCAGTCGTAATGGTTATGGCTGGTGGGTTAACGTCAGGTTGGTTGGGGTGAGCCGCTGACTGAGGAGCTACTGCTGGGGTTTCGAGTACCGCTGAGGTGGTCGGGTACTCTTTTGGCCGTTTTTTCGTGCGGCACATTCAGAACAGTCCGGGAAGTAAGTGTCCGGCTTGCCGCAACCGTAGCAGAAAACCTTACGTTCTGCGCGGCATGAAATGAACCGGTGTCCGGTTTGGTGACAATTCCAGCAGGTCGTACGACTTCCCACCGCCGCTACAGCAAGCTGGTCTGGGTCCAAATCATCCTCCAGATCTAGGGTGGTATAATCTGGGGCCAATTCCGCGATTCCTCGTCGAGGACCCGTCCTGGTTAGTAAGTATGGCCGGTCCCGTAGGTCTTCCTCAAACCCTTCTATACGACGCACATTTCTCAGCAGGGCCTCCATACTCTGTGGATCGGAGTTCACGATATGCCGACGAATCTCCGGTCTTAGATTGCGCTTTAGCAGGCGAAGAATTTGGGTAGAAGACAATGGCTCTGACAGCTGGTCATTCAACCGAAGGATATCGGCTCGATATTTATGGAAGGACTCGTCCGGACGCTGCCATCTAGCATTCATCTTATCCAGGACTAATTCGTCCATGTCGACCGTAGGGTATTCCATGCGGAGTACCTCCTTCAGCCGTGACCAGCGTATGGATGGTGGAGCTGAATGTATCCTCCAATATGTCTCCAGGGCTGCTCCCCTAAGCAGCATTGGCAGGTATCCTGCGAGCGCTGTGCGGTCTCCTGCTAGCATCTGCTCAATGAGTGACTCCACCCGACTTATGAAAACCTCCACCGTTATCGTATTGGGTTCCCCACTGAAATGTAGATTCCATCCCTGGATGATGCTGGGGATCTGTGTCGGCTTCAGCCGATACATGTCGTGTGGATGGAAGCGTTGGTCCGGCGGAATCACGGGAGCCTGATTTGGTGGCGGTGCTTGGCTCAATCGGGGCCGGTAAACTGGAGCCAACGGATTCATGGCTGTACCTGGCCGGATCCGTTCGGGATCACGCCGCGAGTCTACTGGGAAGTCCCACGGATTTGGGTCCGAATCCCACATAGGAGGAGTTCTTGGCCGGGATGGTGCGGGGTTCTCTCTCTGGCTCTCTAGAGAGGCGAGCCGGGTGGACATGTCCTGTACGAGCGCCATTAGATCTCGTAGAACTGTGGCTTCCACAGCCACCGGTGGACTCGCTTCTTCTGCAGGCGGAACTGCTTCAGCCCTGTAGTCATCGTCTCGTGCACTCCTTGTAGTGGATGGAAGGGGTCCGCTTTTGGGGACAGCTCCACTTGTACTGGAGGACTGAGGTCGTTCTGTTGCTGGCTGTGCGATTTCCAAAGGCTGTCGACAGAGCGGGCACGTGGATGAAGTTTGCCGCAGTTGTGCCAAACACAGCTGATGTAGCCTGTGTCCGCACTGCAACCTCTGGCTTGTAGTTTCGTCCATGTCCTCGTGACAGATGGAACACAATAGAGCTGGTCCGGCATCCGACCGCAACTTTCTCCTTTCGGGAGTTCTTTTGGTGGGCATGCTAAAAGAAATTTAAATTGCTAACTAAAAACCTAAATAAATATATATATATAAATAATGAAAATGTGAAAAAAAATGATGCAAAATTTATAATTTGTAAGTGGCCGTCAGTGGCGAACTATAGTCGAACCTCACAAAAAGAATGTATGATAAAGTTTCAAAAAAAGTTTTAAGTTATCAAAAAAAAATAATCGGTCTTTCCTTTCCGTCCTTCCTCCCAAGTATGGACACCATGGCACAATCCTTCTAAAACGTTTCAGGGACACTCTCTTGTGGCACCATGAAAATCAGGGTTCCGAAGTGATCCCTCATTAGCAAACTTCTCAAGTTACAGCTTGTCAGCCCAGGGTGGGATTCTAATCCACAAGCAGCGCGTGTCTTGTCATGGATAGTCATGGATTAGCTAATCAGCCAATCACATGAAATCAAAATCCATGTAATTTAAGACACTTAGGCACCGCTGGTTTGGGGAGCGGATCAGAATCCTCCGCAAAATAGATGTTGGGATAATAACCTCCGAACACAAAAAGGGACTCTAATATAATTTGGCCTTACTAGTTATACAATGGTGGTAAACCACCAAGGTATAAATCAAAAGAAGGACCAAACGATATTGATGTCCGAAGACAACACACGTTCGGAAGTTACTCGGCTGCTGGGGCACGATTAGTGCAAAAACCCTCGGGAGTTATCTACCCGCCAAAATTTCTAACACCTTGTGGGGACACCTAGAGACGATGGACTGTCTCGTGCTCACGACTGATGATACAGCCGGGCTTTTCGGGCCCCACGTTGGGCGCCATTTGTAGTGAATAAGTGATTTTCATATGTCCGTGAAGGACCGCAGCGATGTTCTGCTGCCTCGGCAGAGGAAGGTGTTGATTCCTGCCGAGAATGCCCTCGTCCGGAGACGCGTGAATGCGCTGGCAGGCTAGCATTGCGGTGTCGTGGGGCGGGTTCGTTTCCCCGGCACGAGGACTCACTACAAAACATTTCGCATTCACGAATTGCTTGCAGAGTTCGAGAGGACGACCGAAGTCGCAAATCAGTAGATAACCTCCACGAAGGAATTACGACTTGTTGCGAGAACAAGTGCAACCTGACAAGAAAGACTAATTTGGGGGTGACCTCGTCCTTACCCAAATACATTCAGGGCCCACAAATGAAAGAGGGGCAACCGGGTGGTGGTGGAGCCCCTTCATGCCCACCCAACCGGAATAAATCCAATGTTAAATCGTTGAAGTGGCCAGGTATTCCTCTTCTGAGTGGACAACTCATACAACTTGAATTATATGAGCTTTCCCATCAGAAGGGGAGTACCCCGGTGACCAATTTATGTCATAGAATTATACAATTGAATTGCATAACTCTATGCCATAAAAAGGCACTTGGCTTGGGCCACTCAACCCATTAAGTCTCCTGAAACAGAAAAATTTTTAAGTACCCGGTGGCTGGCTCATATTTTGGGGTGGAAGCCTGCCACCGTACCGGGTCCTATACCCGATTGGAAAAGACCGGAAGGGAAAGACCGATTTTTACCGTTTAATTCATCATTTTATTTAATTTCATTGATTTCTCGTAAATACAAAGCAAAGAAATCAAAATAGTTCAACAAAAATTATTCAGTGTATATATTAAAACATTTTTTAATATTGATATAATTAGTATTTGCAGTATATATTAAAGATTACCCCACTTAATTGAATAAATTGAATAAAAAGAAACAATTGGTATATATAAAAAAAAAATGAAACAATTGGTATATATAAAAAATGAAACAATTGGTATATATGTAAAAATGAAACAATTGGTATATATGTAAAAATGAAACAATAGGGGAACTTACCCAACCTTTTCCGACGACGAGCGCTCGTTGACGAGGTGAGTAAGTCCTGTAAAGTTATAATACTGCATAGCAAATTAGTTAAAAGCACTCGCGATATTTCTGGAATATTTTCGTTGTCAACTTTTCTTCTTCTTTTTTTTTCTTTTGGTAGATGCTAAAACGCACACGTGATAACGAGATTCATGCAAATTAAAACGTTTTTCTTTAGAATTTCCTTTTCGGCTTCTTGGTTGAATTCGTGAAAAATTCAGCACGAAACACATTAAAACTTTCTGGCGCGCATGGATCAGTACAAGTGACGCGCGATAAAAAAAATGTTTAAATCCGGGCTTTGAGTTTCTTCGCTAGAATATTTTCCCCCTCTCTTGCAGCACAGTCCCAACAAATTTACTTCCACGAGCAGGCAAAACTGAAACTGTTTTCGTTTTGGCTTTCCCGTTATCTTGACGAATAACTTCCCTTTGTTGTCTGCTGACGACCGAAAATTTGCAACAGTTGAGATCAAACAAACTAAAATTTCACGTCCCGCAATCTTGCACTGAGCACTATTTGTCGGGTGGAAATAAATAACTAAAACGGATAGAAATAACTAATCCTCGTTAGTTTTTTCCGGTAATAAAATTATTCCCAGAGTTTCGTCCGCGATGACGTGTTTCCACAAGACAGTCCGTGATATTCACGAGAAATGATCCACGCGAATTTCCTGCTTTCCCGGCGCACACAACACTATCTTGCACTTGAGCAGTTTTCCGCGCGAGCAGGAAAACCCAAGGCCGACTAGCAATCTCCAATTTTACTTTCGTACGTCACTTGCGCACAACGAGCGCCAAGTTTTTCTTTTTCCGCTGCTGAACAACAACGTTCGTTTTTGTTGTACGGAAGATGCAAACACGCTTTTCTTTGTCGCGCACACGCTTCAGCAGCAACGCACCACCAACTTTTCCGCGATCGCCAACACCTCGCAGAAGCAGCACGAAGAACCGCAAAGAAAACTCTCCATTTTCAAAGCATAAATCAATTGCGGATTTTTCTTTTTCACTTGACACTCATTTATTCACATTCAAATCAATTTTCCCGTTCCAAAAACATTTACGGTCTTTCCGTCATTCAACCAACGCAAACCCCACAACAATTTTATCTTCTTCCACTTATTGCATCCAAATGCCAAATTCCCGAGCACTTTTTCTTGGAAACCGTAATGAACACCACCGCTCTTGTACTATTTTCACCCACGATAACTTTCCGATTTCCTAACATATGCATTCGCATAGGCAATCATTAACGCGTATTTGGTAATTTCGATATTAACACCCTACGACATGATAAGTTTCTTTCCGCATCCGACGTGACCGCCGTGAAAATCCATAACCGACTCCCTACAATCCCCGTAATTCCACTTGACTTTTCGAAATGCAATTTCTATAGCGGGATCGCTACTCAAACCGCTTTAAAGGGATTATTACAAAACAACACCAAGATGTAACTCCGGAGCATGCGATGGAGCGATGACACGCCGGAGTAAGCGTAACTGAGATGACGTTATGTCTATGTGCATATTTCGTTTTTCGTCACACAATACTGCTAATACAAATGCAAGATCCCGAACGATATTGGCGATGGCTTGGATGAAAAACTCAAGCATGCAACGCAAAATAAAATCAATCAGAACAAATCACTTCACCGTCCAACGTAATTCGGAACTCGTATTCAATCGAAAACGAGCGAAACACTCCCCATCTCCATCCAATTCCTCGTTTGTGAGACGAAGCATAAGACTCGACTTGCCGGCGCCACTCTCCCCGATAATTCCAATGTTGTTATGTAGTTATCACCCATTTTCATGATTTACGACGCAATAGCATGCAAATTTCGCAAGCACAATTTAATATTCTCCACACTCAAGCAACTACGACACTTTATGGGCAAGTAGAACAATACGAACCCATTCAGAAAGGGGGAAATCACACAATTGAAGGTTTTTTGTTGCTATCAAATGTACTTTTTCCTTATCAGTTGTAGTTTATGACGGCGGTATTTGCAATTTCCCTTTTCACTGTCTTTTGTAGGTTCAATTAAGTTATCAATTGAAGGCAATTTGTCGTTTATGATAATTAGGCGTAATTAGGTGGGAAAATCGGAAGAATTAGACAAATTTTAAGGGGTTTAAATGATACAATGATTTTAGCGTTCATATAATTAACAGGTTAAATGATACAATGATTTTAGCATTCATAATTAACAGGTTAAATGATACAATGATTTTAGCATTCATAATTAACAGGTTAAATGATACAATGATTTTAGCATTCATAATTAAAAGGGGTTAACCGTTTCGTTCTAAGCATTTGCATACCGCGTTACACCGCAATTCGTTAAATTATCTTCAAAAGATATTGTAATAAGATACTACACATTAGAAATTTTTTTAAACATTTTTAGAATTTTGTTTCCCGGGTGTTAAGTACAAAGGAAATTTTTCCACTTATTATTCCTGCGAAAAAAAAAACGAGTGTTGCGATGGGGAAGGTGACTGAATCGACTGAATCCTTATTAAATTGCGTTCGTGCTGTGTGCCTGTGTCAGCGCTGCTTTTAGAGCCATAGTTCTTAGATTACTACAAGGGTAAGCTCGTTGTACGCGCTGAAAGGTTTCGGAAACAAAAGTTTTGTGGAATTCGTGATCTGTCGCAATTGCATTGTGCACGAGCTGCAAAGTACGAACGCAAACAAGGAAAACGTTGTGAAAATTAATTTGCAGAGTTTTTGTGCAAATCTGAGCAGCTCTACATAAAGAAAAGTGCATAATTGTTTGCAGGGGAGGAAACTAGTTCGTTTTGTGAAACTAATTTACACCTGCAGTGTGCAGTCTAGATCCTTTCAAGTGCTTTGCTACCTCGTAACATACCTTCGTGACGATCGTTTGTGTGTAGGACTCGGTCGGAGCGAGGTGTACTCAAGAGGGCTGCACGTGGAACATCCAACCCTTGAGAACTTCAACGGAACGTTGCCTCAGGCTGGAACAGATCGTGACGGTAGGGATGGTGAAGCAATTCGTATCCATGATATGTAAAATTTATAATTTTTCATGTTTGTAGCATCTGCAACCAACAGTACCAGTACCGAGACTACCATTGACAGGAGGTGTAAGGAAGCCGCATCGTTGTCGTCCCGGTACGGTTGCTCTTCGAGAACTTCGTCGTTACCAGGAGTCCACAGAATTGTTGATCCGGAAATCACCGTTCCACGCTTGGTTCGTGAAATTGTTCGCGATTTCAAAACAGATCTTCGTTCCCAATCAGCTGTTTGGCGGGGATCCATCGGCAAACAATTGGCATCATTTGGATCATCACGCAACTCCACATTTATGATTGGGACAAAAAGGAGGGAAGGTAAAGCGATCTCGAGGTATGTAGGTTTTGTTGTTCTGGGATAAAAACGAAGAACGAGGGAATCAGGATCAGAGCGGGGCCGGCTTCTAGATTTGTGTGGGATTGTATACCTGGGAGTTGAAATGGTTTGGGGGAAATAATAAGAGTCTGATTCGTCCGTTTAATTCTTCCTCCCGTGAACCAAATGAACATTGCTTTTAACTTAATAAAGCCACCAGAGGACATATCGCTAATAATACATTGCTGTTAACAGCGATTTTTCACCTTGAACGTTATCCTCTATAATTGGGCAACACAAAAATCCAGACATCGACTCTTTTCTTATTCAACCTTCAAAACTTGCAGTTTAAGTAGCATAAAAAAATAATTTGAAGCTTAACTTGGACGCAGATGAACTTTCACCGAATGAAAAATGAGGAAAAAATATTATAAAAATGTAAAATGCAACAACTAGCAAAGTAAAATCTAGAAATTTAAACAAATCTACAATGAAACTAGATAAAGCCATTTAGAGTTAATAGGCAATTGAGAAAAGATTTCATGAAGATGAAAATTTGTTTTAAAAAAAATCATGATTCCATTGAGAAAAGTTCGAAGTAACAGAACTGTTATATATGATCAATTAAAATTGTGTTTCTATAGTTAACGATTTTTTTTGGCTCACTATCAATTAATAAACTTTTAAAATGTTTGATTTTGCAATCAAAGGAATCTTAATGATAAATTTTTTTACAACAATATACGTTAAGTGTTCGGTTTTAAGTTAATATTTAGTGTAATATAAACGCCTCACAATAAGCGTTGATGAATCTCGTAACTGTAAGAAATGTTAAAGTGGTAAATACTTAAATATAAAAAAAAAACAGATTCTAATTAAGGTTGCTTCGCATAGCAAATTTATTCTGCATTTTATTGGAGGTTTCTAAGGTAATGCGCGAATTGAATCACACAATTGTAGACATATTCATGGTAAAGATTATAAATCAATGGAATTCAGAAATGATATGTGATTATATATCCCCAATTTTTCCAAATTGAGATTATACATTGAATGATTTTGAATATAATATAAATTTCGGCCGAAAACGTTTTGCGTAAAAAAACAAAAAAATGGAACTGGATAAATGATTAAAATTATTTGGAAAGTAAAAATAATAGCTTACTTGAAATCATGTAAAGGACTATCTTACATGAATAGCAAAATCGCTGCAATAAAGTCAGAAGAAATCTTTTTCAGCATAGCACTCACTAAAATTTCTAGTGTCTCACGATTATGATTAAATTAATCGTTCAATAGCCTCTCTTCCCAAAATATAGATTAACATTAAAGGTATATGGGATTCAGTAAAAGCAGACTTATCCCAGGCTTCTAATTAACCAGTGAACGGGTTTAATAGTCATGTGTATTTTTATCGTCTAAAGGACGTTTTAACATCGACGTATCGACCCATTACTTCTTTTCTTTTATCTTCTTCTTCTAAGTATAGGGTCAAATAGAATCTTTTACAAATGCATTGAGTCGCTCACATAATGTAGAATTTTGTGCGCAAACACAATTTTACAGATTTCTTAGAAAGACATAAACTCCAGAAAATCTTAAATATTCTATAGCGGAAGATTTAAACCTGAAAAATCATGAGCGTCTTCAATAATTGATCAATTTCAAAATTTCTCATGGCTTGTTTTAATTTTTCAATAATACTAACTGTTTAATTTCTTTCTGAGTCCTCAGTTTTAATAATATAGTTGAAAAATTTCATAAATTTTTGAATAGTGGACTTTAAAATCAAACACAGATTGCAGAATACCTCTATCTCAAAACTTGAGAAGTATCTAAACTGCATCTTTACGATTTCAAGGTAAATTGAAAAACTAATTAAAAGCCAAAATAAATTTTAAAATACCATATCACTGCATTAATTCGGCATTTATTCGAGTAACATCGACGAAATAAAAACAAAGTCATTCCTTATCATACAGGAAGAGAGAAAACGAAGCAATAACTACTTAAAAACTCATATGCTTAAATATCTGCAACACTTTTATTCAAGAGCTTTGTATTCTTTCTTCGCATATCGTTAACGTAAAATCGATTCTAATTTACAATTGGAGCTTACCTATTGTTAAGTGGAGCAATTATTTTCAAAGTGCTTAAATTCAATTTGCTTGAATAGGTATAGCAGTGATATAAAAATATAACAACTTTAATTAACTAGTTAATGAAGGAATAAAGCAAATTTTACATTGCTCGAGAATCATGTAAATATGTGCTTGATTACATATCAAAATAATTTTTAAATGAACATTTGCTTATGAATATGTATATGATGTATAAATGTATGCATTGAATGAAATTGAAACCATTAAAACAGAATAAAAATTGGATAATTGATAAAATTGACACGAAAAATTAGAAATTAATATAGAGAAAAAAATTCATAAATGATGTAGTCTTTGCCAGATTTGTCTACAAAAATTAAAAGAGCCCTGAATTAATTAACAATAAAATTGTGGTATATTGTTATGTAGGCTTTGAAGTCTGATAATCTAAACTATAATTTGGTATCTTTGATTTGTCATAGATAAACGACTTTTGTTTTAGAGATGAAACTATTTTTTTCCGATGAATACAAGACCAAACCATTTTTGTAAACAGCTTGATACCAAATAGTGGGCAATTCAGAATTAAAGTAAATGTATTGATAGCTAACGGTTATCAGGTGTGAATTAGATACAAAATAGAATGCATTAACCAGTTGCGCTGCACTGACTAATGTGAAGCTTCATTTTTTTTAACACGGCTATCCAATTTTACTCGATTTTCCTACATTCGAAAACTGCCAATACCTGGCGATAAATGTTTATTATTTTAATTGAAAAACTTTTAATCATTTCTCCATCGACCTTAGAAATCCTTCAATCAAAACAGGATCAAATACTACTCATAAGAAAATTTTAATCTTAATTGGCTAGATAATAATAAATAAAAGAAAATTGAAATTCCAATTCTAGTTTATCCAAAACGAGATATTGTTCATCAAATCAATGAGATAAGTAAATTTGGAAGCTATAACAAAATTTTGATTATGAACAAAAAAGTCAAACATTATTGGTAAATTCTTGTAAATATTGTCAAAAATTTAAAATGAAACCAAGTTATAGTAGAAATAATATGAATTGCTAAAAGATAAACCACGACTTTCCTTTTCAGTGGCCCGTTCTTTTTCAGTGGGAACCGAGAGTGTAGGGTAAGTATGCCGTCGCGAGGGTAGGGTTTCGACAAATCCGCTGAAGTCGGTTTCGCGTCGCGCGCGGTACGCGGTACCTTTGATTGGTTCGTCATTTCTTTAGAGTAGTTTTCTTCGGTTTAAGTTCGAGTAGCATATTTTTCGGTACCGCGTCGGTGATTCGGTAACGCGCCTATAGGATTTTGTAGCGTTTTTGATTTGAGATCTGTGGAGAGATCACATCCAGAATTAACGTAACGTAGGTTTCCCGTTCTGGATGAGTAATTGTTGACGCGTTTGGAAAACGGGCATGTTCAGGTGACTGAAATATTGTAATTGAGCGTAACCCATTCGGAGACCCGCGACCGAAATCCTCTCCGAACTAGCTGGCCGACAAGCAGTCACCGCGTGAATGGGTTACGGTGCACGGATTGGTTGACCTGTTGGTACCATCCGTTGGCACTACTCAGACTTAACGTCTAGAACCGATGAGAGGTCGGTTCCGCGTTCGATCTGAAAAGAGAAAATCATTACACCATTTATTATCGAAATTGATTGAATTTAAAGGAACCCTTACAATGTTATAAAAGAAAATGTAAAAGTGGTAAATCATTCTATTGCTAACAAAGTTAAGTGAATTTTGACTTCTAACGTATTCGTTATTGTTGTACGCACAACGGCCTACATCCATGATTTTTTTTTCAGATTTTTCGGGTGAAAGGCATCATATCGTGGGGGAGGAGTGTAGTAATCGAGTAGTCGCCTAGGCAAACTGCTCGAAAAACATTTCCGGGAAAAAACACCATGTTGACTTTGCTACTCAAAAAAAAAAATTCTTAAATATCATCTGATTTCAAACAAAGATTAAAAAAATGTTAATATAAAAATATTAAATAAAGAAATTAATGACAAATAAAATGCGATTCGAACCCCCTTTGCAACGCAATTTAGAAATGAATGGCGTTCTTATCTCGACGGAGAGGAACAAGTGTTGTCGGCAAGCAGAGGGCTCGCTAAGGAAACCACCGTTCACGGCATGCACCGAACTCGCATTTGAAATGTCGAGCGAGATAGGCGTCGCGTTAGCGTAGTACGGAAGTGAGATACATTTGGGGTCATGGTCATCACTTTGGTGCGGTTGAGTTATTTTATGAATTTTCCTTTGCTAATTTTTGAATTTATGCCCGGTGTCGTCGACGACGTTGTGTAAAATATAGAAGAATATTTTTTATCTGGAGTGCAGTCTTGGAATTAGTTTGCAAGTTTCCTGTATTTAATTTGCAAGGTGGAAGAAATTTGTTGTAGAACGAGATTTCTTGTGCGGGGATAGAACGAAAAACAGCTATTTCTTCGTAGCCATCACTGTATCAGAAAATTGTGCAATAAAGATCCAAAAGTGTATTTTAGGTCCAGGAACGGGCTTGCAACTTCTGTGTGCCGGCTCCGTGGATGTTCGATGTGTATATGCGCGACCTGGGGTTCAGATGTGTACCTTGGATGCTGTGGAAATTTTTTTTGTGTCGCACGCTCGTAAGCTCCACATTTTAGCGCGCTTGCTTTTCAGCTTGAACTGATAGCACCTCAATGAAGCTTGTTGGTGATGATTTGGCCAAATAGGAACATCCCAGATTCCGACGATGCACCCGTTTTCTTGGCGGCTAGTCGTAATTTTATTTTTTTTGTGTCATTCCTCGAATATTTTAGTCGAGAAGTAGGAACGGAATTTTCCGTTGCCCATTGCTAACTCCCTTGCCGCCGGACTCGCTTTCTGCCCGCCAATGCACGAATTCTAGCAACTCGAGACGAGGTCTCGAACGGTCGGTCGACACTGCTGAAACCTGGAACTGAGCCGCAGCATTTTTCGATGGAAATTTCACAGCAACAACAATTAACAAATACCTCAACTCTGAACCATGTTGACCGTGGTGGCGTAGATGGGGAGTCATGAAGACCAAGGCGCGTTTCTGTTGAAGGAATTTAATTCATTTCCATCCGCATTTGCATAATATTTTTTGATGATTGGATTATCTTTTTCACAATCAATACCTTCTGTTCGGTATAATGATTGAAATGAGATTCAAACATTGAAAAGTGTTCGTTTCGTGGTTATTGGGATTTGAAAATTTTAATCGAATTGTTCTAATGGATTTTATCTCGGCTCAGTTAGCACTCCTCAACTATCTGAAAGTTGTGTTCTCGAAAACGGCATCGATCAATATCGCAACCAGATAAAGATGATCGAATAGTGTTTGTTGAGTTTGCGCGTTCTCTTGCTACTTTTCGCTTTCTAAAAAGTGTTCATAACTTGTTAATATAACATCAGATTGATAATAATTACTAAACTTCAAGTTATAATATGGGAAATGTGAATCAATGTAAATTATAAATGCTAAGGTTAAATGACTATAAAACACAAAAAAGAAAAAAAGAGAGTTTTAAATGTTTACAGGCCTTACCCACACCATCAACGAGCACCCGTCGGAGAAGGACTGGGTTAGTATCCTTTTCTTTTTGATATAGATTGAAATTGTTTACCATTTAAAAATATTTATAATTTATTGAACAATTTATTCAATTTATTTATAATTTTTTTGTACAATTCTCACATTTGAGGAAATTGTTTTATGCACAAGCACACTTTAAAATATGCTTTCATAGGTCTTACTCTTCCAATTAGACTAAATTATTTTTTCTTAGTAGTGACTTGTCCAATTATAACTCCCCCTAAATCGACTGCGGAAGCTGCAATGAGCTGGACACATGAATCGTATGGACGAACAACGGATACCCAAGAAGGTATTCGTAGGGAGAACAGTGGGGAAACCGAGGAAACGCTGGTCTGACTCGGTCGACGAAGACAGTTCATCGCTGCTCGGATTCCGGAATTGGATGACGCGGTCAACGGACCGAGACAGTTGGATGCGCTGTTTGCAGAAAGCGAAGGCCCGAAAGAAGCTGTAGTGCTAAGAAGAAGAAGAAGAAATCGTTTTTGTTTCCATCAGGTTCCCTACATCATTTTTTCATTTTCATTTTTTTAACATAAAACACCATTTAGTTTTATTAGAATTGTTGCATAAATCATTGGAGTTTGTTTCAATTGATCAAAAATTTTACATATTGGTTCTACCCTAGAATTAAAGGCATAATAAGAAAAAATAATAGGAATTTCTCAAGAAAATGTATACTTTTGAAAATATAATTCAAATGAAAAGATAAAATTGAAGAAAAAACTCGCTTGTTTCATTTATTTGGAGCTCTGGCCGGGAATGGGACCCGTCACGTTGACTGGCCCCTCCACTCATGAGCTAGCCATCTAGCCCTTTCTCTTTGCGTTGCAGGTGCTCTTGCTGGGTAGAGTGGCCTTCTGCTTGAGTATCTTATTTATGTTATAGTATTATGTGATTCCATCATATAAGACTATAACATAAATCTGAGAATTTCATGTTTTTCATTTAAAGGAAAAATTCATGCGAATTATGTTTGTATGAGTTTTTCATTCAAATAGAAAACATCTGGATCTTGATCCAGATGGGAGGGGTACAAGGGATTACCGCTTCCACCTGAATGCCTCACTCTTAATTGGGGGCCGTAAGTATACATGGTACAAGATCGACGAGATCTTCTCGAACCTCGCTCGCTTTCGCCAAGCCCAGTTAGTCGTTTTGCTTTGGCAATCTATCTCTTCAGTAGGTTACCTCGGCCTCGGCACCGAGTCGTTTTATCCCTTAATTCATGAATGCGAAATTTTTTGTAGTAGGCCCTTGTGCTGGGGAAAAGAACCCGCCCCACGACACCGCACGACGAGGCAGCAGACCATCGCTGCTGTCCTTCACGGACACTTATAGTCCTTTAATTCAGTACAGGGGGTACGCTGAAATTTCGTGCATTTCCCCTTCTGCAACCCTCCTCCACACTGATAAGCTGGTTTTAAGGCTTATTTTGAAAGATTTCATGAAGACATTTCATATGACACCCCATTTGACTACGTTTGATGAAAAAAAAAATTTTAATGGACACTCCCCTATGTAAGGAGACCTCTATTAAACTCTTTCAAAAAATTTTGCACCCGAAAACTTTCAAGAAGTCATAACTTCCGACCTTTTACCAAAGTTTCATGGCTATAGCTTCTATAGTATCGGAGAAAAACTGCTGTGACATACAGCTGGGGTTTTGTATTTTAATACAAAACGCTAACAAGGATCCAGCGGGGCAAAGCCACATCAAATACGTCCAATATGTTTCTCCCACGAAAGAGTGAAATTTCTCAAACAAATTGATTTGCTGGAGAGGTGACATAAATTGGTCCCACACTGTTCCGAATGGAGTCCTATCGACTTTCTCGTATCAGATATCTCAAATGTAAAGTGTAAGTCAATAATTTCACTATTCTGGTGCATTTTTTTTGTGGTAGGGAAGTGAATACTATTTATGCGCAGAGTGTGGGACTTCCATGCGCGACTAGACTACCCACTAAACACCTCCCCTGTCAACCTGAGAACCTAGCCTGGAACCGTTTGACAAATTACTTCGGGCCAGGTCTCGTTTTGTTACGCCGTGGGGCGCCTTCAAGCTGGGGAGTCCCTTTCCTAGCGGGAGGGGAGGGGGAAGAGGAAATGCCAGAAGAGCGATCCCCCAGCCCCACTGCCCCCGGCTGCTGTGAGTCTCTTTTATATTTTAGGACTGCCCGAGCATAATGTGCCATCTGGTTCCATTTGCCGACCGATTCGAGCATCACCGCAACTATATTATCCGGGGCGAGCTCTCCCGTCTCCCTGTAGAGTTCCCTTTGCAGCCTGACCCATTTTGTGCACGCAAAAAATGTGTGACAGGCATTGTCCTCCTCTCCTTGGTAAAACCGACAATCGGGGGACCGTGACTTTCCTATTTTGTGCAGGTAAGACTGAAAACACCCGTGCCCGCTCAAAAGCTGGGTCAGATAGAAGTCAGTCTCACCATGCCTTCGATTTAGCCACGGTCTCACATCCGGGATGAGGCGCGCAGTCCACCTTCCTTTCGTGCAACTGACCCAAGGCTGCTGCCAATCGTTGAGCGAGCGTTGTCTCTCCTCGCGGACAACCATCTCCCTCGCATCCTCGTTTCGGCGCAGGTAAATAGCGCGGCGCTCTCTAGCAAGGAGGGCGACAGGTATCACGCCTGCAATCACTCTCACCGCCGAGCCGGAGACTGTTGGATACGAAGATGCAATTCTCAGTGCTCCTCTTCTCTGTACCTGTGCCAAACGTTTTCGGTATACCTCCTTGCTGAGAGCGTCGCCCCATACCTCTGCTCCGAACAGTAGCACTGACGCTACAGCACTCAATAAGAGGCGTCTTCTTGATGGGCTGGGTCCCCCTACATTGGCCATAAGTCGACTCAGAGCCGATATTCCCGAAGAAGCTTTCTCAGCCATTGTCCTGATTCGCTCAGAGAAACTCATCTTTGAGTCGATCAGTAGCCCCAGGTACTTCACCACTGGCTTCGATTCGATTTGCAAGTCGCCAATACTGATCATCCTTATTCTAGGGACTCTCTTTTTTGTCAAGATGACTACTTCGGTTTTCTCCAGTGCTAAACAAGCACGCGAGCAGTCATCCACTCCCTCACTCGGCGTATTAGCATACCTAGCCTAAGTTGCGCTTGTTCAGCGGTGCGTCCAGCGACCAGAGCCGCAACATCATCCGCATAGCCGACCAAGCGCGGCTCATCTGGAATCTCAAGTCCTAGTAGCCCGTCGTAAGACACGTTCCACAGGTCCGGTCCAATGATAGATCCCTGGGCAACACCCGATGTAATTTCCATCCTTCGTTGGCCCTGTGTCGTATCGTAGAGCAGTCTTCGGTCATTTAGGTAGTTCCTCAAAAGCCGCATTAGATATTCTGGAACTTGAAAAGAGTTTTCCAGCGTATCCAGAATATCCACCCATCTAGCGGAGTTGAAGGCATTCCTGACGTCGAGTGTCACCAACAGGACGATCCGTCACTTGGTGCGACTATATGCCTCTGCCCTTTGGACCGCGTTCGCCGCCTCTGCAATCGCATCAATGGTAGAACGTCCTGCTCTAAAGCCGCACTGCCGAGGAGATAGGTCCCCAGCAGCACGAATCGCGTCAGTGAGTCTTCCCTTGATGAGTTTCTCTAGCACTTTCCCAGCCGCATCTAGCATGCATAACGGGCGGTATGCAGACGGCGATTCGGGATTTCCCTTCCCCTTGCTGATCAGCACGAGCCTCGCCACCTTCCATCGTACCGGGAAAACCCCGTCCCGTAGGCAAGCGTTGAATGTGCTGAGCAGCAAGTCAGGACAATGGTGATAGACGAGCCGCAACACCTCAGCCGGAACACTATCTGGCCTTGGAGCTTTCCTCGTTTTCAATGAGAGCACTGCCTCCTCCAGTTCCAGCTGTGTGAAGAGTGGGCACTCGACTGCTGTTTCACCATGGACAGCGTCAACACGGACGGGATGGACGGGGAAGAGTCCCCGCACTATCGCGTCCATCTTTTCCGTGTCATGTATACGAGGCTTCCGTAGGGCACCAAGCTTCCGCATGACCAGCTTGTAGCCAAGGCCCCACGAATCCTTGTTCACATTGTCTACTAGGTTTTGCCAGCAGCGAGCCTTGCTACTGTTGATCCGTTTGCGAAGGCATTTCCTGGCCGACTTATATGCTGTCACCCAGTTGCATGCCTCGTCACCGTTCCGCGCCCGTTGAGCCTCACGTCGAAGCTTGTGACACTCCCTTCGCTTTTCAGCGATTTCAGTTGACCACCAGTACACTGGGGCTTGCCGGGTCAGGGTCTTTGACGGGGCATAGAAGCGCAGCAAGCAGTCGTAATGATGCTCATAGTAGAGTTCACCACGTCTTGAGTTGCCAGTTCTTCCGTCCCCTCCAAAGCTCCCTGCAGCGGCTCACCTGCTGTGAGCACCTCGACGAACCTCTCGACGTCCATCCTTCCGATGTTCCATTCAGTTGTAGAAGGACGAGAGCACGGACGTCGGGAGACAGCATCACTTATCTCAAGCAGAATGCACTGATGATAACTGGCTGTTCTATTCTGGTGCATCGAGAGAAAATATTCATTACGAAATGGCAGCCATCACTGAGCCTACATCCCGAGCCATTTTGGGAAATTTTCCTGTTCGTTTAAATGAGTGCCATGAGCGTGATTTTTTACATTTAGATGATATTCAGGAAGTAAGTTTCTGTGCTGCGTATTTAAATGATTAAGAAAGATTTCATCGACAAACGTGTGCCTTTCATTTTTTGGAATATCTAATATAAACATTATGTATAAATTCTAAGAATATTTTGGTCCCATCTCGTAATGGTTTTAAGTATTCACAGGAAAATCGTCTTTTAACTTCACTATTTCCATATTTAAACAAGAAAAAACTATAAATCTTGTAAAATCGTTAATCTTGGACGCATCTAAAAACAGAAAAAGCTAAAAATGTTCGTCACGTACCTTCAATGCAGTTTAGTCGTATTTAGCACAGTAACTGTATCACTGGCGACAAAACAATATCTCTTCAACGCATTGACCAATGTGGCGACTTACTAAGCCCTCTACTGATAAGTTGTTTACTACGTCTGCATTTTGCAACATCTACCCATTAATTTCACTGCAAAAACTGGTTAATTGAATATAATATGAAAATACAAAACTGGAAAATCATTCTCTTTGTATTAGCCGGTCTATTCGGGCGCCCGATAGTTCGAATCCACAAGTCTGGGCAATTGATTGAAAGTGAATTCCAAGCCGATTACCTATCGTCAAAGATGACAAAGCTAAATATTGGCTTTAAGTACCTGATCGTTAGTTCAGCGAAGAACAAGTGAATTACAAACGGTTACTGCTTATTCAATCAAAATTTATAAATTGCCTTTAATCATCGTTGCCTCACGTTTGTGGATCTTCTGCGCTACTTTACTGCAATACTCGCACAATGTCAGCCTGAGTACGTATCTACGATAGTATTTTCATGCCCACTCAGCCCCGCATAACGAGCAGTCACAGCTCGAAGAAAATTTGCTTACGGCTCATGATTTAATTGCAATTATACGCACTCGTTCGGAGCCCGTGCTTTTTGTGTAACAACCAAAACATGAAGCTAAGTCTGCTAACAATGCTCATAATCGCCTTATCAGTGCCTCAACTGGACTCTTCCATTCAGTCAAACATTTCTCTTCTTCCAAACAGATCTTCATCTGGATCCGCGGAGTAGTTGGACAATATTCGGTTTTAAGAATAAATGCGTTGTACCCGAACAAAGTTGAGTGTGAAGAGTGTCCAATGTATCAATGTCCTAGATAGTGAACCAAATTCGAGACTGATTCCGCGGCAAGTGTGGATGGCAAATTGTTTGTGGATTATTAGTTCTTCCGCTCAGTCAAGGCAAGATGATTCGATCCATTTCCATGCCCGTCAAGCCTCGCTACATCGAAGAGCTGCCAAAGTTGGAACGATCCGAAGAAAGGGAGGAGCTCTTCAACTCGGAAAGCCTTCAGGGCAAAAATGCGCAAATATTATCATCAGACGGAAGTGAACTGTGAGTTATAAGTGCAAATTAAATAATTGGCTTTTCATTAAAACAACACGAATACGAGTAATTTTTAGCTGTAGCAAGAAAATCTTCTCGTCATATTATACTTAACTTAATTGATTTAATTATTGTATCTCACTAATATTGTGAGCATATGAAATTTTTAATGAAGAAAGAACATTTCGTAATTAATACAAAACAACATCCAACGTCGAAAAGACACTCGTGAAAGCACCGGAAGGTTATTGCACGCCAAGTATGTTTATATAAAGCAAGACTCATACTTGATTTCAATATACCAAGACAGGCTTCTAAACTAAACTTGGATTATCCTTGACACCCCGATCGTCGGTGTGGAGGAATACACTATTTTTTTTAAATCAATCAACATGAGAACCCGCCAAAAAAGTTAACTGATTATATGTACATAGATTTATACAACGTTTTTTGCCATTCTGAATCTCGGTGTAAGGATTTATCAGCGTTAACTAAAATGAAATGCTGAAGCCAATTTAAGTTGGCGTAAGTGTTGCAGTGTTTAAATGACCACGTGCAAAGGGAGCGAATCCCGACTACCAAATCAGGAACTTCGTTGAGATGATATGTTGTTAATTTCAGTGGGTTCGGGTTTTTCAGTTGAGAAAAACTCAAGTCCAAGTTGACAAAATGTTCAATTTATTGAACTGGGTGTCAAAAAGTACCACGGACTAAACTTCTGAATAAATTTTATTAATATACATCAATATATTCAATTAACCAGCGATGTCTTTTGCAATTAACCGACACAAATTTTATGCACGAGGAAAGCAGACCAAATGATTATTTTTATTTGATATAGCTAAATTCAATTCAAAATGATTTCCCGACTACTAGTTTTCTATGTCAGTAAATTCAAGGTAAGCTGTCAGTTGATCAAATCTAAACACTACTCCTTGATCAATTTATAGCGGAGCGTCTCAACAATTCTTCTGTTGAGTGGCTTGGTGAGGATGTCTGCGATCTGCTTGCTGCTCTCTACGTGTTGCAGTGCCAAAGTGTTGCCGATGTGTTGCTGTATGTACTTTGGTGGTATTCTTATGTGCTTCTTTCCTCTAGTCGTCTTTCCTTCGTGTGCATTTTGTAGTATATGTATGGCTGACATGTTGTCTACGTACAGAGTGATCGGCAGCTCAGCTTCTAGAATGCCAAGTTCCAGTGCGATTCATTTGATCCAGCACATATCGTCAATCACTGACACTGCTGCTCGGTACTCGGCTTCTGCAGTTAAAGTCGCTACCAGTCGCTGCTTTTGTGATCAGATCACTGGCCCTCCTCTCATCACTAACACATCACTTGTTGACTGTCCTATCTCAGAGTCTCCTCCAAAGTTTGAAGCGGTGTAGGCCACGAGTGTCTTGTCTCCTCCGAAATGAATTCTGTATTGGAAAACACGTTTCACCATCGCCTGATGGCTCTTCATGGGCTTGTTGCAGAATCGACTGAGGTAGTTCACGGCGAAGCTTATGTCTGGCCTGGTTATTGTGGCTAAGTACAAAAAACTTCCTATCGCCTCGCAATAGTTGTTGTTCACTGGAAGTGCCTCGTCGTTCTTGAAGTCTGTCTTATGGTTGATCATTCCTGGCTCAGTGGGTCTGGATGCTGGATTGCACTGCTCGAGTTTCATCTTTCTCAAGATCTTCTCCGTGTAGCGAGGCTGACTCACGAAGATACCGTCCTGGTCGATCTTAATTTCCATGCCCAAATACGTTAACTTGTTTTGTTCTTTCTAGCTGAATGTTATCTCGAATTCCTTGCTTATCTCGTCTAAGAGTTTGTATATTTCTTCTTCATCTTTGCCGACTATCAGTCCATCATCCACGAAGAGTGAGAGCAAAATGCTCTTGTCCTTGTTATAATATATACACGGGTCGTCATCTGTGTTGATCAAGCCTATCTGTTTCTCAAAGTGGGTGGTGACCCTCTCGTTCCACATCCTCGGAGCTTGTTTAAGTCCGTAGAGACTCTTGTTCAACTTACAAACTTTCTTGGTTCCATCGTCGAACCCTTCAGGCTGGTGCATATAGATGTCCTGCCCCAAATTCCCATACAAGAAAGCCGTTTTCACATCGAACGTTACCAACTTCATTTTCTCCGACGCTGCGTGACTTAGGAGTAGGCGAATGGATGCATGGCGAGCTACTGGGCTGAAAGTTTCTGGGTAGTCCACTCCCTCCTTCTGTTCAAATCCCCTTGCCACTAGCCTGGCTTTAAGTCTCCCGTCTGCCAGCCTCGAAGTGCCCAGCGACAAGTGATCGGCTTCGCTCCTTCTGGACAGTCCACGAGCTTCCAAGTTTTCATCTCTATCAGCGAGTCGTACTTCTCCTGCATTGTTCGTCTCAACTTCTCATCTCTAAGTACCTCACTCACCGGGATGTCCTCCGTTTCACCAATCATGGCTACTTTGGCGCTCTTTCCTCCACAACGGGAGTGAAGTAGGCAGTCCCTCAGTCTCAGTGGTGGTTGCAGAGTCCGACAAACTCGCAGAACTCTGCTTCCTGACTCTTCTTCTGGCGCTGATATCTCATTCTCATTGTCGCTAGGCTCCTCAGCGTTTTCTCCGGTTCCTCAGTTCTCGTCTTCTTTGTCTGTCTCGATGCTGCTTTCTTCTTGCTTCTCAGGTGTGCCCTCTGGTGCCTGTGTATCAAGTTCAGTTCCTTGCCTCAGTCTCATCTTTTCCTCGTCGAAGATCACATTGCCTGAGCTGATAATTTCTCTTTTTCTCCTTCAGATAAACCCGGTAGCAGGGTGAATCAATATCATAGCCAACCAGAATTTCCTTTTCCGATTTTCTATCCATCTTGCCTCTTTTCTGTTTTTGTGCCAGCACGTAACATTCGCATTCAAATAGTCGCAGCTTCTCAATCTTCATTTTCCTTCCAGACCAAAGTTCTGCTGGGCTTTTCCCTGGTACGTCGCTGATCCCAATCTGGTTGATCGTGAAGACCACATGGTTCATTGCTTCTGCCCACAGTTTCTCGTCCAACTCGCTGTTCTGGCTGCCTCGACAATCGTTTTTATTTCTCTCTCAATCCTTCCGTTCTGCTCTGGCGTGTGTACACTCGTGAAGATGTGGAAAATTCCCAACTTGTCCATCATCTGTTTGGTTTTTGCATTCTAAAGTTCGGTGCCGTTGTCAGACCTCAGACTTTTTACTCTCCTCCCTAGCTGGTTTTCAACGAGTCTCAAGTAACATTTGATCTTCTCTGGTGCTTCACTTTTCGTCTTCATAAAGTAACAGGTAGTGAGTGAAATCCTCCTTGAATATGAGCCAGTACTTCGCTCCTCCCAATGACGTTCATCTCTCCGGTGTCGACGTGCACGAGATCTAACGGTTGCTGAGCTGTTTTGGGGTTGTTTGGGTGTGAGGATCTATGTAGCTTGCCATACGAGCACCCTGTGCATACATAGTCATTCCAGTCATCAATGTATTTTATTCCTTTCCTTTTCAGTATGTCCCTCACATACTTGACATTTTGGTGGGTGAGTCGCTCGTGCCAGAGTTTGATCGACACGGCCATCAAACTTGTCTCTTCTTCTCTCCTGAGCATCATTTTGTAGAGATTTCCTTTGCACTTTGCTATTGCCACGATTTCCCTGCCATCCACACTGTAAAACGTTGACTCGTTTCCGTTTGCCTTCTGGACATGTCCCTTGTCTAGCATCTGACTCACTGAGAAAAGATTAAAGTTGAGGTTTGGTACGTAAATGACATCTTCTAGTACCATTGGATACCACTTTTGACCATAAAATGCTTGCATTTCGATGTTCCCGACTGCAACGCCATCTAGCCTGGTTGAGTCTCCAATCACAATTGCGATGGACTCGTCCAACTCAACAAGTTGAACAAACCACTCTCGGTGAGACGTAATGTGTTGGCTGGCTCCACAGTCTTGATACCATGAAGTGGCTTTGTCCTTCAAAATGTCGTTGTCCACCGTCGAGAGTGCCGTGGTCAAAAATGCCTTCCTATTTGGTTTCCCGTTTGTTGATTTATTCGCTTCTTCTCGAGATTCGCAGTCTTTCGCGAAGTGTCCCTTCTTCTCACAGATATTAAATGATTACTTCTTCTGGCAGTAGGCAGTGTATTCATCACACGGTTTACCTCTGCACTCCTCGAGCACGTGACCTTTCTTCCCACATTTGTAGCATGCGAACTGTGACTTTTCCTGCTTGCTGTTTGACGACTGTCCTTGTTTCCTGCGTCTGGCCATGAGAGCGTTGTTAGTGCTGCCTCAAACGTTCCATGAGAGTTTCCACGTTCTTTGCAGCTCCAGTCACGTTGTTCCAGGATGTCCTGAAATGTGCCGATTTTGGTGGTAGCACACTCATGATCCTCGCTATGATCCAACTTTCCTTCACAGGACCATTTTCAGTTGACACTTCATCCGCGAAATCCAAAATTTCCATACAGTTCTCAACAGCTGACTTGCTTTCATCATACTCATAGGTAAAGAATTTGATTCCGTTTACATTTAAACCTATCAATGTTTGAGCCTCAACATCTTTCTTTAACCAAGCAGCGACTGTATCAGTTGACGCAGCACCTGCTGGTCTGGGCTTTGTACCTGTTGTCATATCATACAGATCTTTGTTCTTAAGTGCTAGGTTTAATTTAAATCGAAATGAAATTGACATTTCCTTGACTATCTTCACTTAAACTTTCCAATTGAGACTTTACAGTATCCATTTTGAACCTTTCGTGGTGATTTTCTGACTTAAAGCGACTTGCGTTTTTGTTGATCAACGTTGACTTGCTGTGCGATGGCTGCTCCAATATCGCTGATTTGTAGGTTATGTTGTCCTTGCCGATTCTGACGTCCTGGACTGCTTTCTCGACTTGCCTGACAATTTCCATTCCTGACTTTTGAAGAAACCCTTTTACAGCTGCCTTGGGCCCATAACCTATCGTTAATTTCAGTGGGTTCGGGTTTTTCAGTTGAGAAAAACTCAAGTCCAAGTTGACAAAATGTTCAATCTATTGAACTGGGTTTCAAAACTTACTTCTGAATAAATTTTATTATATCGACACACAACTATACATCAATATATTCAATTAACCAGAGATGTCTTTTGCAATTAACCGACTCAACTTTTATGCACGAGGAAAACAGACGAAATGATTATTTTCATTTGATATAGCTAAATTCAATTCAAAATGATTTCCCGACTACTAGTTTTCTATGTCAGTAAATGCAAGGTAAGCTGTCAGTTGATCAAATCTCAACATGATCCAAGTCAGCTTCTGAGGAGCTGCTGGTGTAACATCAAGGTTTAAGTTCTTTTTTGTGCGCTTTTTAACCGACTTCCAAAGGAAAGGAAATTATCAGTTTTACCTGTATATAGATTTTTTTATTTGTAGGGTATTTTTTTAAAGGTATAGAGCTTTAAATTGAAATAAAACAAGAGAAAAGATGATTTCGGGCATGTCCACTCCACTTTCAACACACTCTTTGTAGTAAATCAGGTTATATTTCGGCAATAACGCGGCGAATACGGGCTACGAAATGCTCAATTTTTTCTGGTTTATCAGCTTGGACATTCGACAAAGAAAGTAATCTAGCAGTGTCGGATTGCATGAATGCGACGGTAAATAAGTATCTCCATTGGAATTTTTGGCTCGTGAACTTAAACTCGGAGGATATTTTATCTTCTTGTCGGTGTCCCGTCTATATATGTGATATATTATTGGGACGCCGTAAGAATCAAAAACATATCGACTCATGTCCAAATACACGAATGCTTTTGGAGGAACGAAGCCAGTGGCGTGGCAAGTCTCAATTTACTCGTCTGTAGGGTGGAACGGCTGTGAAACGCAAGGATTTTCGATATGTTTCCGGAGAAGTCTCAATATGAAGGTATAGACTCTCATCACTTTAGCAGTTTGATAAATTCTTCTATTCGGTATGTATCGATAGCGTTTCCAATGCGATTCAGGCTTTCTGTACAAACCAGTACATGCACGAAGGCATTTCATTTCGAAAACTCTTACTCTTTCTATAGTAGTAGCATTCTAGATGTATCGAATCTGACATCCATATGTCCTAACTTGCAATGATTTTAAGTCTATGCCCGTCTAGGACACGGGTGCCGATGGTCTGGCATAAGTGTTAGCGAGCTATAAACAACACCGATCTCAGCTAACTAGCTTCGCTTAACGACCGTGTACGCGTGCTTGACGACTAGCATTTGCGGGATCATATGAGGTGGGTTCTTGTCGAGTCACGAAGCTACACTACAAAATACTTATCACGCGTACTCTACTCTACAAGACGCACCGATCAATTTTTATTGTCTTTAGAAAAGTTCTATTTGGTGTCAATTAAGCTACTCTATAGTAATTCAATATTTTTTTTGCCTCGTTAAAGTTAGCGGACACGGAGGCTTGAGACAAACGGAAACATTACACAAAAAGCAACCGTTACTTTCACCGAAGAAGGTCGTTGCATTACAAGGGGAATGTCAAACCTAAAAATGTTAAAGTGGCTGAAGTGAACCAGTCATCTCTGCCTAAAGGATGGAACTTGACGGATGCAGTTTACTTTACACTAGTAAAACAACAAACTAAGCAGTTTCGACGGGGTGACCACCTTATCTCTTCAGGAGCAGCCACTCCTGATCGCCACGGGGCTGCTCGACTGCTTATGTTTATTACAAACTCGTCTAACCAGGGTCTTGTAACATATAACGAAAGGACATGACTACTTTTTGTGCTTTACTTAGCAGGATTTTGACATGTTCAGTATAGTAAAGATATTGTAACAACCGCGCAAATCACCGCAGTTGGAGACATTATGTTTCAGCAGAGGGGTGAGTAACCCGGGGTGGCATACTGAGGCTGGCTAGCAGTCAGTCGTGTCTCTGCTCGTGCTGAGCCACCCTACACATAAACAAACTAAGACGAAGGGATAAGGACTGGAAAGGGGGAAGTCATTTTAAGAAATGAAAGATGATTGTTTTTACCACTTCATAATTTTGTATTTTTAATTGAATCTAATGACAAAACACCGATGTAACAAGTCAATTCAAAAAGGTAAAAGCAAATTCCGTTAAATAAGCCCCCTTTTCAAATTTCCTGTTGAACAAACTAAAACCAAATCATCGCATAAAAACAGTAAAAGTGAATTGAAACACAGAATATAAAAGAAAATATACAATGAAATATTAATAAAATAGAAAAAAATGCTACGTAATTACTTACCCCTTGTACGGCTGCGGAGCGCTCTGCTACTGGAAGGCGAACGGGGCACTGCTAGAAATTATCAAATTTTTAAATCATCAAATTTTTAAAGTAAATTTCCTTTTTTTTCTTTGTTTTTTCTTTTTACACAAGTCGCACACTCTGATCACCAGCCGTTAAAATTGCTGATAGTCTTTTTAATGATTCGGCGTAAATGTGCACTGTTGTCGTTCAATGAAAAGGCACAACGCCATTTATTCACTATTGGTCACTGATAATAAGAAAAATTCTCTTCTTTAACGTTTTCTCTTACTTTCCGCATCATTTGCTTTTAGCCATTATATAAAAAATATTATTGTTACACAATAGAAGGGCGCCACAGGATGTAATCACACTAATCCCGGATAATCCTAAATCCCAATCCAAATCTTTTCCCCTAACACATCCCAAATCACTTAACCACACCAACATCTAATTCTTAAATTCCCACCCAGAGATCCAAATTAAAAATCACTTCCAATTTTTAAATTAAAATCACTTTTCAGATTCAAGATTAAAATCACATCTCAACTTTCAAATTAAAGTCAGTTTTCAATTTAAAAACAAAACCACTTTTTAATTGCAAATTAAAAGTACTTTTCAACTTTCAAACTACAATTCATACTCAAAGTCCAAGTTAAAAAATCTTCTCCACACCGCCAATTAACTTCTTCCTCAAATATTACCGAATATTTCCAATTCCCTAGCTGCCCCACCACTATATTGGGGTTACTTCGGCGGAGGCTCCATCGACCAAAACTAACTCACCCTAACTTGTTCGATTCTTCGAGCCTCTGAAGTGGTCGTTCGAACGAGAAGATGACCGTCCGGAGCGAAGTTACAAATATGCAAGTTTTGGGACTCGCTGCCACTTAACCGCGAGAATCACCTACACGCGGAGGAGCTAAGGTGTTCCGCCACCACACAAAGTTCGTATTTTCCCACAACAGGGTAACCGAAGTTATCCAGAATGCAACTAAGTTTCACTGCACCCACAAACACTACCACTTGAATTAAACTCTCCAGGTCTTCCTGCCTGGTCAACGTCCCGGGAAAAGAATTCCCGAGCCACACTTTTTACAGCTGGAAAGGAAAGTTTATATGTCAAATTGTAGCGAGGAAAGAAAAATGAAAAATTATCTTCATTGGACTTAATACGTTACTTTATTAAAAAAAGAATTCAACCAAAAATTTCACTCACTCAATCCAGCAATCATTCCCAATTACCGCTGCCACATCTGGGTAACGTAATCGAAGTTCAATACACTTCGATTCCGCTACCCACACATCTTTTCCATATCGACAAACGCAACAATTTCCATTTTGTATATATGGCGATTTGCATAACCATGATAGCGTTTGGTTAGACGCAAATCGTCATATATATAGGGAAACAATTGCTTTTGCCGATATCCCAAAAAGAGTGTTTCCCTGTGCTCGGAAGAACTTGAATCCAGGGTCCCAGCGGACCCCCGGTCGAGAATCCACGGCTTTACCAACGAAGCCACCTTCTGCTGATTTCCCATTCATTGAATAAGCAACTTCAACTATGCACCTTTCTTGATGGGCATCGAAATGAAATTTGTTAGTAGGGAAGCGTGGATGAATTTTGTTAGTATAACAAATACAATTTTGTTAGTGGGAGCTAATGAATAAAATTAGTTAGTATGAAGGAAGGAACTAGGTTTTGTTAGGAAAAAGGTATCGAATAAAATTTTGTTGATGGGAAGTAATGGATGGAGTGTTGTTAGTGGGAAAATTAAGATTATTATTATATTACTATTTTTTTGTAACTAAAGATAGGGTGAGAAGTTAGAATTGAGATGATGAGGAAATATAAATTTTAGGGAAATTGGTAAAATGTTTTTAATAAAAATAAATAAATATACAGGGGAAAAGGTATATTTGCCCAAAAGAAGGTGGAGAGGTTACGTCGGGAGATAAATGCCGAGGCGTTGGACACACGATTTATTTCAACCCATTCTGATCTACCTTCAGCTATAATGAGGAAATCCTTCCAATTACGATTCAGGTCTTGACTGGCCTCCTGCAGCATGGTCCAAAACAAAATTGTTCCGCACTTCGGTGCATTGGTTTTCATGCACCAATCGTCCGCATAGAGCTGTACATCATTGAACATTTTTTGAAGATTGCACTGAGCTATAACAAAGTAGCTTTTTGGTTTGCCATGTAGATGATCAGATTATCAGCAAACGCTACCAATGACCGCGTTGGTGAAACGTTACAATCAAATCCATTCAATAGAGGCGCACTAACTGGTCCCTACTGTAGACGATTCAAGACACTAAAGTTGCGCATTGTTGTCAAATTTCCATCAGTTACAACAAATGATATCCCGGATAACATACCCGTATTGCACATCATGGCGACAAGGTGTCTGGGGAATCTGTCCTGAAGTAGTTTAAAATTTAATCCATCCAACCACACCGTATCGAAGGCTTTCTCCATATGAATGAGGTTACTTTCGTTATCGCATATATGGTCGAATGCCTGGCATGAAAACTAAATTGACAATTTCTAGACATATTCTTCTGTAGTATGGAACAATCGTTGTTATGCTCATCCTTTTCCTTATGTTTCTCCTGATCCCGATTATCCCCCCTTACGTTTTGAATTTTTCTATATTGCTTCTGTCCTTTTTTGTAAAAAAAAGTGTCAGTGCTTTAACTTTTATAAAACTAATTATGAGTAACTGCCCGAAACAATTCGCTCCGTTGATTGGTCCTCCTTCCTTTGCCGTCTTGCAACAATTTCTATGACTTCTTAAACGCTGATATTTCTAACTCGACCCCACTTGTCAGTATAAGGAACTTTCCTAACTGTCCCTGGTTAACTCTCGATGAGAGCGAGCCTTGAAAGCCAAAGATCGAGCACGTCAACATTTTTCACGTGACAGATCCCCTGAGCAACGTTATGCTTTTTGCCATCTGAGATCGATAGCTAAGAAAGAGGTGCAGATCGCTAAGGCTTCTTATTTTCATAGTATTGAAGACTCTCTAAACTCAAATAATTCAAACCCATTACGGAAATATTGTATATACGGTCTCTTAAATTTTCTTTCAGTATTCTATCCATTAGAGTGCAGCAATAGCCCTCTGGTCCCAATCATACACATGCGATCCTCATTTCCTTTTATTTGCTATCCAGAAGATATTATGAAACATGTTTTAGACGTCATTCCCTTTTATTTGCTATCCAGAAGATATTATGAAACATGTTTTAGAGCTTGATGACTCTATCAGTTCAGGTCCTGATGGTTGTTGTTTTTGTTGTTGTGGTACTACAGCTCCTTTCAGGCTTTTGCTTAGAGATAGTTAGAGTATCGCATCATGATCGCAAGTGCCGGCACTCCACAAGGTGATATGGCCAGTATCACGCTTTGGCCGTGTATCCATCCACCCAGCTGCGATACGTATTATGCACGTATTATAACTGGACGGGCTTATAGTCCGTCCAAAGAATCACTCGAATTTAATCTCGTTGCCGCCAACGAAAGTCGAACCAGGCACCTTCAGCTTACAGGATGAGTGCTGTAACCACTACACCAAGCGTTCCTGATGGTATTCCTAATCATTTTGTGAAATCATTAGCTACTTCTATTTGTGTTCCTTTTTCTTTCTCTTTAACTCTAGCTCATCGTCAGGCTCTTCTCCTTCGCGTTGAAAAAGATTCTATGTTAAGCCTATTTTTAAAAAAGATAGCATCTCAGACGTCGCTAATTATTTTCGCCACTACTACCACCAGAAATTGCTCCTTACCTATGAAACACCTGTAACCTTGAATCCAGAGAAAGGAAACACTTGATGGTAGATTTTCTTTTTAAAATGTTATAATTATTCAAAACATGCTAGGATACTACAACTCAAACTACAAATATCATGACAGTTTATCAGTTATACTAACAGGTGGCTCCAACGTAGGCGGGTGGATGTCGGGGTCGGCTGATGGACTAGGCTACTTCTGTCCGTGGTTGTAACCGGTGCTTGTGGCTGGGGTGCGTGGTGATGTTGTGCATGTTTCATCCCTTGAGTCCGGCGGTATTCACGCTGAAGAGAGGTGGCCTGGTCCTTGAAGAGAACCCGCCCTTCAGGATTGATGGCGATCAGAGCCAACCGGCTTGTTAATCAAGCTTGCTTCAAAGGCCGCCCCTGTGACGTATGCGCGGCACCGCGGGAGGAGGAACTAATGATGTGTCTGTGTTGGGTTCCACTTGGCGGCGTGATCGGTATTCCGCTAGAGACAGGGGCTGAAGTACTGCATGTGGGTTATTACTGAGCGCTTCTTCTAGCGTTGGCTTGTGGGTTTGGTCTTCACCTCCACGCGTGTAACAGGAACTCCGTTGGAGTGGATCGCGTATGGTGCCTCCGAGTGCTCCCGGGGAGGCTTGCTAGTCGTAGAAGCCTGCAAATAAATAAAGGAATTGGTAGAGATTCGAGTTCTAGAACCTAGAGCAAATCCTATGCTCAAGGCTTCTTACCATCGGCGGGCCTGTTAAAAGCCAAAGTTCCGCTTAGGTGATTGGCACTGCTCAACATTGGAAGGCACGTAGGCAGCCTAATTTCCACTCAAGTTGAAGCTTAAACGATCCTGGAAGGCCTGTTACAGCCTAAGTTCCACTTTGGGTATGTTTGGTTAAGTGACGTCTCTTCAAGCGCCAATTAGGCATCTTATGCCATATTCAGTGCCTGGTACGGTGAATGGGACAAATAGCTGACGAACCAATTTCCGTATATTCGCCCCAATTTTATTGTCCAGGTAATTACCAAAAAGCGCTATTCACATGTTTAAGCTAGAAGATGCTATCAGTGCATTTTTCTCTATTGGCATTTCAATCCTAATTTAAACGACAAAAGGTCAACACACATGGTTGGCCTACACACGTCCAGGTAATTGTCCAAGCAAAAGAAAAAAAACGCTTTTCATTGCTCATTGCATCGACGGTGAAAAAAATTGCTATCCACGCATTTTGTATAGTCGACTTGGCCTTGTTGGCGGTTGTGAGGAAGGTAAATGTTTATGTTTTGTGAAGTATCCAATGACTTCCATTGATGGGAGTTCCCTAATGTCGTCAGAAGTTCGTTTTGTTGGAGATATTATTTACTTAGCGTTATAGCTGTTTTAGTTCTAGTTTAAAGAAGCTATCCACACATTTTAATCAGTCGCCTTGGCCTTTTTGGCGGTTGTGAGGAAGGTAAATGTTCATGTTTTGTAAAGTATCAAATGACTTCCATTGATGGGGATTCCCTAAAGTCGTCGGGTGTTCGTTTGGTTGGAGATATTATTTACTTATAATAGCATTGTAGTTGTTTTAGTTCTAGTTTAACTAAATAAATACATGCGACTTCTTTAATATGCTAATTATTAAACGGCTGGTTATATTATCTTTTTTGCTAATGAATATGACGGTTATGCTATTTATTTGTAGGTTTCTTAGAACGGTGGTAGTTATTACGTTACGTTAGTTATTATGTTTACTTTATGGTTGCGCTACTTGTTCGCCGGTTTCTTAGATGTGTAAATACTATTTATTATTAGTTGTGCTAGCTATTAGGTTAAGTTAATTATTTTGTTTATTTGTTTGTTGCGCTACTAGCTTGTAGGTTTCTTTGATGTGTAGATACTATTTTTTTGTTGGTTGTGTTAGCTATTCTTCTTTTTAACACTACAGCCCCTCTCGGGCCTTTTTTTTGGTAGGGAGGTGAAGGCATTTACGCCCGCTGAGTCTGGCAGTGTGGGACTCCCATGGAGGATACCCTTGGACTACCCACTAAACACCTCCCCTGTCAATCTGAGAACCTAGCCTGGAACCGTTTGACACATTACTTCGGGCTAAGCCTCATTTCTCTACGCGTTTAGGCGCCACCGGGCTACAGGGATCCCTTTTCCAACGGAAGGAGGGGAAGGGAGAGGGATTTCTAGATAAGAGACCCTTCCGCCCTGGACGCCTCCAGGCGCTCATATATTTTCCTTTTTATCTTAAGGACTGCCCGAGCGTAATGTGCCACACAGTTCCATTTGTCAACGGATGTGAGCATCTCTCCAGTGAGTTCATCCGGAGAGAGATCTCCCATTTCTTCAATGAGGTCACCGCGCTGCCTTTCTCATCTCTTGCATACAAAAAATGTGTGGTAGGCATCCTCGACCTCTCCAGCACAGAATGTGCAGTCAGGAGACCGTGACTTACCAATCTTGTGCAGGTAAGACCGAAAGTATCCATGTCCACTCCGTAGCTGAGTTAGATAGAAGTCAGTCTCACCATGCCTTCGATTCAGCTACGGCCTCAGGTCACCAATAAGGCGTGCGGTCCACCTTCCTTTTGTATCGCTCACCCAGGACTGTTGCCAATCACTGAGTGAGCGTTCTCGTTCTTCGTAGGCGACAGCATCTCTATCGCATTCGTTCCTCCGCAGCTAGATTCTGCGGCGCTCCTTGGCAAGGAGGGCAATGGGTATCACTCCTGCGATGATCAGCACTGCCGACTCCGAGACAGTCCGATATGCAGATGCAATCCACAGCGCTCCCCGTCGCTGCACCTGTGCCAAGCGCCTTCGATACAGCCCCTTGTTGAGAGCCTCACACCATATCTCCGATCCGTACAACAGCACATATTGTACTGCACTCATCAGAAGTCTCCTTCTTGATGAGGTGGGATCCCCTATGTTGGCCATTAGCCGGCTGAGAGCCGAAACACTCGCTGCAGCCTTGTCAGCTATTGCCCTGATTTGCTCGTAGAAACGCATCTTCGAGTCGATCAAAATGCCCAGGTACTTCACTGCTAGTTTGGTCTCAACGAGTGCTTCCCCAATGTTGATCATCCTTACTCTAGGGATTCTCTTCTTTGTCAAGATGACTACTTCGGTTTTCTTCAAAGCTAGGCTGAACCCGCGAGCAGTCATCCAGTCCCTCACTCGGCGCATTAGCATACCCAGTCTGAGTTGCGCTTGTTCAACAGTGCGTCCCGCAACTAGCGGCGCGACATCGTCTGCATAGCCGATCAAGCGCGACTCATCCGGCAGCTCAATTCTCAGTAGCCCGTCGTACGTGATGTTCCACAGGTCTGGGCCAAGGATGGAGCCTTGTGCAACACCCGATGTAACTTCCATCCTCCGCCGACCCTCCTTAGTCTCATAGAGCAGGCTCCGGTCTGTCAGGTAGTTCTTCAAAATCCGCATCAGATATTCTGGAACTTGAAAAGAGTTTTCCAGTGCTTCCAGAATATCCGCCCATCTAGCGGAATTGAAGGTGTTTCTGACGTCAAGCGTCACGAGCAACACAACCCTTTTGTTTGACTGGCAGTGAGCCTCCGCTCTTTGGACCGCGCTCACTACTTCCGCTATCGCGTCAATAGTGGAGCGACCTGCTCTAAAACCATACTGCCGTGGAGATAGGTCCCCGGCAGAACGGACCGCGTCAGTGAGTCTTCCCTTGATGAGTTTCTCGAGCACTTTTCCAGCCGTGTCTAGCATACATAACGGGCGGTATGCAGACGCCAACTCGGAATTTCCCTTCCCCTTGCTGATCAGTACGAGCCTCGCCACTTTCCAGCGTTCCGGAAATACACCTTCGTAAAGGCAAGCGTTGAACATACTGAGCAACAAGTCAGGACAAAGCTTGTAGACAAGCTGCAAAACCTCAGCAGGAACGCCATCTGGTCCCAGTGCCTTCCTTGCTTTCATGGATAGAATTGCCTGCTCCAGTTCCATCATTGTGAAAGGTGCGCATTCTATTGGTGTTTGTGCATGAGCTGAATCGACACGGACAGGGTGCGTGAGGAATAGTGCCCGTACGATCTCGTCTATCTTCTCTGCTTCATGTAAGCAGGGCTTCCGTTGGGCACCAAGTTTTCGCATGACCAGCTTGTAACCGAGGCCCCACGGATCCCTATTTACATCGTCCACGAGATCTTGCCAGCATCGGGCCTTGCTCTTGTTAATAAGCCTGCGAAGATATTTCCTGCCGGACCTGTATGCTGCTAGCCAAGTGTCTGCCTCCTCCCGTGTTCGCGCCCGCTGGGCCTCTCGCCGAAGTTTGTGACACTCGCTTCTTTGTTCGGCGATCTCGTTTGACCACCAGTAAACTGAAGGCTTATCATGTCGGGGTTTCCGACGGGGCATGGAAGACTCGCAAGCAGTTATGATGGTACTCATAGTTGAGTTCACCAAGTCCTTGGCTGTAGGCCCTCCACACCCTGGCGGAGCTCCCAGCAACGGTGCGCCTGCCGTAAGCGTGTTAGCGAACCTTTCAACGTCCATCCTCCCAGTCCTCCAACCGAGGATTGAAGTTTGGGCACATGCACGCAGAGTGGCACCGTCGTGAATCTCAACAGCTATATACTGGTGATCACTAGCCGAGTAGTCCTCTAGTACTCGCCAGTTGTGTACTCTAGGTACCAGGGACTCCGAAGCGAGTGTCACATCGGGTATGGTTCCTACGCAACCCCACCGGCGGAAAGTAGGGGTGTTACCAGTATTTAGGACCAAAAGCGCTGTTCTGGCCGCCATGTCCAAGATTTGCTTTCCCCTTGAGTCGGATTGTGGCATACCCCATTCAATGGCTCTAGCGTTGAAGGCTCCCCCGACCAGCATGTAGCCCTCTGTGTTCGAGACAGCGTCCTCCAGGGCATCGAGTTTCGTTCGAAAAGATGGCATTGCCTCGTTAGGCGTCAGATAAACACTGAAATATGTTATCCCTGAACACCGCACCCACACAAAACCATCCCCGCGTCCATGGCCCTGCACCTGAAGGCGGGCGCTGTCTCGAACCCAGGTGGCCGAGGTACCAGATTCGTCAGGGTACCACGCTTGCGAGTCCTTGTTATGATGTTGGTCGCTCAGCAACAGCAAGTCAGCTTTCTTATCCCTCGCAAACTGCTCAAGTAGGTCCTGGGCGTTTGTACTTCGGTGCAAATTGACCTGCAGGATACGGATCATTTGAGTATCGATTTGGCTTTAGTTAGGGCCTCCTTGAAAACCCAGCATCTCCCTGTCCCCGGCTCATGTTTGAGGTCGCCGGGTGCTAGCTTAGCATCCTTGCAAAGAATGCATTTTGCCTCGTTCGTGCACTCCTTCCTTTTGTGCCCCGTTTCACCACATTTGTAGCACAGAGATCTCCTGTCGGGTCCCCTACAGCCATACGCAGTGTGTCCGTATTCGAGGCATCTGAAGCAGCGGATAGGGATCGCTCTTCTCCGTATCCTGCAGATCACCCAACCTATCTTAATTTTGCCCTTCACCAGGATTTGCTGGGCGTCTTTATCAGCTAGTTCGACAATAGCCATGCGTTGCCCCCTTGTGTTTTCACGTGTCAATCTTGCCTAGACTTCACTTAAGCTGGGGAACTCCCTCCTAATGGCATCCTCTACTTCAGCTTTGTCCGTGACGCAGTCGGGGTCCCTGATTTCCAGGGTGGCCATTGGTTCGAGCGAGGCAACGGTTGCCGCATCTCCAAGAACCTTTTGAACCGCGTCACGGAATGCATCTTTGTTTGTGGCCTCTGGCCCGAATTCCACCAGCAGGCCACCGGTCCGGGTTGGTCGAACTGCTTTGATGGCAGTTTTGGTGTCGTCTGGCTTGACCGCTCCTTTAATTTCACGGAGGACATCTGCGTAGGTTCGGCCCTTAGTGGGTTTAATAATTTTTGATACTGTATTCGCCAAGTGTGATATTTTGTGGGCTTGAGGTACTTTTCCTCGACTGCGTCATGAGCTTTGTTTTTTTTTCATTGATTTGTAGCTCTACTAGTTTTGCTTCGCTGTCGAGTATCAGGAAAACTTCTTTGGCAGTTGTTAATGACCGTGACAAAATGTTGATGTCATCCGCATAGGCTACTACTTGGCTCGACTTGTATGGTAATGTAATTCGCGCATCGACAGGTAGCTTCCTTATGACGTACTCCATAGCCAAAGTGAATAGCAATGGGGCCACCCCATCTCCCTGCTTTAGCCCGATATTTGTGTCAAAGGCATCGGTGAGTTGGTTATTGATGCGGACTTGGGAGGTCGTCGACGTCATTGTCATTTTGGTAAGACGAACTTATTTGGCTGGGATGCCAAAGCAAAGCATTATTTGGTATAGCACGTTACTATCAGTACTGTACACAATTGGTGTGCGTCTATATTGAACTCCCAGCTTGACTGTGAATAATTGGTCTATTGTCGATCTACCTGCTCTAAAACCACCTTGATACTCCCCAATAATACTGTTGACGTATGATCTGGTTTTATTTTCTAAGTTTTTAGAAAATATTTAGCACGCCGCACAAAGTAGTGATATGCCTCTATAATTTTCGCACTGTAGCTTGTTACCTTTTTTGTGGATAGGGAATACAATTGATTTGCTCCACTCTTTCTGCATATGTTCTTGTTGCCAAATGCGCTTGATGACTTTGTGAATAGCTTTATGAAGACTACTGTCACCATATTTGATGAGCTCTACAGGAATCTCATCGATGCCCGGCGCTTAATTATTCTTTTGTGCTTTGATGATGGAACAAACTTCATCCAGAGTTGGTGGGGCCAATGGAAGCTCTCCGCAGACATCTATAGGCTCCGATGTTCTTAAAACATGATGCCCATCTTTCCTTAATCCTGGTTTCATCAGCGATGATATTGCCGATGCTATCACGGCAGAGCGTGGTTTTGGGCTGATAACCACGATTCAGGCTTTTCACTACTTTGTATGCTTGTCTTGTGTTGTTGGTCGCTAAAGTTACATCGATAATTCTAAATTGGTCGTCATAGTATTTTCTTTTATTAAGCCTAATTATCTTATTGGCAACTCTTCTGAGATTTTCATATTGTTCTCTCTTCGTCCTGGTTTTCCTACCTACGTTATCTTTGTACGCCTGATTCTTTTTATCTAACGCATTCTAGCACTCAGCATCAAACCAATAATGCCTCTTGCGCCGGGCTTGATATCCGATCGTCTGTTCCGTCACGGTCCTAATAGCCGCTTTCACTTCCATCCAGAGCTCGTTGTTCGTCTTTAATGATGCTTCTGATAAGATGGGAGCCAGCTGGTTGTCAAGGGTCTCTCAAGTATGCTGGAGGCCCAACGTTGTTGGATTAGAACATGATCGATCTGGTTTTGTGTGTTGCCATCCCAGGTCATTTTATGAATGTGGGAAGCAAGTCGCACGTATGACTGGATTTCTGCTAAATGCAAAGTCAATCAGGCACTGGTCGTTGTCATTTGTTTTATCGTGGAGGCTATATCCTTCAGTGATTCCTCGATGAGATAGCTCATTGGCAACCTTAGCGTTGAAATCACCCAGAATTATTTTTGTGTCGTTTATAGGCAATGAGTCGACTAGTGTTTTCAGGTGATTGTAGAACGTTTCCTTTGTCTCTTCGCCCTTTTCTTCGGTCGGGGCGTGAACATTAATCAGCCAGATTTTGAAGAATGTCGCTTTTATACGGATCACACACAATCGTTCATTAACTGCCTTAAAATCAATAACGTGCGATTTGAACTCCCTATCCACAATGAAGGCCACTCCGGATTCTCGTTTTCCAATAGGCTTCCCACTTTTGAATATTGTGTATTTTGAATATTGTTTGAGACCTGCAGATTTGGTTTTACTTGAGATATAATAGACGAGATGCACGAGGAAGTTAATAAAATCATTACACCTCTTAAGCTGAAGGTCAATGGTTACGGTTCTAGTCTCTTTTGTAGCAAACGAAATTGGTTTCGAGTGATACTTCGGACGGACTATGAGCCCAATCAGTTTTAATGGGTACATATATAAACATTGAATAAACACTCAGTCAAGCATAATACTGACCATATAACCTTCTTCTTCGTAGCCCTGCAGCCCCTTTCGAGCCTTCACTTCCTGCAAATAGCGGTTCCAACTGTCTTGGTCCATTGATCACGTCCTCCGATTTTGAAATCCGAGTAGCGACAAACTGTCTTCATCGACCGAATCAGACCTACATTTCCTCAGTTTCCCTATTGGTCGCTGCCCCTCAGATCTCCAAATGAATTTCTTTTTGGGTATCCGTTGTTCATTCATATGATTCACGAGGCCAGTCCATTGCAGCTTCCGTAGTCTTATAATCGTTGAGGCCTCCGGCTCGTGAACAATTTCATACAGATCATATGTCGAATTCGCCATTGGTCCCCATCTAGCTTCGCTTCGATTATTCGCCTCAGGACCCGTCTCTCAAATGCGTTCAATATATTGTATTTGTAGATGCTTGCGTTAGTGCCTATGTTTCACACCCATAGCATAGGTCCAATCATAGATTTGGATAGGGGTACATACAGGAGACGGCGAGCTTTCATTTCCTGCGGAAAGTGTTGAAGTCTGTTTAACTTTTTGCAGTAAAAAGGAAAAATTATGAGAAACCCTATCAATTTAAGTGAATAATTATTATTTCTTAACTCTAGGTATTCTCCTTAAATTTATAACTCAATGTGTAATGATTTTTCTACCTTCAGCTCGAACGCGGAACCGACCTCTCATCGGTTCTAGACGTTAAGTCTGAGTAGTGCCAACGGATGGTACCAACAGGTCAACCAATCCGTGCACCGTAATCCATTCACGCGGTGACTGCTTGTCGGCCAGCTAGTTCGGAGAGGATTTCGGTCGCGGGTCTCCGAATGGATTACGCTCAATTACAATATTTCAGTCACCTGAACTTGCCCGTTTTCCAAACGCGTCAACAATTACTCATCCAGAACGAGAAACCTACATTACGTTAGTTCTGGATGTGATCTATCCACAGATCTCAAATCAAAAACGTTACAACAATCCACAGGCGCGTTACCGATTCACCGACGCGGTACCGAAAAATATACTACTCGAACTTAAACCGAAGAAAACTACTCTAAAGAAATGGCGAAACAAACAAAGGTACCGCGTACCGCGCGCGACGCGAAACCGACTTCAGCGGATTTGTCGAAACCCTAACCTCGCGACGGCATACCTACCCTGCACTTCCCTTTCACGCTGAAAAAAAAAAAAACGAGCCACTGAAAAGGAAAGTCGTTAGTTGCTTAGCAATTCATATTATTTTTTTTTTATTCAGGTCCTACAAATCGATATAATTTTTCTATCAATATCTATCCTTATCCTGTAAGCTACTTTACTTAAATATCCTATTTTGACGTAATCTGTATGAAAATTTTATACCATTAATCATTCGTGTTTAATATTAGGTTTAATGATTATCGAAAAATACGGTTAATAGCTATTTTACTAATCCTTGTTCAAATTTGTTGAAATTGATTTTCTCCTTAATAATTCAAAGGTTAAAGGAGTGTGGAACTAAGGTAACATACCGAAGCTAAAGTAAAGTAAACTAAGATTATGCAAATTATCGTGTTGTGGTTGGTTGGTTGTCATGTGTTCATATTATTAGTAAAGGATTCTTGCTTCATCTAAATACAAAATTAGGCTCAGTCGTTTGTTGCTCGAACAAATTCGCCTTGTTGTGTATTTAAATTAAGTGCTTTCTCTATCGGTGTGCTGACTACTTTTCGTTCCAGCTTGCCGTTTACGCGTTCTCTTGACAGTTGTTACGGTTGTTAATTCTGTGGTGTTAATGGAATAATCGATACATAAACTAAAGTTAAATCTTTACATGCTTCTAAATCCTGCAATACATTTAAATTGATGTTATTAACTTAAGTCTGAAATTCTACCGTTTTGTTTGTTTTTATCTAGTGTAATTAAATTTAAGTTGCATATATTGTATCGTTATCCGTTATACTTAATTTAGCTAAATAGATTTATCGTTTCTGTTTGATAAAAATTCGTTCTCTTATTTATCGTGTTTTCTTAAATGGATTAGTTGTAGGGTTTCTAGATTATTTGTGTATTTTTATTACTAAGTGTTTGTTTTGCTCTAGGTGTTTATTTTAAATGGGTTTATGTTTGTGGTAATTAACGATTACGTCCGGCAATTTTGGAACTTATTCCATAAAAATATTTCTTAATATTTTTGGGCCGAATGACTAGGAGAACTTCTGACTTTCTTTAATTCTTACAAACCCCAGCCCACAACACTCAACTTTCAATAAATATTTAGAACTATATTAACTTGTTGTTAAAATCTTTTTTCTACAGCTAACATTTCTGCATCCTATTTAGGTATATGATAATGTTTCTACTAAACATTCTGAATCGATGCAAACGGAATGCTTATTCGCATAAAATTTACTATATACTTAACAGAATTTGAGGTTATGTACAAAATGATATCAACTGTGGCGCCATAACATGAAATTTTGCTTATATTTATGACAAAATAATTAATTTAATTAATCTTTGATAGTTACAAAATTCGTTCAGCCTTATTCCATTAAGTTGTAAATATTCAAATGTACAAGCAAATCTTTTCTTTAAGCCAATCACCTTGATATCACGTTTAAATCTCGAATGTAAATATCGTGCAGTTTGATCTAACTATTTTTCTTAAATGGAAACCAGCTGACTCTGAGATAAATCCTGATTTCATGTTATGACATCCAGAATTTAAAAATAGGTAACGAGTGATATTAGAAACTGTAACCTGAATTGTCCTCCTTTGGTGTTACAATTTCTTCCTCTATAGGTATATATATTGTGCGTCTCTGATTTGTATTAAGTGTTGGCGAGATGTTTCACATTTTTCCAGAAAATTGTACGATTGATGGATAACGTCAAGGCATCTGATGCATATTTGGTCGGGTAAATCATTATTCTCGCTGACTAACAACTTTGAAAATAGGTTCCATAATTCAACAACGCTCCTGCAAGTAACATTAATTCGTGGTGCTATGGATTTAGCAATATGATGCATTTCCTTATCACTTTCGGCACATATCCGACACAATTGGTTGAAATTCATTTTCACATTGAAAATTTATTATTAACTGCTGCGAGAAATCATCAAATCCTCTATGAATTATGATAAAAATTTAAGCAACAAAATCTCTTGTTTATGTTGTCAGTGACATTTCTTCTTTGACATTTTCATAACTTTTTGATTATCATCATTCTCATCATTATCATCGCTGATCGCCGTTGATAGTTTATTTTCCTGATTTCGTGCAATCAATTCGGAAAGTGGTTGCCGATCCTCGTCGTCATCATCATCTTCATTTGTTACTATTTCTTTAGTTTTGTTTTCAGCCGGCCGCATGAATGCCCTCACATCCGCCAACAATTCCTCTTCTGGAACTTCTTCTTTGATACCGACTGAATGTTTTATCGAAGGTATATTTCCACTTAGTCCGCAGTTCACGCAACGTTAAATTTGATGAGGTGATCAGCCGCTGCATAGCTTCGCAATAATAGCAGCAAAGCTCTAGTGGATCACAATACCGAGTCAGTTCATTGTCACAATTGTCACTTTTCAAAAAGACATCTGACCATTCAAGAAAATTGTTTGCAGATGTGAAAACTTTCGTGCAACCAGCTGAAAACAAAATTATCATACGAACGCAACAATTTTCGTTCCGGATTCTTGCGATTTTCTATCAAGAATGAGGTTAGAGACGGAACTCGGGAAATATCCGTTAGCAGACTTACCTTTCTATAGATATTTTCGGCACAAACGAGAGCGAAATCCGGACTCTGCCGCACCCAACAATTAGCAGCTGCTATCTCTGGTTCTTCCGATATTCCGCGACACTGGACATATTCGAAGACGACAGCCACGAAAAACTAAGCCGACATGTGGCTGTCAAAAATTTCGGTTGTCACCTCGGACAAAACATCTGTGCGTGGAATGGCACTTCATATGGCGGAAATGTGCTTCTCCAGATGTCGCCAGTGGCATAGTTTTCTCGATGGCCACGGTGGAGGGGCATTTCCAGATGGCTATGTCTCGAAATGTGCCGGGGTTGGATTAATTCTATATTTCGAATATTTATATCCACGGATCTAAATATTTGGACAGAAAAAAAAATATTTTCTGCACAACGATATCCGCACAACAGATGAAGTCCGCTGGCACTTCGAGGACATATCCATCTGGCAGGTTACAAGGGTTCGGGATCGGAATCACTTCGATTCCTGGGCGTAGGCGTCACATTACACATTCCCCCCCCCCCCAAAATCGAAGTAATTACGATCCCGTCTCCTTTGTAAAAGGTCTTGGTTAGGGACGTGGCGGGTCGAAGATCGGTTTCGAAGGATAGGCTACAACCATGTTCGTGAAGACTCGACAGTGACTATATAGTAGGAAGTCAGGTGTTATTCGGAGGCCTTCGTCTAGGCAGAGATTTGGGATAAGCCAAGGTTTCTCGTGGGAATTAGTTGCACTTCATCGTCTAAGGTCTTTTGCGTGGTAAATTCCCAGGGTCTTACCAGTCATGTCCGCGATGAGGTATCGGGTGGGGCTTATGACTTGTATGACTCGACACTTCACGAATTTCTTGTCTAGTTTGGCATTGTAATGGCGGGTGGCATCGCTCTGTCGGAAGTTTCGACGATATATTTCGTCGCCGGCCTTAAAGCCAGAAGGATGAGATCGCAAGTTGTACCGCTCCTCTCCCATCCGTCTACTTTCTTCAATCTTCTCCCGCAGTTGATCTCGCAGAAGTTGGAGCTTTTCGTGCGGTTCTAGAACCACGATTGGGTCCTCTAGCGATTTCAGCTGCCGCAATAGCCGGTAAGCGCTCCCATGACCGATCATGTACTGGCCGAACACTGCAAAATACGGCGAAATGCCGGTCGTGGCGTGGTACGACGAGCGCAGCGCACTAGTGATGGCGGACAATTTGCGATCCCAGTCCCTCTGATTCGGGTGGACATAGGCGCGAATGGCCGTTATGAGCGTACGATTCAGTCGTTCGGATGCGTTGGCTTGTGGTGAATAGACGGCAGTTCGTTGGTGGATGATGCCGTATTTGGACATTAGGTCTCGGAACTTGCTGGAGGTGAACTGGACCCCATTGTCGGAGACAAGTTTCTCCGGAACTCCAAACATGTGAAAGACTCGGTTCTCCAAAAAGCTGATTATAGGTCCAGTGTGCATGTTACGTAGTGGTTCTATGATAGGGAATTTAGAGAGCTGGTCCAGGACCACGACAGCTCCCGTGTGACCAGAAGCAGATCGAGGGTAAGGACCGATAAGATCAATGTACAAGCGCTGGAACACGCGTTCGGGGACCTCAACCTTACCCATGGGTGGCCGAAGAATGGTGTTGGGCGCTTTAGTGCACTTGCATAGCTCACAAGAGGCTACGTACGCTTTTATCTGTTGTGCCATCTTAGGCCAAAAGAAACAGGTTTTCAACCGCCTAAGTGTACGACCGTATCCGCCGTGCGCACTTGATGGGTGGTCATGGGCCCGTCTGATAAGATCAGTGGTTAATTCTTCGGGCACCCACAACTTCCACTGTTCTTCTTCTTGTATGGGGTCTCCGGATGCGTGTCCCATCCGTTTGTAAATAAATCCATCCGTCAACCGCAGTTCAGGAAGCTGGGGCTGTTGATTCTGGATAGTGTGAATCAGTTGGGTGTAGCTGGCTGACTTGAAGGCAGGATGGTCCAAATCGATCAATTGGGGGCTGTCGTCCTCTTGGACCAACTCGGCTCCTTCAGGGGCAAACATTCTGGATAGGGTGTCGGGGACTACATGCTGGCTTCCTTTTCGGTGGCGAATGGTGAAGTCAAATGCCTGTAGTTTCAGTGCCCACCTGGCCAATCTGCCGTTGAGATCAGTCTGGCTCATTAGCCATTTCAGAGAAGCGTGATCCGTAACGATTTCAAAGGTGTGTCCCTCCACATAGGCTCGGAAGCGTTTCACTGCCAACACCGCAGCTAGACATTCCTGCTCGGAGACCGTGTAATTTCGCTGGGCTGGGTTCAGCTTGTGAGACATGAAGGCTATAGGTCTCTCCTCGCCGTCTTGTGCAACCTGGACTAAGACTGCTCCCACCCCATGTTGACTCGCGTCACAATGGATTGAGAACGGTTTGTCAAAGTCCGGGCTGTGCAGTACGGGGGCTGTAGTCAGACTCTTCTTTAGCTCTTCAAAGGCTCGCAAGCTGGGCTCTTCCCAGACGAATTTACGTCCCTTACGCAGCATGTCGGTCAAAGGAGTGGTAATGGTGGCATAGTCACGTACAAAACGCTGGTACCATCCGCATAAGCCTAAGAATCGGCGTAACTGTTTGGTGGTCTTGGGTAGTGGAAAAACGTCAATCGCTTGAGTCTTTTCCGGATCGGTCTTGATATGCCCATGCCCAATGATGTGACCTAAATACTTCACCTCCGTCATCACGAACTGGCTCTTCCTTATGTTGATGGTTAATCTTGCCCTCCGGATGTGTAGAGCCACCTCCTGAAGCAGGTCGATGTGTTCGTCAAAGGTCTCGGTTATAAGCAGCAGATCGTCCAAGTAAACGAAAACTTGGTGCCGCAAATGAGGTGGTATCACCTTATCCATAAGGCGCGTCATCGTTTGGGGGGCATTACACAATCCGAATGGCATGGTCACGAATTGATATAGGGGCCGACCTGGGACTGTGAAGGCTGTTTTCTCCTTTGAACCGGGGTCTAAAGGAATTTGCCAGAAGGCGTCCTTGAGGTCTAAGCTCGTGATGAAATGGGCTTTAGGCAATCGACTCAAAATGCCTTCGATCAACGGTAGAGGATATGCGTCCTTGACTGTGACGGCGTTCAAGCGTCTGGCATCTAAGCATAACCGGACCTTGTTCGGCTTGACAACTAAGGTGACTGGGGAAGCCCACGCGCTCTGTGATTCTTCGATTACGCCTAATGCTAGCATTCGATCCACTTCGGCATATAACGATTTTTCCTTCGCCGGAGATATGGCGAAATGTCTCTGTTTTATGGGTTTAGCGTCCCCCACATCTATCGTGTGGAACACCAGGGCAGTCCTCCCGAGACCTTCTTTCTCATGCGATGGAAAAGCCGATATAGCCGAGTCGAGACGCAGTTGCTGAGTTACATCCAGTGTATGCCGTAGTAAGTTAGTGGGTTGAGATTGGTCAGGAACGGTGGTGACGGACTCCAGGGTCGAACCGGAAAATAGTGCCGGGGCCAAGTTAAATTTTCGAACGAAATCCACTCCTAGGTAGAGATTCTGGGTTAACTGAGGTATAATGAAAAATTCCATAGGTTTAGTTACCCCTTTAAAGGTGACATCCGTCATAATTTTTCCCACTACAGAGTGACGAGTTCCGTCCGCCGTGCTTAACCAGGAGGTGAAATGACGGATTTGGTCCGCGTGCTTTGCCAGTACCTCCCCTGCAAACTCGGCAGAGATGCAATTCACACTGGCTCCCGTATCGACTAAGCCTGATACTCGTTTTTGCAGGAGGTGTACTGACGCATATGGCCGGACATCCTCCCTCAATAATTCGTCTAAGTATATGTCCTTCAACACTTTTCTCGACTGCCTGACTTTTCTCCAGAAGCTCCGCATCCGACGCGTGGCTCGCTTGCTTCGCGGTGGGACAGTTGTGACCAATTCCTCATGGAAGATGCGCTGTCGAGTAGCCAAATAATTCCGCAGCCTAACATGAAAAGGTTTTACATGCCAAGGAACAATCGTCTCGCTATCCTTTCCCTGCGCGTTGGCCTCGGCGAAGGACGGCGTCGGTTGTGGAACTTCGGGAGAACTGTGGTTAGCGGTGCGAGTCAGCAGAGTTGGAGTCATGTTGGGAGCTGGGTCATAGCTGGTGATGGGGTCTGGATTGGTTCGTCCGGGGTCTAGGAGTGCCGACGGGTGGTCGCGGCACTCGGTGGCAAGTTTTTTCGCCCTTTGCAATTTGCACAATCAGGTGCGTATGTGTCGGCCTTCCCGCAACGGTAGCAGAAAAGCGTTGGCTCCGCTGGACATGCATAGAACCGATGTCCCGGTTGTCGGCAGTTCCAACAGACCGTCGGGCTTGTAATTGCTTCAAGGGAGGGTCGATCAATCAATGCTGGGTCCTCAAGCTCCGGTGGTGCTCCGCTCCTCGGTACTGGTACTGGATCAGCAAGCAGGTGGTCTGCTGCCATCAACTCCGCGGTGTGATGATTTCGGGGATTTGGTCCCGTTATGCGAGGTTGTGGACAGAAGGTACCACGCCGCTCATCCAAGTGTTCTTGTCTGCGGGCATGGAGGCGCAATCCCTGTATGGTGTTGATGGGAAAATGCAGAAGGCTGTTCTGGAGATCCCAGCGCATATTCTCTCTGATAATTTCTACCAATTCGTCCTCGGGCATGGTATTTCGCAGGCGAGTGCTCAATCTCACTATACTGGTGTAGTACTGGTCGAACGGTTCGTGAGCGCCTTGTTTCCGTTTCTTTATTTGCTCTCTTAGCTCTCTCTCAGTGAAGCCATCCTCAAATCGATTGCGGAAGGCTGCACTGAAAGAGTGCCAAGTGGGACGTGGCGTTGACTCTTTAAAGCTCCAGTACCAGTCGGCAGCGTCGCCGCTGAACAAAAGATGTGCATGCCGGAGGAAGGCCGAGGAATCACCTCCCAGGGTGCTGGATACCAACGCCTGAATCCGGAAAAGGAACCGGTCCGCCGATATCATATCGTTGAACCCTGTAAAGTTCAGGCGCCAACTCTCCATGATACGAGGCGTCGGGTCTCGAAAAAGTGCCAATGCGTTCCCGGGGGGAATCACATCCTCGATTGACCTGTGGTACTGAACTGCCTCGGGGGCTGGGGGTACCAACGGAGGTCCGGTACTGTGTCGCGGTCTGTATTCGGGAGCTCTGGGATCCATTCCCGAGTTCCTTGGAGGTGGGACCCATTGCTCGGATTGTCGGGAGTGGGGCATCGCCACACTGGGATTTGGCTCCCAGCCAAGCGGAGTTCTCACGCGGCTGGGTGGTTGGCTCAACGGGAGATTCTGGATCTTTCCCTCCAGGTTGCCAATCCTCTCCGACATATCCCTCATCAACGCCACGAGGGTGTCAATGGAGTGGGCGGAAGGCATGGTTGTCACCTCGGACACGACACTTGCAGCCGGAACTTCACCGCCTACTGCTCCTTGCAGGTCTAAGAGTGGTTGTGACGGTTCGGCTTCTGGAGCTCCTTTCGCCACTGCTCCACGCGTCGGTAGGGGCGTTCCGATGGGGACGTGTAGGGCGGTCCGCTCGATGGGTCGCCGACATAATGGGCAACTCTCTGACGTGAGGAGGAGCTGTTGTACACAGGCACGATGGAATAGATGTCCACAATCCAATCGCACGCTGTGTACGCCCTCCACTACGTCCTCAAAACAGATTCCACAGTTCGCGGGTTGGACCGTTTTGGACCGGGTCCACCGCTTTTCTGGGGTCCGCTTCGTTGCCATATTTGTTCTTGCTGGGTGTGTTTGATCCTATGTGTAACTAAAAGGGTAAAAAAAAAAGGGAAAAAAATGTAAACTACGCCTACTCTAATAATGTAAACTATAGGTATATCTATTCGCTTAAGACTTATTTAGTGGCCGATAGTGGCGAGCTATTTATATCGAATGAGAAGAAAATTTATTTGATATACACTTTCCTTTCCAGTGGTCGAACTCTTCAGCGGGAAATGAGAGTGCGTGGTAATCTGCCGAAGAAAGGGTGCTTCGGTCGATTTACGAAATTTATCCCCATACCCACATACATTACAAACCGTTTCTAATCTACGTTAAATGACTCGACGAGACAAGTGGTAGAGCTACCGTAACGACTTTGTACGCGGTCAAAATTCCCGACGCGTGGAAGCATTCCGGGCTTCGCAACTCCAGCATACGCCATCGAACGTTGAACCGATACCACTCGTCTAACACGCATACGAAATAGTTAGAATCCTTCCGCGACATAAAGGCAAGGTAGCCTTCTATTTTCTTGAGAGTCCATGCTGATAGGTAAACCCATCAGACTGGCAGTTCCATCAAGAAAATAGAAGGTCCTTACAGGGGTTAACCTGGGACAACACATCGGAAGGATTCTGTCGCGAAAGCAAAATCAAACAAAGGAGAGCGGAAGCTACAACTCACGTGAAGCGACCTCTAATGTGTATCACACAATTCCACTGCTCCTGATAGTGGGACTCGAGTACCAAAGTACCTTACATCCTCCGTAAAGGACCAACTCGTCAGAAGACGCGAAGTTCTTTCCCCCTTAGGATGTTTTTGGCCCCACGTTGGGCGCCATTTGTAATGATTTTTCTACCTTCAGCTCGAACGCGGAACCGACCTCTCATCGGTTCTAGACGTTAAGTCTGAGTAGTGCCAACGGATGGTACCAACAGGTCAACCAATCCGTGCACCGTAATCCATTCACGCGGTGACTGCTTGTCGGCCAGCTAGTTCGGAGAGGATTTCGGTCGCGGGTCTCCGAATGGATTACGCTCAATTACAATATTTCAGTCACCTGAACTTGCCCGTTTTCCAAACGCGTCAACAATTACTCATCCAGAACGAGAAACCTACATTACGTTAGTTCTGGATGTGATCTATCCACAGATCTCAAATCAAAAACGCTACAACAATCCACAGGCGCGTTACCGATTCACCGACGCGGTACCGAAAAATATACTACTCGAACTTAAACCGAAGAAAACTACTCTAAAGAAATGGCGAAACAAACAAAGGTACCGCGTACCGCGCGCGACGCGAAACCGACTTCAGCGGATTTGTCGAAACCCTAACCTCGCGACGGCATACCTACCCTGCACTTCCCTTTCACGCTGAAAAAAAAAAAAAACGAGCCACTGAAAAGGAAAGTCGTTAGTTGCTTAGCAATTCATATTATTTTTTTTTTATTCAGGTCCTACAAATCGATATAATTTTTCTATCAATATCTATCCTTATCCTGTAAGCTACTTTACTTAAATATCCTATTTTGACGTAATCTGTATGAAAATTTTATACCATTAATCATTCGTGTTTAATATTAGGTTTAATGATTATCGAAAAATACGGTTAATAGCTATTTTACTAATCCTTGTTCAAATTTGTTGAAATTGATTTTCTCCTTAATAATTCAAAGGTTAAAGGAGTGTGGAACTAAGGTAACATACCGAAGCTAAAGTAAAGTAAACTAAGATTATGCAAATTATCGTGTTGTGGTTGGTTGGTTGTCATGTGTTCATATTATTAGTAAAGGATTCTTGCTTCATCTAAATACAAAATTAGGCTCAGTCGTTTGTTGCTCGAACAAATTCGCCTTGTTGTGTATTTAAATTAAGTGCTTTCTCTATCGGTGTGCTGACTACTTTTCGTTCCAGCTTGCCGTTTACGCGTTCTCTTGACAGTTGTTACGGTTGTTAATTCTGTGGTGTTAATGGAATAATCGATACATAAACTAAAGTTAAATCTTTACATGCTTCTAAATCCTGCAATACATTTAAATTGATGTTATTAACTTAAGTCTGAAATTCTACCGTTTTGTTTGTTTTTATCTAGTGTAATTAAATTTAAGTTGCATATATTATATCGTTATCCGTTATACTTAATTTAGCTAAATAGATTTATCGTTTCTGTTTGATAAAAATTCGTTCTCTTATTTATCGTGTTTTCTTAAATGGATTAGTTGTAGGGTTTCTAGATTATTTGTGTATTTTTATTACTAAGTGTTTGTTTTGCTCTAGGTGTTTATTTTAAATGGGTTTATGTTTGTGGTAATTAACGATTACGTCCGGCAATTTTGGAACTTATTCCATAAAAATATTTCTTAATATTTTTGGGCCGAATGACTAGGAGAACTTCTGACTTTCTTTAATTCTTACAAACCCCAGCCCACAACACTCAACTTTCAATAAATATTTAGAACTATATTAACTTGTTGTTAAAATCTTTTTTCTACAGCTAACATTTCTGCATCCTATTTAGGTATATGATAATGTTTCTACTAAACATTCTGAATCGATGCAAACGGAATGCTTATTCGCATAAAATTTACTATATACTTAACAGAATTTGAGGTTATGTACAAAATGATATCAACTGTGGCGCCATAACATGAAATTTTGCTTATATTTATGACAAAATAATTAATTTAATTAATCTTTGATAGTTACAAAATTCGTTCAGCCTTATTCCATTAAGTTGTAAATATTCAAATGTACAAGCAAATCTTTTCTTTAAGCCAATCACCTTGATATCACGTTTAAATCTCGAATGTAAATATCGTGCAGTTTGATCTAACTATTTTTCTTAAATGGAAACCAGCTGACTCTGAGATAAATCCTGATTTCATGTTATGACATCCAGAATTTAAAAATAGGTAACGAGTGATATTAGAAACTGTAACCTGAATTGTCCTCCTTTGGTGTTACAATTTCTTCCTCTATAGGTATATATATTGTGCGTCTCTGATTTGTATTAAGTGTTGGCGAGATGTTTCACATTTTTCCAGAAAATTGTACGATTGATGGATAACGTCAAGGCATCTGATGCATATTTGGTCGGGTAAATCATTATTCTCGCTGACTAACAACTTTGAAAATAGGTTCCATAATTCAACAACGCTCCTGCAAGTAACATTAATTCGTGGTGCTATGGATTTAGCAATATGATGCATTTCCTTATCACTTTCGGCACATATCCGACACAATTGGTTGAAATTCATTTTCACATTGAAAATTTATTATTAACTGCTGCGAGAAATCATCAAATCCTCTATGAATTATGATAAAAATTTAAGCAACAAAATCTCTTGTTTATGTTGTCAGTGACATTTCTTCTTTGACATTTTCATAACTTTTTGATTATCATCATTCTCATCATTATCATCGCTGATCGCCGTTGATAGTTTATTTTCCTGATTTCGTGCAATCAATTCGGAAAGTGGTTGCCGATCCTCGTCGTCATCATCATCTTCATTTGTTACTATTTCTTTAGTTTTGTTTTCAGCCGGCCGCATGAATGCCCTCACATCCGCCAACAATTCCTCTTCTGGAACTTCTTCTTTGATACCGACTGAATGTTTTATCGAAGGTATATTTCCACTTAGTCCGCAGTTCACGCAACGTTAAATTTGATGAGGTGATCAGCCGCTGCATAGCTTCGCAATAATAGCAGCAAAGCTCTAGTGGATCACAATACCGAGTCAGTTCATTGTCACAATTGTCACTTTTCAAAAAGACATCTGACCATTCAAGAAAATTGTTTGCAGATGTGAAAACTTTCGTGCAACCAGCTGAAAACAAAATTATCATACGAACGCAACAATTTTCGTTCCGGATTCTTGCGATTTTCTATCAAGAATGAGGTTAGAGACGGAACTCGGGAAATATCCGTTAGCAGACTTACCTTTCTATAGATATTTTCGGCACAAACGAGAGCGAAATCCGGACTCTGCCGCACCCAACAATTAGCAGCTGCTATCTCTGGTTCTTCCGATATTCCGCGACACTGGACATATTCGAAGACGACAGCCACGAAAAACTAAGCCGACATGTGGCTGTCAAAAATTTCGGTTGTCACCTCGGACAAAACATCTGTGCGTGGAATGGCACTTCATATGGCGGAAATGTGCTTCTCCAGATGTCGCCAGTGGCATAGTTTTCTCGATGGCCACGGTGGAGGGGCATTTCCAGATGGCTATGTCTCGAAATGTGCCGGGGTTGGATTAATTCTATATTTCGAATATTTATATCCACGGATCTAAATATTTGGACAGAAAAAAAAATATTTTCTGCACAACGATATCCGCACAACAGATGAAGTCCGCTGGCACTTCGAGGACATATCCATCTGGCAGGTTACAAGGGTTCGGGATCGGAATCACTTCGATTCCTGGGCGTAGGCGTCACATTACAAATGTACCCCCGCTTGCTTTAATCACCGCTTCAATTCTTCGCCTGAATCGCAAGCACGCCTTCTTTTACTGCTCTCACTGTAAATTGATGAATGCTGCTTCAACAGTGGTCTATATGGATACCAGATTAGGGTGTCTGGACTTGTTAGCAATAACGCTCAATAACGCTCCACACGTAATAGCCCACGGGGCTTAAATCTGGGCTGTTTGGAGGCAAAACCGGATGCGATCCGCAGCTTCGTTCTTCAGTGTACATAGAAGCGTGCAGTTATTTTCGTTTTAGCAGCCTCGCATAGCATCTAGCGCGCCTTTATTACGCATGACGTGTACTTCAGGCCCTCTTCGGCGATTCGACATATGGAAGCGTCACTTACGCTGATCGAGCTCTCAGGATCCTCCGAAATGAGGTCTTGAGCCCTTCGAACAACTTCCGGGGCTCTTGCCGTCTGCTCCTTCACATGAGTTTTTCTTGCTGGACTAGAAGAACCATCCTCACAATTTTCCGCAGCCGCATACTTCTGAGCAATATCATATCGGTAGCTGTAAATCGTAAACGAGCATAGTCTACACACCATAAGAACCACGACCGTCTTCCTCTCTGAACTAGCTGGTCGACAAACAGCCTGATAGAACATAAGTGCCAGGACCTGTTGGCCTTAAGGGTGCGGTTCGTTGGCACGGCACGGCACAATTTCACGTCTTGGGATTACTGAGAGGACGATTCCTACTTTCTTCAGGAAATAATCGATGTGAGCGAGGAAAATCATTGCCGGGTAAATGAATTAAAATATGGAAAGTTAAAAACTCAATCTTTTCTTCCGGTAGGAAGTTTTTCGAAAAAAAAATCCAGCGATAGGTGAGTATCACTCTGAAACAGCCAAGTTTCCATTCGGAGATATGCAATAGAGTTTTCGTTCGGATTGGGTTGGCTTCGTAGTTTCATAGGTTGAAGTGTACAATTTTCTTAGAGTAGCGTGAGTCTAATTGAACTTAACGCAGGGTACTTTTTGACATTGCGATGGTACAGAAACGAGGACGAAATTAATTACGTCTTTTTGTTGTTTTAGCCTCAATTTCGAAATTAACTTCGAGCCTATGTGAGTTATTATAATAACATAGGCAAAAGCTCGTGGCTTCATGAAATTGATCTTTCACCGTCTCCTGTATGTACCTCTAAGCAGATTTGCTAGTCTTCAAGATCGTCAAAACTGAATACAATATTTTATTTTTGGGCTGTTTCCTTCGACGTATTTCGTCTCTTTCATTGTCGGTTCTCGTTATATTGGTGCCTAAATTTACAAATTTACCCACAGTTTCGACTTTGTATCCGCCAAGTGTGATATTTTGGGCATTTGAGATATTTTCCCTCGACTGTGTCATGCGTTTCTAGAGAACTGTAATTGCCAAAAATTGATAGTGAACAGTCAAGCAGGTGCGACTTAGACACTATTAAATGAAAATTTTGGTATCAAGTGTATGGATAAGGGAGAATATCACACTTTTTGTTACCTGTAAATGTTTACTACTAGCCCCAGTTTCGCACAAATACCGCGGCCAATCCGCGAATTTCATCCAATTTCCTAGCGGTGCTTTGGGTGAGAGACCAGATGACTGCTCGCAGGTTCAATCTAGCACTGGCGAAAATTGAAGTATCATTCTGGGAAAACACAAATAACCCAGAGTAAGGACGATCAGCATTGGGAGTGTACTGATCGAATTGTTACCAGCAATAACGTACCTGGGGTTGCTGATTGACTCGAAGATGAGTTCCTTTGAGTAAATCAGGGCAACAGCTGATAAAGCTACTTTAGGCGTATACGCTCTGAGTCGACTTATAGCCAACGTAGGGGGATCCAACCCATGAAGAGGGTATCTTTTTGTGAATGCCGTAGAGAAATATGGAGTGATGCTCTCCGCAAGGACCTGTACGGAAAACGCTTGGCATCTGTACAGAGAAGAGAACCACTGAGAATTGCATTCAAATATAAGACAGTCTTTGATTCAGCCGTGTTAGCCATCGTAGGCTAGATACTTATCTCCCTTCTTGCTAGAGGGCGCCGCACTATTTATCTGTGTCAGAATGAAGCCACAAAGAAACCAGTTGCCTACAAGGAGCGACAACGCTCACTCAATGATTGGCAGCAATCCAGGGTGAACACCACGAAGAGAAGGTGTACTACATGCCTCATCTCAGATCTAAGACCGTGGCTCAATCTAACACTCGGTAGGACTGACTTCTACTTGACCTAGATATTGAGCGGGCATGGGTATTTTTAGTCTTACTTGCACAAGATTGGTCACAGTCTCCCGGTTGTAGGTTTGACATAGGGGAGGAAGTCGATGCCTGCCACACATTTTTTTGCATCCAAAAGAGGAGAGAGGAGAGCTCTCTCCAGATAGCGGGTAGTCCAGACATCTTACGCGCCTAGACTCTCAGGGCGTAAATATCCGCCACCCCCTAAACACAAAAAAAACAAGTTCAATTATACATTATTTAATTGTAAATTAAAAAGAGACATACTATTTCTCATTAAATATTAATTAAAATACATTTAAAAGCCATTTGATAAGCCTATTTTTAAATCAATATATTTGTGTGTAATCTTGGTAAAGTTTAACATTGTCATTTAATCTTAAATTTTTTTTCCAGAAACAACTATGATATCATTCAGGATGATTCTTACTTAAAGAGATTTTTAGCTGGTAAGCAAAGCAACCTTTTTATTTTTAGGACTCTAGCATTTTTAATCCACAGATGCCAGACTTACTGCCAAACAAGAAAAACAGTTCCAAGCAAATGTCAACTTGGGAAGAGTTATTGAAAAGTCTGGGCACCAAAATATATCTCTATTTAAAATACCTGGACGACCATGGAGATATTTTAAAGACTTGATGACCACATTGGTAGGTTTTTGATTCCATTTTGAAATTCCTTCTTTAACTGTACATATAATTTAATTGAATATTTCCAGATCGAGCAGCGATGGCCATATACGTTTATCATTTTCCTCTCCACTTTTTTCATGACATGGTTTGTTTTCACCAGCTTGTGGTATTTAATAGCCTACGCTCATGGTGATCTTAACATAGACGAAGGTAGCGGTGAAATTTTAATCGAAGGAAAACAGCCATGTGTAATAGGAGCCCAGAGTCTTACAGCGCTTTTTATCTATACTGTGGAAACTCAAGTATCCATTGGGTTTGGTGAAAAGTATCCAAGCGATGAATGTCCCGAAGGAGTATTTTTGTTTGTCGCGCAACTAATTATTTATATTGGAATTGAAGGGGCCATGGTCGGCATAGTATTTGCGAAAGTGGCAAGACCATCGAAACAGCCAGCTGGGCCGAAATTCAGTAAAAAGGCCGTGGTATGCATTATGTTATTTGTTTAAATTTTTCAGGTTAGTCTCTGCAATTGATTTTTTACAATAGATCTGTCAACGAGACAACGAACTTTGCCTGGTAATAAGAATTTGCGACCAGAAAGGACAGCAAGCTATTGGAACTAAAATCAAACTTTACTTGTTGGAAGACAAAAAGTAAGCCACCAGCTAGCTATTTACTGTTATACGATAATATTAATTGCTGATTCATTTGCAGGACAAGAGAATTCGAACATTTGGGGAAGTGCTTTACTGAACTGAAGATTGAAGATAGTGCGCCATTTATACTATGGCCCACTACTGTGTGCCACTATATTAATGAAGAGAGCCCATTTTATAAATATATTTCCGAAGGCTATGCCAATTTTGATTTTGAAATTATAGTTTCATTGGCAGGAAGCTCTCCATCGACAGGACAAATCACCGAATCACGAACTTCTTATCGACCGAATGAAATTGTTTGGGGCGAATGTTTTGTCAATATCATTCATTACGATAAATCGAGAAATGTCTATACTGTTGATTATAAAAGCTTCAACTCTACAGTTCCAATAAATATGACTTCTTCGAATCCTTTACTGAGCTCAGAAAAGTGTTAACAATACGGAATGACGTAATTCTGTCTTCCGAAGGTTAGCTTATTTTTGCCATACAGGTATACGGAGCTTGTTGCACCGTATATAGTAAATATTTAGTCCATAATGAATAAAATGAAATACGTACATGAAACAAAGGGTTTTATTTAAATAAATTGTTATCACGTCATTCATACTATTGCAATCACCTTATGTCAAACCGGTCTTATAATTGCGAATGTTATCAAAAGCCAGTTCAAATTCAAATGCGCTTTATTGATTCAATCGTTTTTTGTGCTGTGTGACTTTGGTTTAATTATGCTTCTGGTACGTGGACAGATTTTGGCTGTTGAACACGCCCAATTACTAGAAAGCAAACCACCAAATTCATGCAATTTATAATTTATCCGAATTTGGTTATCCCATCAAATTCAAAAAGACTGATAATGCCAATGTTGATTGTCTGTGACTTGTCCTAACTGTGTCATTTGTGAGGAAGTAAATCAGTTGCATGGTGCCCCAGTTTTTCGAATTCAGAACCAAATCTTCAACGCAGAGTTAATCACACTACCGAACTACAATAGGATTCAGTTCATGCACCGTTGTTAAAATCACTGCATTGGTCAAGCTATAAGTTATTTCATATATTTCTGGTGGTGTTTTATTGTACGGGGATCGAGTCATTATTCCAGTCAATTTTAAAAGAGCATTCCGGCAGTCAAGTTTAACAGAGCTTCGTGAGACACATTTTTTGGGGCTTGGATTAACTATTTTCATTGAAACCTGGCTAAGGATTACTGGATTGTTGTATGTTTGACACACATTAACAGAGAAATAAATTTTCAAATTAAATGATTGATATTAAAATAAAAATTTATTTCCTTTTTGGGTGAATTGTGGTTTTTATTTTCTCATACGCACGTTTCGGAAGATACTTCCTTCCTTCCTCAGTGAAGAAATTAAACAAACTAATTTCTTGGCTGAGGAAGGAAGGAAAACTATAATTCATCTAAAAAGGAAATTAATTTTTGTTTTAATATTACCCCGAGGTGAAAACGGTCCGGAAACTAAAAATTTTTGTAAATGATTAAGCTTGAACGTTATTTGGTACAGGTTGAAAAGCAGTATTAGACTGTGTAATAATGGAGATCTGGACAGAAAGACAGCTTAGAATACTACCTAGTGCGCCATAAAGAAACTGGCGTGATATGGATTTCGAAGACGCCATCCAGCTGCCTCGTGGTGTAATTTTAAAATTTCCGGCCTCTTTGTCCGCAAATCATAGTTTCGACATTCATAAATGTAATTGAATTAAAAGATTTACAAGACAATAAAAATTAATCGGGATACCTTCTAGAGTGTAGTACACGTGATAACTGTTTTGGTAGGGTAGCTTCGTGGCATACAGCTAGCCGACAAGCACGCGTGCACGGTCGCTAAGCGAAACTGATCAGTTTGGCTCGGTCTTCCTTTTTAATTCGCTGACATTCATGCCAGACAATTGAGCCCGTATCCTGCACAGATTCTAAAACACTCACATTTCACATTATTTATTCTCCAAAATTCTGCTTGATTTTTAAACTTGATATTCACCTTGATAGTGATCTTCTGCTGTTAAGTTGCTAGCTTCAAGTCGCTTCCCATCCAACCTCCTTTGAGTGTAGTGCGTTTAGTGAGTGATTGTGAACGAAAGTTAATCTATAAAGTCAATTTGAAAACCACACTTTGAGTAAAATAAAAGTTTCTCATTTTTGCGATTATAAATTAATTCAAATAGGGTTGGTAAATCCTCCAACCAACTAAGATTTGAGTACAGTCAGACACAATTAATCATCTAAAGTAGAGTATAGTGAAACAACAAGTAAAATCAAAACTAGTTCCTTAGAGTTCGCTCGTTACAGGTAAGAATTTTCAATTAATCAATGATATAATGGAAGAACAAATAAATAAAAAAAGGTACCTCCCGACCCTGGGGAAAGGAAGGAGACTGCTTTGAGAAAAATCAATGAGGAAATAGATGCCAAAAGAATAAAAAGAAACATCAAAGGCGACCCCACGTGTAAGGTCAATAGCCTCAATTCAAATGCTAGCGGTAGTTTCAACGAACCAATGGACACGTCTGAAACGGAAAAAACTAGTGAAGTTGCTAACGGTAAACTGCCTAGCGCTCCTTAAAACATCGAAAAAACAACAGTAACAGAAACCACGCCAACCATATCCACGCCAATGGAAGACATCGAAAACTTCATGGCGGATACTTTAAACAAAGCAGCTAAACCTAAAAACACCATTTCGCAGATGCTGAAAGAACATACTCGTATGGATACATTAAAGGAAAACGAAAAACAAACAGCGGAATCTACGAAAACCGGACATAACATCAATAAATATGACAAAAATGACACGAGGAAAAAACTCTTTGTGCTAATGGACCTTTCCAAAGAAAAGGCAAATGAAAAAATGAGGCCCACCCCAATGGCCTTCTACTCGATGAATAAAAATATGAACATCAAGAACATCAAGCAAGTAGGATACAATAGGATAAAACTGATGTTCAACAAACCCGAGGAAGCCAATGAGGTAATCATGAACGAAAAAATCAAAAACTTCGGAGTGAAAGCGTTCATACCGAATAATTTCATTATGAGACATGGCATAATAAAAGGAGTATTATTAAACATCTCAGAAGAGGAAATAGCGAAGAACGGAATCCCAAGCAACTCCCACGGGATGCAACAGAAAAACATAAAAGTCGCGAAAGTATACAGAATCAAAAGGAGAGACCCAACAAATAGAGAGAACTCCATTTCAACCCAAACAGTTAAGGTATCATTTTCGGGAGAGGAACTTCCTGATGAAATAAGGCTGGACTACCTAAATATACCAGTAGAGTATTATTACCTAAGACCCAAAAAATGCACAAAGTGCCTCAGGCTAGGTCATACTCAATATTTCTGTAAGGAGTTTCAAGGTGACAACAGAAGATGCGCAAAATGTGGAAACAAAGAATATTTGGATAAGGAATGTAAAGTCACTAAATGCTTTTTATGTGGAGACATAAACTACAGCGCTATGGGTAAAAAATGACCCAAATGGATCAATTATGACATGGAGGTTAAAGTCTGTTCCATAAGAAACATAACCCTAAAAGAAGCAAGAAATATCCTGAACAACGACAACCAATTTGAATTACTGAAAGACAACGAATCCATGGACTCAGCGTTCCCACTTCTATCAAAATCAAAAGACCATAGAAACTCTAACAATGTAATAAATAAATTGATGCTAAACAAACCATACGCAAAAACAACAAGGACACGCAACACAAGAACAACCAATCATACAACAAACTTCCCAATAAGTGGTCACCTACTGCTACAGTCAAACAACACGCTAATGGAGAAAAACACCCTAGCAGAGAACATCTTCAAATCAGCAAATCAAGCCACACCAATAGAAAAACCAATCAATCTACTAAACAATAAATTTAAAAACCAAACCAACACAAAATACTTACAAATAGAACCAAATTTAATAAAGGAAACAATGCAAACACTAACAAACCACTTTCAGAAAAGACTAAATACAAACAACTTACAATATACAGACTGGTTGACAAATAACAACACTTAAAAACATGAAAGATTACAAAAATATCCAATTTCTCCAATATAACACCCAAAGCAATTCCAAAAATAAAGATACACTAGAGTACATTATGTACAAAAACAAAATAGACATTTCACTTCTACAGGAAACAGTTCTAAAAAAGAAATACCTTTCAACAACATAGAAATTGGGGCAATAATAATCACCACAACTAATCTAAGACCGTGAGTGCTATTTTCCCCCGGACCTAAGCAGCTCAACTTTCAAAGAACAAATCCATCAAATTATAAAAGTGGTTAACAACAAAAACCTCTTCATAATTGGCGAAGACTTCAATGCAAGGCACAAAAACTGGAGAGACAAAACAAATAATGCAAAAGGAAACATCCTCAAATCCATGTTAAACAAATATAAATTAGCACCCCTCAACACAGGTACGTTCACCTTCTTTAGGAAAACCAATGAACAGACCATACAAATGTCAGCCCCAGATACCCTAACAAACAATTTAAACTACTGGAATGAATGGAACACAAAAAAATACAAAATAGGCAAGAGTGAGCACGTCCCCATTGAATTCACACTGCAAGTTGAAAATCGGGACAAAAAGAAAAGACGAATACCAAATAGAAATAAAATCATGGAGGACGTCAACACGATCAATTTCACTAACGATCTTGCAGAAAATATGAAGAAGTTCAATGAGTTAATCAAAATCAACCAGATGAGCGCGAAGAACTTCAAACACAGTCCACAACCATGGTGGTCAAAAGAGATAAACATCCTATGGAGAGAGAAAACGAAAGCGTGGACAAATTTCCGTAAAATGAAAAGCAACGAAAACGAATCAAAGTTTCTAGAGATACAAAATAAATGGAGAGAAACTGTAACTAAAGCAAAAAGAGAACTGTGGGATCAAAAAATTAATGACAGAAACCAAAGTGGAGATATAAAACAGTTTTGGAATCTGGTCAATGCAGTCAAAAACAACAACAACAACAACAACCCGAGATCGCAATGGGACACCGAAAACAATAAAGACTTTCTCAAAATAATAAAAAATAAACACCAGGCGCTAAATACCAACCTTTTGAAATACACGAACTGCCCATAGTACTAGATAAACGAAAAAAAAGATCATCTCCGGGCCTGGATGCAATTGATTACAATATCATAAACTCCCTAAATCATTACAATAAATCTGCGCTACTAAATTCTATAAACGACAGCTTCAAAAATAACAACATACACAATGAACTAAGAGACATCAAAATCGTACCTATCCCCAAGAAAAACAAACCAATGCACAAAATAGAAAGTTATAGACCTATTTCTCTCATAAGCATTCCGCTGAAAATAATCAACTGCCTAATTAAAAATAGGATTGCTAGTGACATTGAATACCAAAATCTCCTGAGCATTTCTGTTTTGCTTACAGAAAAGGAAAGTCGGCAATCTCATGCATAAACACAGTAATACACCTCCTCAACAAAGACAAGAAAGCGAAAAACATCATGATTATCAACTGTGGCATCTCTAGTGCGTATGAGAGAGTAAATATTCCGGAACTCTTCAAAATCATGTCTAACTTCAACATCAAGAATGATTATATCTCGTGGATCTTAAACTTCCAGATGTACAGAAAATTACATCTAGGCAAGGATTCGACCGAAATTAACAATGGACTTCCGCAAGGGGACGTACTAAGTCCGCTCCTCTTTAACCTCTACACATCTAGCCTACATAAAATCACTGACAGCCAAACTACACTCATTCAGTTCGCGGATGACTTTCTAATCATAAGCAAAGGAAAAAACAGACCTAACAACCTCAATAACCTGCAAACAAAATTCAACAAGTTCACAGAACTATGCAACAGGCTAAACCTTCCACTGAACTTGGAAAATCGCAAGCCATAGAATTCTGCACTAACAAAACTCACCACAACAAAATAAAATATGGAAACAACCAACTAGATTGGGTTAAAAATTTCACCTTCCTAGGCAGAAACTTGAATAGTCAAAATCACTTCAACGAATTCTACAATAAGTCTCTTAGCAAAGCATACAAAACAATCAACATAGCCTTCAAGATCAGCTCCCCTAAACATGGACTTACCCCCAAAAAGGCATTAAACACCTTTAAGTCGCTAATAAGACCGGTAATAGAAAGCAATCTAACTAACATTGTTCATACTCCAAATTACTTTCTAAACGAAATAGACAGTCTGAAAGCTGTAATGTGACGCCTACGCCCGGGAATCGGAGTGATTCCGATCCCGAACCCTGGCACCCGGCCAGATATGTATGACTTCGAAGTGCAAGCAGACTTCATCATTCGTGCAGCTATCATTGCGCCGAAAATATTTTTCTTCAAATATTTATATTTGTGGAGAAATATTTTCTGTCAATATGATCCGCTGTAGTAAAACACTGATACATTTCGAAACATATCTATCTGGCAATGCCTCCCACAGTTGCCATCCAAATGTCAGACGAGGATCGAAATAGCCGGATCATTGAGTAATTAAATAATACTGGAGTGGACAACCACGTGACAATATGGTTGCAACAACCCCTGCGACCACTTTTCCTACTGCTACGCTCCTGTTTACAACCTTAGAGAGAGCCAAATTGCACAAGCAAACATGGCTGCTGCTCAATGTAAACAAATTTTCATACAATACCAAAAATTTGCTTTCTATTAGAAAAACCTTCAGCATTGTATGAAAAACATGCAAAACATTAATATAATAACTACTCACTTGTGAAAGGAAACACGTACAGATCCTTTTCCACTATGATTTATTCACGAAGGCACTACACATTTCATTTTGAAATTCTAAGTTAATTACACAGTGTCACACGTTAAAGTAACTTGAATCACAAACTCCAATCGAATGTTTAAACACTTGGAACGAATTTAGATCGCGAACACTTTCCACAGTTTTAATATCGGATAAAATTCGCGACGAAACTTCCAAATTGGCCAATTTGGCGTCCAATTTGCATCAGTCAACTTGACAGTCAGTTCACACCTAGTCAGCTTTTGGAACAAGAAAGTGACCAGCAAGAGGCAGACGGGGAGGAAATGACAGACTGTTCACTTGGAAGAGAGCAGAAACCGGTCGCATGCTCTCTCATGCATTTTATATGAGCTTAGCCCATCCAGTTCTTATTAATCTTAGAGCCGGATGGTATCAACTCGTGGCGTACGGTATAAGTTACGGAAGGAGAGCGGGTGTTGTGCTATGAACCGGATCCAACAAAGGCAAAAGTATTGGACGATTCTAAGGTTCTTAGGTTCGTGGAAACAAAAGACAAGCGAGGCAAGAAACTAATTCAATATAAAATTCATTTTCAAGGTTGGAATTCATCTTGGGATCGACGAGTTAATTCGGATTTCGTTCTTAAGGATGCAGAGGAAAATCGTCAACTGCAAAGGGATTTGGCAGAGAAAGCGCAACTTCAGTTAGCTGCCTATCTGTATAGAAGAGAAAAGCGCAAACGAATGCGATGTTCTAATAATGTACGAAATCGTGTATCATCAGATGTTGCAAGTGACGGATACAGCAGAGTGAAAGTTGAGGCGACTTAATTCCAGGTTAGATTAGATATAGTAAAACTAGTGATGTAGCACGTGTAAACAGTTGATGCCATACAATTTGATGAGGATATCAGAAAGATTTTACGATAGAAATTCTTTTTTACGATTCAGAATCTTTCGCCATCAATCCCTGCCCGGTTTCAACCAGAATTCGAACTACTGTTTCAATCAGCTGTTTGGCTGGGATCCATCGGCCACCAATTTGCATCGTTTGGTCATCAATTGCTTTTAATTTGCTACGAAAGATGAATTAACCCGAGTGTAAGTCCGGATGTAACCATTCGCAATATATCCATCGCAACGAATCAGTTCACTGCATTATCATCGCAGCCCCAAAACCATATATCGCAAATCTCACCGATTCCCGTTTTATCGTCTAAAGGAATTGGTTCCATAGCTGGCAGTAAGAATGGCGAAGTAGATGACTACTTTCCAGTTGAATCTTAAGCAAGTCTTGATGGGGCTGAACAACTATTTGCAATTGTTGTTGAAAAGTTTCGAATCACTTCCAATTAAGTAACTAGCAATTGATGTATCAAAAATGATTCCACATTCCGCGAGAGCTTTGTGCATCATTAAGTTAATTAAGCAATGAGCTTTAAAAAAAAGGCACATCGAGTAATGTGCTATCTAACAGCATTCTGATTCCTTCAAAAAAGTGAATAGATTATTATTTGCAACAGAAATAAAACCCAAAGTTAGTATACTAATATTAAATATATACCTCGGTTATCCATCAGCCATTATATTCTTTATATCAGTTAAAACTACCATCACTGAGTATTTGAAACCAACAATTACGTTAAAGAGATAAGAAAAAAAAATAGTTTATGCATGTTTTATCAGCTAAAAAGTCTGCAACCATTGTGAGGAGACGAAAAAAAATATATATACTCGTATATTGAACCTTTTGAGAGACTTGTTGGATCCTTGCACAAAACAAGACGATCTTATTTACATCTGCGTAGCGAACACAGATTATTAACTATCGCTAAATAACATTATGGAATGTGCATGTAAAAAGAATCAAAAAGGCCTTTTTGATAATTTTACTTTAAATAGATTTTAAGAGAAATTTCTACCCCAATATAAAAGGCAGTTATTTATTTTATATGCTGCCATGCTAGTGTGAAAAAAAAACAAAGCTCATACCTGAATGAAAAAAAAAGGTAACGTGACTTGAGGATCGAAAAAAAATAATATCTTACATAAATGTGCAATTAGTGTCAAAGAGCATCGTAAATTAATATGTTTGCCAAGTTTTTATATCATACTAAATACCATATATTAGCAGCTGCAGAAAATAAAGCACAACAAGAAGAATGTTAAACAAATTTTAGCCAAATTTTGATGTTTATATTAATAAGTGATTTTAGCTATTATTCCAACATTAAACACAAAAATTTATTCAACGTTCTTCCAAATTTTTTTTTTTGAGCATCGAGTGAAATGTAATTTGATTTCACTTTTACCTTAATTTTGTGATGAAATTATACGCGCAACAATTCCTAAAACTTTATAGAGTAGATACGTTTACAATAATTCAATTAGAGTATCAGAGAGAATTAAATAATTTAGTTTTATTCAATTTTAGAATATAAAAAAAATATGAATAAATAAAAATAATTATTCGTAAAACTATGTATACGAATTAAAAGTACATTTGGCATTTGATATCTTAGAATAGTAATGAAAAAGATGCATACGGAAAATGTGAATGGAAATCCATTAAATGAAGCGATATGTAAATAGAAATAATGAAGATCATTATTCATTAGTAAAGATGTAATTGTTGAATAATTAATATTCATATTTTTACTTGAAACTTAAATTTTGATGTAAGTAAAACGAATGGAGAAAGAAAATCTGATAGCAACTAAAAAAATGCCAAACAATACTATTATAACGTGTGATTTTGCTGGTGACGTAAAAGTTGTTTATTTAATGTCTCCAATTAAATATTCCACTCAAAGTTAAAGTACGAATTGTTTTTTTTTTAATTATTATTATTAGTTTTCTACGTATTTTGTTGCGTTTTATATACTAGGCTAGTCTATATTTTTTTGTATGGAAAAATAAAAAGGAGAGGGGCTTATAGTTTGCTAATAATTCTAAAACGATTAATTTTCAATAATTATTGTAAATGAAATATCTGAAAAGTAAAGATGAATTACTAAAGAAGCCATAAGCCTTTCCGTTCCGCATGCTCTTTCTTTTGCAGCGGAAGTGATGACCGAGGGTAAGTATGTCTTGAAGAGGGTTAGGTTTTCATAATCTGCGGATGATTGATTTCTAGTCGGTTACGGTCCGCGGTACCCTTGTTTGCGCTCGTTTCTTTGTAATGATTTTCAACTTTTCAGTTCGAACGCGGAACCGACCCCTCATCGGTTCTAGACGTTAAGTCTGAGTAGTGCCAACGGATGGTACCAACAGGTCAACCAATCCGTGCACCGTAACCCATTCACGCGGTGACTGCTTGTCGGCCAGCTAGTTCGGAGAGGATTTCGGTCGCGGGTCTCCGAATGGGTTACGCTCAATTACAATATTTCAGCCACCTGAACCTGCCCGTTTTCCAAACGCGTCAACAACTACTCATCCAGAACGGGAAACCTACGTTACGTTAATTCTGGATGTGATCTCTCCACAGATCTTAAATCAAAAACGCTACAAAATCCCATAGGCGCGTTACCGAATCACCGACGCGGTACCGAAAAATATGCTACTCGAAATCAAACCGACGAAAACTACTCTAATGAAATGACGAAACAATCAAAGGTACCGCGTACCGCGCGCGACGCGAAACCGACCTCAGCGGATTTGTCGAAACCCTACCCTCGCGACGGCATACCTACCCTACACTCTCTCTTCCCACTGAAAAAGAACGAGCCACTGAAAAAGAAAGTCGTGGTTAACTTTTAACAATTCATGGCTTTATTCATTTTTTATTAAATTAATATGATTTAAAGTTACACCTTGTGAGTATTTCCTTGTGTATATTAACATTAAAAGATTTGAGAGCAAATATAATAACTCAAATTATAGTGTAAAATAATGTAATATTGTAAAATTCTATTAATCTAATAAGCAATCATTACAAATACCTTTTAAATACATTAAATCTGTCTTCATGCTGTTATTCCAAAATCTATCTGTTTAATTACAACCTCAATCTGTGATTGTTCTGAAGTAGCATAAATTTTATTTGATTTTTGATGGGGTGTTGTGTAAGGTTTCCTTCTTATTTTTCTAATTACTTAGGTCTAGTTTAAATATCAAAGTTTTCTTCAAGAATAAATTATAAAAAAATTCCATTCTATGTTTTTTTTTTTTCTTGAATTGTAGACTTGTAGAGAAGGAATAGTGTTTCTTATAAAATTTATGCAAATATCAATGAATTGTAATTTTTTTGTGTTTGCAACAATTCTATTCAAGTTATAATATTTTCTCTCAGTTCATCCTTTCCGCGCCTATATTTAAATAATTGAACAAGCTTACTTTAAACTACTTAAAATATAATCGTTAGAATTATTCAAAGGTATCATTTGATTGGATAATCACCATCAAAATAATAAATATGATAAAGAATTCCTAGTGCTAATGTTTACAGCGTATTACTACAAAATGTTTGTGTTCAAATGGTTTAGCATCATCCTACTTGTACAATAACTTGGGTTTTCATATTCAACCTTCAGTTGATAACAGTAAATTTTTTTAAAACGAGTAAAAATTAGTTAGTTGCACACGTTAATCAACAAGTTGCGACATTTGTAAGATAATTTATGGTAAAATCTCTTGTTAAAGCTTAAACTTACAGAACTATGCTCAACGACACGTTTTTGGGGTGTGTAAACAATGACGATTGCAGTCCATTATTTGATTTATTTTATATCCGCAGGCCTAAATGACGATTGCATTTAAATGGATCGAATTTGATTTGGTTTAACATCCCAATGTAGAATATCAATTAAAAAAAACTTAGTTAGTCATTTCAAATACGCATATTAAGAGTAATTATTGGGTTTTTCGGCAGAATATGCATTTAATCAGTTTGATTTATTTTTATCTACTTTTCATGTTCACACAGAAGAACAGTTCCTATTAGTTACAATTTTAATTTGCAGTTCTACTATCAATAACTCTCACCAATAGATTCTATTTTCGCATTATTGAGCTATTTTAAAATAAACGCTATTGCAAATCAGTAAATTGAAAACTTGCTAACACCATCCTAAACATATTTAAAATATCTTAAAGTTTCCTTTTAACAATTATAATATAATGCATGATAGGATGAAATAGGAAACGTAACAAAACAAAAATTTCTACTTCACCAAAGAAAGGAACAAACAGACATACATTTCACACTAATATATTCAAGTGCTTCTTCCTAACTTACTTAAATTACCAGCTAATAAAAAAAAATAATTAAAAAAATATAATATGCTATCGCTCAGGAATAACAAATTAGCAAATTTTCATGTATAGAGAAGAAAGAATTCTGTAAATTACAAAAGTAGAAGCCTCACTCCTCTTCTAATTACATTTTCACGGTCCTATTAACTAACTCATTAACTTTTCCCACTCAAGACAATGTTCTGAGATCCACAGAGGACAGTTTGCCGAATTACTTTATTACCCGAAGCCGTTTCAACATATTCATCGCGACTGTAATACAAATCAGGAACTTCCATGATATGCGGTGCCGAACGATTGGACCGCCGGAAACTTGCTTTGGAAATGAAATCTTTGAGGAATGGTTTTAATCTCAAAGAATCAAATATATACTTTCGCTTTCAGTCGGTAAAATACGCCGGGCGGAATATAAACACTGCCCAATGAATATTGATATTTGACCCGGTCTGCAGAACTGACACAAATACTAATCAAACAAATAGGCAATCATGGATGTCAAAGAGATATTTCTTGCTAGGCCATTGCGTATACTAGTGCTAGACAACCCAGCAACCCCATATGTCTCATTTCTTATGGTTAACTCCGATACTTAGCTGGGCAAATAGGATCCTCCTCAGCCTTGAACTGACAACAGCTCTGCTGTTTGTAAGAAAGATTGAAGCGCTTCTTGTTGAACATTGACTTCGCCTTGGGCGTAGAATCTTTTCGAATTATAATTGGTGAAGCTGCTCTAGCCTTAGCCAAAGGTGATCGTTGCGCACGAGTCACTTTGGTCTGCGTGATAATGTTACTCTTCTTCGGTTTGTATTCTTTGTCGTTATCAATCTCTTCTTCAGAATCATTTGATTCGGTCACGTTTGGCTGCTACGACGACGAGGGGCGATGAACTGCAATCAAAACATGGTAAGGCATTTGTCGACGTAAGCCGAACGAAAAAAATTTACCTCTTACTAGTTTTACCCAATCTAGGACCGCGCCAAATCACTACCGACACCACACCATGGCACGTTCTGGGCGACGTAGAAGAAAAACGTTTTGTCGAATTATCCGCTAGCTACGCGCACAGTTTTGCAATAATAATAACCGTACTTCTTCGACATGTGGCTGTCAAATCCAACCGCTGTCACATCGGACAAAGCAGATGTGTGTGGAATGGCACGCCACATGGCGGCAATGTGCCTCTCCATTTGTCGCCAGTGGCATAGTTTTTCGATGGCCACGGTGGAGGGGCATTTCCAGATGGATATGTCTCGAAATGTGTCGGGGTTTGGATTAATTTTATATTTCGAATATTTATATCCATAGATCTAAATATTTGGAAAGAAAAGAACTATTTTCTGCGCAACGATATCCGCACGACAGATGAAGTCCGCTGGCACTTCGAGGACATACCCATCTGGCCGGTTGCAAGGGTTCGGGATCGGAATCACTTCGATTCCCGGGCGTAGGCGTCACATTACACATTCCTCCCCCCCAAAATCGAAGTAATTACGATCCCGTCTCCTATATAAAAGGTCTTGGTTAGGGCCGTGGCGGGTCGAAGGTCGGTTCCGAGGAATAGGCTACAACCATGTTCGTGAAGACTCGACAGTGACTATATAGTAGGGAGTCAGGTGTTAGTCGGAGGTCTTCGTCTAGGCAGAGATTTAAGTAAGCCAAGGTTTTTCGTGTGAAATAGTTGTACTTCATCGTCTAAGGTCTTTTGCGTGGTAAATTCCCAGGGTTTTACCAGTCATGTCCGCGATGAGGTATCGGGTGGGGCTTATTACTTGTAGGACTCGACACTTCACGAATTTCTTGTCTAGTTTGGCATTGTAATGTCGGGTGGCATCGCTCTGCCGGAAGTTTCGACGATATATCTCATCGCCTACCTTAAAGCCAGAAGGATGAGATCGCAAGTTGTACCGCTCCTCTCCCATCCGTCGACTTTCTTCAATCTTCTCCCGCAGTTGCTCTCGCAGAAGTTGGAGCTTTTCGTGCGGTTCCAGAACCACGATTGGGTCCTCTAGCGATTTCAGTTGCCGCAATAGCCGGTAAGCGCTCCCATGACAGATCATGTACTGGCCGAACAATGCGAAATACGGCGAAATGCCGGTAGTGGCGTGGTACGACGAGCGCAGCGCACTAGTGATGGCGGACAATTTGCGATCCCAGTCCTTCTGATTCGGGTGGACATAGGCGCGGATGGCCGCTATGAGCGTACGATTCAGTCGTTCGGATGCGTTGGCTTGTGGTGAATAGACGGCAGTTCGTTGGTGGATGATGCCGTATTTGGACATTAGGTCTCGGAACTTGCTGGAGGTGAACTGGACCCCATTGTCGGAGACAAGTTTCTCCGGAACTCCAAACATGTGAAAGACTCGGTTCTCCAAGAAGCTGATTATAGGTCCAGTGTGCATGTTACGTAGTGGTTCTATGATAGGGAATTTAGAGAGCTGGTCCAGGACCACGACAGCTCCCGTGTGACCAGAAGCAGATCGAGGGTAAGGACCGATAAGATCAATGTACAAGCGCTGGAACACGCGTTCGGGGACCTCAACCTTACCCATAGGTGGCCGAAGAATGGTGTTGGGCGCTTTAGTGCACTTGCATAGCTCACAGGAGGCTACGTACGCTTTTATCTGTTGTGCCATCTTAGGCCAAAAGAAGCAGGTTTTCAACCGCCTAAGGGTACGACCATAACCGCCGTGCGCACTTGATGGGTGGTCATGGGCCCGTCTGATAAGATCAGTGGTTAATTCTTCGGGCACCCACAACTTCCACTGTTCTTCTTCTTGTATGGGGTCTCCGGATGCGTGTCCCATCCGTTTGTAAATAAATCCATCCGTCAACCGCAGTTCAGGAAGCTGGGGCTGTTGATTCTGGATAGTGTGAATCAGTTGGGTGTAGCTGGCTGACTTGAAGGCAGGATGGTCCAAATCGATCAATTGGGGGCTGTCGTCCTCTTGGACCAACTCGGCTCCTTCAGGGGCAAACATTCTGGATAGGGTGTCGGGGACTACATGCTGGCTTCCTTTTCGGTGGCGAATGGTGAAGTCAAATGCCTGTAGTTTCAGTGCCCACCTGGCCAATCTGCCGTTGAGATCAGTCTGGCTCATTAGCCATTTCAGAGAAGCGTGATCCGTAACGATTTCAAAGGTGTGTCCCTCCACATAGGCTCGGAAGCGTTTCACTGCCAACACCGCAGCTAGACATTCCTGCTCGGAGACCGTGTAATTTCGCTGGGCTGGGTTCAGCTTGTGAGACATGAAGGCTATAGGTCTCTCCTCGCCGTCTTGTGCAACCTGGACTAAGACTGCTCCCACCCCATGTTGACTCGCGTCACAATGGATTGAGAACGGTTTGTCAAAGTCCGGGCTGTGCAGTACGGGGGCTGTAGTCAGACTCTTCTTTAGCTCTTCAAAGGCTCGCAAGCTGGGCTCTTCCCAGACGAATTTACGTCCCTTACGCAGCATGTCGGTCAAAGGAGTGGTAATGGTGGCATAGTCACGTACAAAACGCTGGTACCATCCGCATCAGCCTAAGAATCGGCGTAACTGTTTGGTGGTCTTGGGTAGTGGAAAAACGTCAATCGCTTGAGTCTTTTCCGGATCGGTCTTGATATGGCCATGCCCAATGATGTGACCTAAATACTTCACCTCCGTCATCCGAACTGGCTTTTCCTTATGTTGATGGTTAATCTTGCCCTCCGGATGTGTAGAGCCACCTCCTGAAGCAGGTCGATGTGTTCATCAAAGGTCTCGGTTATAAGCAACAGATCGTCCAAGTAAACGAAAACTTGGTGTCGCAAATGAGGTGGTATCACCTTATCCATAAGGCGCGTCATTGTTTGGGGGGCATTACACAATCCGAATGGCATGGTCACGAATTGATATAGGGGCCGACCAGGGACTGTGAAGGCTGTTTTCTCCTTTGAACCGGGGTCTAAAGGAATTTGCCAGAAGGCGTCCTTGAGGTCTAAGCTCGTGATGAAATGGGCTTTAGGCAACCGACTCAAAATGCCTTCAATCAACGGTAGAGGGTATGCGTCCTTGACTGTGACGGCGTTCAAGCGTCTGGCATCTAAGCATAACCGGACCTTGTTCGGCTTGACAACTAAGGTGACTGGGGAGGCCCACGCGCTCTGTGATTCTTCGATTACGCCTAATGCTAGCATTCGATCCACTTCGGCATATAACGATTTTTCCTTCGCCGGAGATATGGCGAAATGTCTCTGTTTTATGGGTTTAGCATCCCCCACATCTATAGTGTGGAACACCAGGGCAGTCCGCCCGAGACCTTCCTTCTCATGCGATGGAAAAGCCGATATAGCCGAGTCAAGTCGCAGTTGCTGATTTACATCCAGTGTATGTCGTAATAAGTTAGTGGGTTGAGATTGGTCAGGAACGATGGCGACGGACTCCAGGGTCGAACCGGAAAATAGTGCCGGGGCCAAGTTAAATTTTCGAACGAAATCCACTCCTAGGTAAAGATTCTGGGTTAACTGAGGTATAATGAAAAATTCCATGGGTTTAGTTACTCCTTTAAAGGTGACATCCGTCATAATTTTTCCCACTACAGAGTGACGAGTTCCGTCCGCCGTGCTTAACCAGGAGGTGAAATGACGGATTTGGTCCGCGTGCCTTGCCAGTACCTCCCCTGCAAACTCGGCAGATATGCAATTCACACTGGCTCCCGTATCGACTAAGCCTGACACTCGTTTTTGCAGGAGGTGTACTGACGCATATGGCCGAACATCCTCCCTCAATAATTCGTCTAAGTATATGTCCTTCAACACTTTCCTCGACTGCCTGACTTTTCTCCAGAAGCTCCGCATCCGACGCGTGGCTCGCTTGCTTCGCGTTGGGACATTTGTAGCCAACTCCTCATGGAAGATGCGCTGTCGAGTAACCAAGTAATTCCGCAGCCTGACATGAAAAGGTTTTACATGCCAAGGAACTTTCGTCTCGCTATCATTTCCCTGCGCGTTGGCCTCGGCGAAGGATGGCGTCGGTTGTGGAACTTCGGGAGAACTGTGTTTGGCGGTGCGAGTCAGCAGAATGGGAGTCATGTCGGGAGCTGGGTCATAGCTAGTGATGGGGTCTGGATTGGTTCGTACGGGGTTTAGGAGTGCCGACGGGTGGTCGCGGCACTCGGTGGCAAGTTTTTTCGTCCTTTGCAATTTGCACAGTCAGGTGCGTATGTGTCGGCCTTCCCGCAACGATAGCAGAAAAGCGTCGGCTCCGCTGGACATGCATAGAACCGATGTCCCGGTTGTCGGCAGTTCCAACAGACCGTCGGGCTTGTAATCGCTTCCAGGGAGGGTCGATCAATCAATGCTGGGTCCTCAAGCTCCGGTGGTGCTCCGCTCCTCGGTACTGGTACTGGATCAGCAAGCAGGTGGTCAGCTGCCATCAACTCCGCGGTGTGATGATTTCGGGGAGTTGGTCCCGTTATGCGAGGTTGTGGGCGGAAGGTACCTCGCCGCTCATCCAAGTGTTCTTGTCTACGGGCATGGAGGCGCAGTCCCTGTATGGTGTTGATTGGAAAATGTAGAAGGCTGTTCTGGAGATCCCAGCGCATATTCTCTCTGATAATTTCTACCAGTTCGTCCTCGGGCATGGTATTTCGCAAGCGAGTGCTCAATCTCACTATACTTGTGTAGTACTGGTCGAACGGTTCGTGAGCGCCTTGTTTCCGTTTCTTTATTTGCTCCCTTAGTTCTCTCTCAGTGAAGCCATCCTCAAATCGATTGCAGAAGGCTGCACTGAAAGAGTGCCAAGTGGGACGTGGCGTTGATTCTTTAAAGCTCCAGTACCAGTCGGCAGCGTCGCCGCTGAACAAAAGATGTGCATGCCGGAGGAAGGCCGAGGAATCACCTCCCAGGGTGCTGGATACCAACGCCTGAATCCGGAAAAGGAACCGGTCCGCCGATATCATATCGTTGAACCCTGTAAAGTTCAGGCGCCAACTCTCCATGATACGAGGCGTCGGGTCTCGAAAAAGTGTCAATGCATTCCCGGGGGGAATCACATCCTCGATTGACCTGTTGTACTGAACGGCCTCGGGGGCTGGAGGTACCAACGGAGGTCCGGTACTGTGTCGTGGTCTATATTCGGGAGCTCTGGGATCCATTCCCGAGTTCCTTGGAGGTGGGACCCATTGCTCGGATTGTCGGGAGGGGGGCATCGCCACACTGGGATTTGGCTCCCAGCCAAGCGGAGTTCTCACGCGACTGGGTGGTTGGCTCATAGGGAGATTCTGGAGCTTTCCCTCCAGGTTGCCAATCCTCTTCGACATATCCCTCATCAACGCCACGAGGGTGTCAATGGAGTGGGCGGAAGGCATGGGTGTCACCGCGGACACTACACTTGCGGCCGGAACTTCACCGCCTACGGCTCCTTGCAGGTCTAAAAGTGGTTGGGACTGTTCGGCCTCTGGAACTCCTTTCGCCACTGCTCCACGCATTGGTAGGGGCGTTCCGAGGGGGACGTCTAGGACAGACCGCTCGATGGGTCGCCAACATAAGGGACACTGCTCGGACGTGAGGAGGAGCTGTTGTACACAGGCACGATGGAATAGATGTCCACAATCCAATCGCACGCTGTGTACGCCCTCCACTACGTCTTCGAAGCAGATCCCGCAGTTAGCTGGTTGGACCGTTTTGGATCTGGTCCAACGCTTATCTGGGGTCCGCTTCGTTGCCATTTTCGTTTGGTCTGGGTGGTAGAAATAAGTTTTTTACAAAAAAAAATGTAACGCTAATATATAAAAAAACTTAAGAATAAAGTAGTGGCCGATAGTGGCGAGCTATATATAGAGGGTAGAAAAAAAATTATTTGATATACACTTTCCTTTTCAGTGGTCGACTCCTCCAACGGGAAAAGAGAGTGCGTGGTAATCTGCCGGAGAAAGGGTGCTTTCGGTCGATTTACAAAATTTATCCCCTAAACCCTCATACATTACAAAAAACCGTCTCTAAACTACGTTAAAGTGACTCGACGAGACAAGTAGTAGAGCTACCGTAACGATTTTAGTACGCGGTCAAAATTCCCGACGCGTGGAAGCATTCCGGGCTTCGCAACTCCAGCATACGCCACCGAACGTTGAACCGATACCACTCGTCTATCACGCATACGAAATAATTAGAATCCTTCCGCGACATAAAGGCAAGGTAGCCTTCTATTTTCTTGAGAGTCCATGCTGATAGGTAAACCCATCAGGCTGGCAGTTCCATCAAGAAAATAGAAGGTCCTTACAGGGTTTAGCCTAGGACAACACATCGGAAGGATTCTGTCGCGAGAAAAAAAAATCAAACAAAGGAGAGCGGAAGCTACAACTCACGTGAAGCGACTTCTAGTGTGTATCACACAACTCCACTGCTCCTGATAGTGGGACTCGAGTACCAAAGTACCTTTCATCCTCCGTAAAGGACCAACTCGTCAGAAGACGCGAAGTTCTTTCCCCCTTAGGATGTTTTAGGCCCCACGTTGGGCGCCATTTGTAATGATTTTCAACTTTTCAGTTCGAACGCGGAACCGACCCCTCATCGGTTCTAGACGTTAAGTCTGAGTAGTGCCAACGGATGGTACCAACAGGTCAACCAATCCGTGCACCGTAACCCATTCACGCGGTGACTGCTTGTCGGCCAGCTAGTTCGGAGAGGATTTCGGTCGCGGGTCTCCGAATGGGTTACGCTCAATTACAATATTTCAGCCACCTGAACCTGCCCGTTTTCCAAACGCGTCAACAACTACTCATCCAGAACGGGAAACCTACGTTACGTTAATTCTGGATGTGATCTCTCCACAGATCTTAAATCAAAAACGCTACAAAATCCCATAGGCGCGTTACCGAATCACCGACGCGGTACCGAAAAATATGCTACTCGAAATCAAACCGACGAAAACTACTCTAATGAAATGACGAAACAATCAAAGGTACCGCGTACCGCGCGCGACGCGAAACCGACCTCAGCGGATTTGTCGAAACCCTACCCTCGCGACGGCATACCTACCCTACACTCTCTCTTCCCACTGAAAAAGAACGAGCCACTGAAAAAGAAAGTCGTGGTTAACTTTTAACAATTCATGGCTTTATTCATTTTTTATTAAATTAATATGATTTAAAGTTACACCTTGTGAGTATTTCCTTGTGTATATTAACATTAAAAGATTTGAGAGCAAATATAATAACTCAAATTATAGTGTAAAATAATGTAATATTGTAAAATTCTATTAATCTAATAAGCAATCATTACAAATACCTTTTAAATACATTAAATCTGTCTTCATGCTGTTATTCCAAAATCTATCTGTTTAATTACAACCTCAATCTGTGATTGTTCTGAAGTAGCATAAATTTTATTTGATTTTTGATGGGGTGTTGTGTAAGGTTTCCTTCTTATTTTTCTAATTACTTAGGTCTAGTTTAAATATCAAAGTTTTCTTCAAGAATAAATTATAAAAAAATTCCATTCTATGTTTTTTTTTTTTCTTGAATTGTAGACTTGTAGAGAAGGAATAGTGTTTCTTATAAAATTTATGCAAATATCAATGAATTGTAATTTTTTTGTGTTTGTAACAATTCTATTCAAGTTATAATATTTTCTCTCAGTTCATCCTTTCCGCGCCTATATTTTAATAATTGAACAAGCTTACTTTAAACTACTTAAAATATAATCGTTAGAATTATTCAAAGGTATCATTTGATTGGATAATCACCATCAAAATAATAAATATGATAAAGAATTCCTAGTGCTAATGTTTACAGCGTATTACTACAAAATGTTTGTGTTCAAATGGTTTAGCATCATCCTACTTGTACAATAACTTGGGTTTTCATATTCAACCTTCAGTTGATAACAGTAAATTTTTTTAAAACGAGTAAAAATTAGTTAGTTGCACACGTTAATCAACAAGTTGCGACATTTGTAAGATAATTTATGGTAAAATCTCTTGTTAAAGCTTAAACTTACAGAACTATGCTCAACGACACGTTTTTGGGGTGTGTAAACAATGACGATTGCAGTCCATTATTTGATTTATTTTATATCCGCAGGCCTAAATGACGATTGCATTTAAATGGATCGAATTTGATTTGGTTTAACATCCCAATGTAGAATATCAATTAAAAAAAACTTAGTTAGTCATTTCAAATACGCATATTAAGAGTAATTATTGGGTTTTTCGGCAGAATATGCATTTAATCAGTTTGATTTATTTTTATCTACTTTTCATGTTCACACAGAAGAACAGTTCCTATTAGTTACAATTTTAATTTGCAGTTCTACTATCAATAACTCCCTCCAATAGATTCTATTTTCGCATTATTGAGCTATTTTAAAATAAACGCTATTGCAAATCAGTAAATTGAAAACTTGCTAACACCATCCTAAACATATTTAAAATATCTTAAAGTTTCCTTTTAACAATTATAATATAATGCATGATAGGATGAAATAGGAAACGAAAATGTCATGCATTCAACTAACAAAACAAAAATTTCTACTTCACCAAAGAAAGGAACAAACAGACATACATTTCACACTAATATATTCAAGTGCTTCTTCCTAACTTACTTAAATTACCAGCTAATAAAAAAAAATAATTAAAAAAATATAATATGCTATCGCTCAGGAATAACAAATTAGCAAATTTTCATGTATAGAGAAGAAAGAATTCTGTAAATTACAAAAGTAGAAGCCTCACTCCTCTTCTAATTACATTTTCACGGTCCTATTAACTAACTCATTAACTTTTCCCACTCAAGACAATGTTCTGAGATCCACAGAGGACAGTTTGCCGAATTACTTTATTACCCGAAGCCGTTTCAACATATTCATCGCGACTGTAATACAAATCAGGAACTTCCATGATATGCGGTGCCGAACGATTGGACCGCCGGAAACTTGCTTTGGAAATGAAATCTTTGAGGAATGGTTTTAATCTCAAAGAATCAAATATATACTTTCGCTTTCAGTCGGTAAAATACGCCGGGCGGAATATAAACACTGCCCAATGAATATTGATATTTGACCCGGTCTGCAGAACTGACACAAATACTAATCAAACAAATAGGCAATCATGGATGTCAAAGAGATATTTCTTGCTAGGCCATTGCGTATACTAGTGCTAGACAACCCAGCAACCCCATATGTCTCATTTCTTATGGTTAACTCCGATACTTAGCTGGGCAAATAGGATCCTCCTCAGCCTTGAACTGACAACAGCTCTGCTGTTTGTAAGAAAGATTGAAGCGCTTCTTGTTGAACATTGACTTCGCCTTGGGCGTAGAATCTTTTCGAATTATAATTGGTGAAGCTGCTCTAGCCTTAGCCAAAGGTGATCGTTGCGCACGAGTCACTTTGGTCTGCGTGATAATGTTACTCTTCTTCGGTTTGTATTCTTTGTCGTTATCAATCTCTTCTTCAGAATCATTTGATTCGGTCACGTTTGGCTGCTACGACGACGAGGGGCGATGAACTGCAATCAAAACATGGTAAGGCATTTGTCGACGTAAGCCGAACGAAAAAAATTTACCTCTTACTAGTTTTACCCAATCTAGGACCGCGCCAAATCGCTACCGACACCACACCATGGCACGTTCTGGGCGACGTAGAAGAAAAACGTTTTGTCGAATTATCCGCTAGCTACGCGCACAGTTTTGCAATAATAATAACCGTACTTCTTCGACATGTGGCTGTCAAATCCAACCGCTGTCACATCGGACAAAGCAGATGTGTGTGGAATGGCACGCCACATGGCGGCAATGTGCCTCTCCATTTGTCGCCAGTGGCATAGTTTTTCGATGGCCACGGTGGAGGGGCATTTCCAGATGGATATGTCTCGAAATGTGTCGGGGTTTGGATTAATTTTATATTTCGAATATTTATATCCATAGATCTAAATATTTGGACAGAAAAGAAATATTTTCTGCGCAACGATATCCGCACGACAGATGAAGTCCGCTGGCACTTCGAAGACATACCCATCTGGCCGGTTGCAAGGGTTCGGGATCGGAATCACTTCGATTCCCGGGCGTAGGCGTCACATTACATCTTTTATTAGAGTAGGTTATTTTGGACTTGAGGTAGTTTAGCTTAATTTCTGGTACCGCGTCGGTGATTCAGTAACGCGCCTATGGTGATTTTGTAGTGTTTTGATTGGAGATCTGTGGAGAGATCACATCCAGAACTAACGTAACGTAGGTTTCCTGTTCTGGATGAGTAGTTGTTGACGCGTTTGTAAATCGGGCATGTGAATCGGTGGCTGAGTTACGTAACTCGGACTTAGTCTGCTCGCGTAAGACCCGCGACCGAAACTCCTCTCCGAACTAGCTAGCCTACAAGCAGCCACCACGGAGTAGACAAAGTGTGACCAGACTTGTTGACCTGAAGGGTACAGTCCGTTGTCATTTCCAAGACTGCACGTCTCGAACCGATGAGAGGTCGGTTCTGATTGAGATCGAACGAGACGGAGTAGGAAACCGTTACAAATGGCGCCCAACGTGGGGCCTAAAACATCCTAAGGGGGAAAGAAATTCGCGTCTTCTGACGAGTTGGTCCTTTACGGAGGATGTAAGGTACTTTGGTACTCGAGTCCCACTATCAGGAGCAGTGGAGTTGTGTGATACACACTAGCAGTCGCTGCACGTGAGTTGTAGCTTCCGCTCTCCTTTGTTTGATTTTTTTTTCGCGACAGAATCCTTCCGATGTGTTGTCCCAGGCTAAACCCTGTAAGGACCTTCTATTTTCTTGATGGAACTGTCAGCCAGATGGGGTTTCTCCTGTCGGCCTGGACTCTCAAGAAAATAGAAGGCTACCTTGCCTTTATGTCGCGGAAGGATTCTACTTATTTCGTATGCGTGATAGACGAGTGGTATCGGTTCAACGTTCGGTGGCGTATGCTGGAATTGCGGAGCCCGGAATGCTTCCACGCGTCGGGAATTTTGACCGCGTACAAAATCGTTACGGTAGCTCTACTACTTGTCTCGTCGAGTCATTTAACGTAGATTAGAAACGGTTTGTAACGTACGGGAAATGGGGGAAAATAAAGTAGTAAATCAATCTGAAGCACCCTTCTCTTGACAGGCCACCATCAGTCATCATTTCTGCACGAAGGAGTTGGAGTTGCGGAACTGAAAGGCTGCCTTAAAATTTTTTTTGTGAGGAAACGTTTAGCTCGCCACTTTTGGCTACTATATTAGAATAAGTTTTTTTTTACTATATCAGAATAAGTTTTGTTCACATACCTATTAGTACGATGGCGTTCCGTACGCCGAATAAAAACAAGCATAACACAAGGTCACAGACCTATCAAGCGGCGATCTGTGGAATCTGCCAACAGGAGGACCTCAGCGATAACAACACCTGCAGGCTGGAATGTGGACACGTTTTCCACAGCACATGTGTTCAGGATCTACTTTCGACACCAAACGCTCGATACCCCAACTGCCGTCGCCCCATCGATCCGGCTAATGTCGCTGTTCCACCTTTGCCACCGATTAGCCATCCAGGAGCAGTACCGAAAAATAATCCAAAGACTAACCACAAAAGCAGGAGAAGGAGCTGTCGGAGGCGAACACTTGGATGCAAACCAGCAACCAGCGCTCCAGTCCCCACCGCAAACAACAGCAGTCGCAAATGAAGCGTTCCTGAGGGTGTTACAGGGTCTAACCGAACAGATGGCGAAAATGGAGCAAAGCATCTAGACCCTACAAGCCAACCAGTCCATCCAGTCGGAACCTCAGCCAGCAGTCTGGGAACCGTCCCGACGGCGCGACAACGACCTCGTTAGACCACTCGATGAGGGAATTCCTCCACGACCAAGTCTAGGAATGGATCCAAGTGCTCCCGAATATAGACCAAGGTTCAGTACTATGTTACCTCTACGTCAGTCAGGACTGGAAACTCAGCCACAGAACATGTCACTACCACCTCAAGATCCAACACCACGGATAATGGAGAGTTGGCACTTGAAATTCTCCGGATTCAATGCCTCCACTCCGGTAGACCGTTTCCTCTTCAGAGTGCACTCACTAGTGATGAGTACCCTAGGGGGGAATTTCCATGCATTCTTGCGCCACGCACACCTTCTGTTCAGTGGAGAAGCCACGAAATGGTACTGGCGTTATAAGGAGTCTGTGCCTCTTCCGGACTGGAAATCCTTTTCCAGGGCGTTCCGTGATCATTTTGATGACGGTTTAACCGAACGAGACCTACTGGAGTTAATTAGGAAACGGAAGCAAGGACCTCAAGACACATTTGACCAATTTCACGACAGCATGCTACGACTCGTGTCGCGATTAAGGACACCAATGGGTGAAGAGGAGTTGGTAGAGAGCTTACGTGAAAATTTGCGTTGGGAGTTGCAGACACGACTACTACACGTACCAATCCACGACATCCAATCGCTGCGCAGGCATGTCCGGAGGGAAGAACGACACGAAGAGAGAAGGAGGATGTTCCGAGCAACTCCTATTCCAACTGATACTCACCGCAGACACCATGCAGAACTTTCGATCGAGGATGATCCGTCCTACGAAACCGCTCTAGTTATGCGTACTGGCGTTTCCGGCACTCCGGAACCAAGGCTTGAAATTAAACCACCAAGCATCGAAGCGCTCACCAGTCCGACGACTTGTTGGAACTGCAAGCAACCTGGACATCGGTTCGCTGTATGTCCGGTGGAGCTGACTCTTTTTTTCTTCCGATGCGGTAAAGCTGACACTTATGCAACGGATTGCTCCGATTGTAAACAGCGAAAAAACTTGCCAGCGAGTGCCGCTACCACCCGTCGACACTCGTAAGTTCTGAACAAATTGACCCGGAGCCGGTTGCTAGCTGCGACCAAACTCCAGACCCGACCCCAACCTTACTGACTCACACCGCCGAAGACACTACTCCTGAAGTTCCGCCACCGGCATCACACGTTGTCGAGCAGGACGAAAACAATAATGGGGGCGAGTCAAACATTCCTTGGCATCGCAAGCCCTTCCATATCAGACTGCGTGACTATCTAGCTACGCGTCAGCGTATCTTCAGTGAGGAGATTTTTACGGCACCTCGTCCCAGAAGAAAGCGATCCACACGTCGGATGCGGAGCTTCTGGAGAAGGGTCAGGCAATCCAGGAAGGCCTTACGAGCAATACATTTGGACGAATTGATAAAAGATGACGTTAGGCCCTTTGCGTCAGTATACCTTCTACAGAGGCGACTGATAGGCCTGGTTGATACTGGAGCCAGTGTGAACTGCATATCCGGTGATTTTGCGGAAGAGATTCTGACGTCCCACGCCAATCAAATTCAGCATTTTACCACCTGGTTACGAACAGCAGATGGAACCCGTCACGCCGTAAGAGGACGAATTACGACGGAGGTTACTTTCAAGAGCGTGTCAAAATCTCTGGAATTCTTCATAATACCTCAGCTCACACAGGATCTTTACTTAGGAGTGGACTTCGTCCGGAAATTTAATTTAGCCCCGGCACTATTTCCCGGTCCGACACTCGAAACTATCGACACAGTCCATGATGCGACCAACACTTCTCACACACTAAGACATGCTCTGAGTGCCCATCAACAGCTGCGATTGGACTCGGCTATATCGGCTTTTCCATCGCATGAGAAGGAAGGTCTTGGCAGGACCACCCTGGTGTCGCACGCCATAGACGTAGGTGAAGCAAGACCCATAAAACAGAGGCATTTCGCCATATCTCCGGCGAAGGAAAAGTCGTTTATGCCGAAATTGATCGGATGTTAGCACTAGGCGTGATCGAAGAATCACAGAGTGCATGGTTCTCCCCAGTCACTTTAGTCGTTAAACCGAACAAGGTCAGATTATGTTTGGACGCAAGACGTTTGAATGCCGTCACAGTCAAGGACGCATACCCTCTACCTTTAATTGAAGGCATATTGAGTCGATTACCGAAGGCCCATTACATTACCAGTCTGGACCTCAAAGACGCTTTCTGGCAAATTCCTTTAGATCCTGAATCCAAAGAGAAAACAGCTTTCACGGTCCCCGGTCGGCCACTGTATCACTTCGTGACCATGCCATTTGGGTTATGTAATGCCCCTCAAACGATGACGCGCCTTATGGATAAGGTGATACCACAGCATTTACGACATCAGGTTTTCGTCTATTTAGATGACCTACTGCTCATAACCGAGACCTTTGACGAACACATCTGTCTGCTCCAGGAAGTAGCCTTGCAAATCCGGAAGGCTGGTTTAACCATCAACATACAGAAGAGTCAGTTTGTGATGACGGAGGTTAAGTACCTGGGTCACATCATTGGCCATGGCAACATCAGAACGGACCCGGAAAAGACTACGGCAATTGACAATTTTCCTCTACCACAAACCACCAAACAGCTGCGTCGATTCTTAGGATTATGTGGAAGAGAACAGCTTGCGAGCCTTTGAAGAACTCAAGAAGAAGCTAACCACCGCTCCCGTATTGCACAGCCCTGACTTTGATAGACCGTTCTCACTCCAATGCGACGCGAGTCAACATGGAGTGGGGGCCGTCTTAGTTCAGGTTACGCACGATGGCGAGGAGACCCCGATAGCCTTCATGTCTCACAAGTTGAACCCAGCCAAGCGAAATTACACGGTCTCCGAGCAGGAATGTCTAGCTGCGGTGTTGGCAGTGAAACGCTTCCGAGCCTATGTGGAGGGACACACCTTTGAAATCGTTACGGACCACGCTTCTCTGAAATGGCTGATGAGCCAGACTGATCTCAACGGCAGATTGGCCAGGTGGGCACTGAAATTACAGGCATTTGACTTCACAATTCGCCACCGAAAAGGAAGCCAGCATGTAGTCCCAGACACCCTATCCAGAATGTTCGCTCCTGAAGGAGCCGAGTTGGTCCAAGAGGACGACAGCCCCCAATTGATCGATTTAGACCATCCTGCCTTCAAGTCAGCCAGCTACACCCAACTGATTCACACTATCCAGAATCAACTGTCCCAGCTTCCTGAACTGCGGGTGACGGATGGATTTATTTATAAGCGGATGGGACACGCCTCCGGAGACCCCATACAAGAAGAAGCACAGTGGAAGTTGTGGGTGCCCGAAGAATTAACCACTGATCTTATCAGACGGGCCCATGACCACCCATCAAGTGCGCACGGCGGGTACGGTCGTACACTTAGGCGGTTGAAAACCTGTTTCTTTTGGCCTAAGATGGCACAACAGATAAAAGCGTACGTAGCCTCCTGTGAGCTATGCAAGTGCACTAAAGCGCCCAACACCATTCTTCGGCCTCCCATGGGTAAGGTTGAGGTCCCCGAACGTGTGTTCCAGCGCTTGTACATTGATCTTATCGGTCCTTACCCTCGATCTGCTTCTGGTCACACGGGAGCTGTCGTGGTCCCGGACCAGCTCTCTAAATTCCCTATCATAGAACCACTACTTAACATGCACACTGGACCTATAATCAGCTTCTTGGAGAACCGAGTCTTTCACATGTTTGGAGTTCCGGAGAAACTTGTCTCCGACAACGGGGTCCAGTTCACCTCAAGCAAGTTCCGAGACCTAATGTCCAAATACGGCATCATCCACCAACGAACCGCCGTCTATTCACCACAAGCCAACGCATCCGAACGACTGAACCGTATGCTCATAGCGGCCATTCGCGCCTATGTCCATCCGAATCAGAAGGACTGGGATCGCAAATTGTCCGCCATCACTAGTGCGCTGCGCTCGTCGTACCACGCCACTACCGGCATTTCGCCGTATTTCGCATTGTTCGGCCAGTACATGATCTGTCATGGAAGCGCTTACCGGCTATTGCGACAGCTGAAATCGCTAGAGGACCCAATCGTGGTTCTGGAACCGCACGAAAAGCTCCAACTTCTGCGAGATCAACTGCGAGAGAAGATTGAAGAAAGTAGACGGATGGGAGAGGAGCGGTACAACTTGCGATCTCATCCTTCTGGCTTTAAGGCAGGCGACGAAATATACCGTCGAAACTTCCGGCAGAGCGATGCCACCCGACATTACAATGCCAAACTAGACAAGAAATTCGTGAAGTGTCGAGTCCTACAAGTAATAAGCCCCACACGATACCTCATCGCGGACATGGCCGGTAAAACCCTGGGAATTTACCACGCAAAAGACCTTAGACGATGAAGTGCAACTATTTCACGCAAAAAAAAAACTATGGCTTACCTAAATCTCTGCCTGGACGAAGACCTCCGATTAACACCTGACTCCCTACTGTATAGTCACTGTCGAGCCTTCACTGAAATTGTTGTAGCCTATTCCTCGAAATCGACCTTCGACCCGCCACGGCCCTTACCAAGACCTTTTACATAGGAGTCGGGATCGGAATTACTTCGATTTGGGGGGGGGGGGGGGGGGGATGTGTAATGTGACGCCTACGCCCGGGAATCAGAGTGATTCCGATCCCGAACCCTGGCGCCCGGCTAGAGATGTATGACTTCGAAGTGCAAGCAGACTTCATCATTCGTGCAGCTATCATTGCGCCGAAAATATTTTTCTTCAAATATTTATATTTGTGGAGAAATATTTTCTGTCAATGTGATCCGCTGTAGTAAAACACTGATACATTTCGAAACATATCTATCTGGCAATGCCTCCCACAGTTGCCATCCAAATGTCAGACGAGGATCGAAATAGCCGGATGGTATCAACTCGTGGCGTACGGTATAAGTTACGGAAGGAGAGCGGGTGTTGTGCTATGAACCGGATCCAACAAAGGCAAAAGTATTGGACGATTCTAAGGTTCTTAGGTTCGTGGAAACAAAAGACAAGCGAGGCAAGAAACTAATTCAATATAAAATTCACTTTTAAAGGTTGGAATTCATCTTGGGATCGACGAGTTAATTCGGATTTCGTTCTTAAGGATGCGCAACTTCAGTTAGCTGCCTATCTGTATAGAAGAGAAAAGCGCAAACGAATGCGATGTTCTAATAATGTACGAAATCGTGTATCATCAGATGTTGCAAGTGACGGATACAGCAGAGTGAAAGTTGAGGCGACTTAATTCCAGGTTAGATTAGATATAGTAAAACTAGTGATGTAGCACGTGTAAACAGTTGATGCCATACAATTTGATGAGGATATCAGAAAGATTTTACGATAGAAATTCTTTTCTACGATTCAGAATCTTTCGCCATCAATCCCTGCCCGGTTTCAACCAGAATTCGAACTACTGTTTCAATCAGCTGTTTGGCTGGGATCCATCGGCAAACAATTTGCATCGTTTGGTCATCAATTGCTTTTAATTTGCTACGAAAGATGAATTAACCCAAGTGTAAGTCCGGATGTAACCATTCGCAATATATCCATCGCAACGAATCAGTTCACTGCATTATCATCGCAGCCCCAAAACTATATATCGCAAATCTCACTGATTCCCATTTTATCGTCTAAAGGAATTGGTTCCATAGCTAGCAGTAAGAATGGCGAAGTAGATGACTACTTTCCAGTTGAATCTTAAGCAAGTCTTGATGGGGCTGAACAACTATTTGCAATTGTTGTTGAAAAGTTTCGAATCACTTCCAATTAAGTAACTAGCAATTGATGTATCAAAAATGATTCCACATTCCGCGAGAGCTTTGTGCATCATTAAGTTAATTAAGCAATGAGCTTTAAAAAAAAGGCACATCGAGTAATGTGCTATCTAACAGCATTCTGATTCCTTCAAAAAAGTGAATAGATTATTATTTGCAACAGAAATAAAACCCAAAGTTAGTATACTAATATTAAATATATACCTCGGTTATCTATCAGCCATTATATTCTTTATATCAGTTAAAACTACCATCACTGAGTATTTGAAACCAACAATTACGTTAAAGAGATAAGAAAAAAAAATAGTTTATGCATGTTTTATCAGCTAAAAAGTCTGCAACCATTGTGAGGAGACGAAAAAAAATATATATACTCGTATATTGAACCTTTTGAGAGACTTGTTGGATCCTTGCACAAAACAAGACGATCTTATTTACATCTGCGTAGCGAACACAGATTATTAACTATCGCTAAATAACATTATGGAATGTGCATGTAAAAAGAATCAAAAAGGCCTTTTTGATAATTTTACTTTAAATAGATTTTAAGAGAAATTTCTACCCCAATATAAAAGGCAGTTATTTATTTTATATGCTGCCATGCTAGTGTGAAAAAAAAAACAAAGCTCATACCTGAATGAAAAAAAAAGGTAACGTGACTTGAGGATCGAAAAAAAATAATATCTTACATAAATGTGCAATTAGTGTCAAAGAGCATCGTAAATTAATATGTTTGCCAAGTTTTTATATCATACTAAATACCATATATTAGCAGCTGCAGAAAATAAAGCACAACAAGAAGAATGTTAAACAAATTTTAGCCAAATTTTGATGTTTATATTAATAATTGATTTTAGCTATTATTCCAACATTAAACACAAAAATTTATGCAACGTTCTTCCAAATTTTTTTTTTTGAGCATCGTGTGAAATGTAATTTGATTTCACTTTTACCTTAATTTTGTGATGAAATTATACGCGCAACAATTCCTAAAACTTTATAGAGTAGATACGTTTACAATAATTCAATTAGAGTATCAGAGAGAATTAAATAATTTAGTTTTATTCAATTTTAGAATATAAAAAAATATGAATAAATAAAAATAATTATTCGTAAAACTATGTATACGATTTAAAAGTACATTTGGCATTTGATATCTTAGAATAGTAATGAAAAAGATGCATACGGAAAATGTGAATGGAAATCCATTAAATGAAGCGATATGTAAATAGAAATAATGAAGATCATTATTCATTAGTAAAGATGTAATTGTTGAATAATTAATATTCATATTTTTACTTGAAACTTAAATTTTGATGTAAGTAAAACGAATGGAGAAAGAAAATCTGATAGCAACTAAAAAAATGCCAAACAATACTATTATAACGTGTGATTTTGCTGGTGACGTAAAAGTTGTTTATTTAATGTCTCCAATTAAATATTCCACTCAAAGTTAAAGTACGAATTGTTTTTTTTTTTAATTATTATTATTAGTTTTCTACGTATTTTGTTGCGTTTTATATACTAGGCTAGTCTATATTTTTTTATATGAAAAAATAAAAAGGAGAGGGGCTTATAGTTTGCTAATAATTCTAAAACAATTAATTTTCAATAATTATTGTAAATGAAATATCTGAAAAGTAAAGATGAATTACTAAAGAAGCCATAAGCCTTTCCGTTCCGCATGCTCTTTCTTTTGCAGCGGAAGTGATGACCGAGGGTAAGTATGTCTTGAAGAGGGTTAGATTTTCATAATCTGCGAATGATTGATTTCTAGTCGGTTACGGTCCGCGGTACCCTTGTTTGCGCTCGTTTCTTTTATTAGAGTAGGTTATTTTGGACTTGAGGTAGTTTAGCTTAATTTCTGGTACCGCGTCGGTGATTCGGTAACGCGCCTATGGTGATTTTGTAGTGTTTTGATTGGAGATCTGTGGAGAGATCACATCCAGAACTAACGTAACGTAGGTTTCCTGTTCTGGATGAGTAGTTGTTGACGCGTTTGTAAATCGGGCATGTGAATCGGTGGCTGAGTTACGTAACTCGGACTTAGTCTGCTCGCGTAAGACCCGCGACCGAAACTCCTCTCCGAACTAGCTAGCCTACAAGCAGCCACCACGGAGTAGACTAAGTGTGACCGGACTTGTTGACCTGAAGGGTACAGTCCGTTGTCATTTCCAAGACTGCACGTCTCGAACCGATGAGAGGTCGGTTCTGATTGAGATCGAACGAGACGGAGTAGGAAACCGTTACAAAGCCAAAGTCATACAACGATGTCTCGGGATCCCTACAACCACGCCAAATATACTGTCCCTTGCTTTAGCCAAAGAACTACCAGCCAGACTAAGAGCTGAACAACTCCTGGCCAAAGAAATAGGTAAAAACCTATACCGACAAGATTCCAAAGAAATGATCTCGGAAAATCAAAAAAACTCGAACTATGCCACAGTATACAAAAAACATGTCGACATCTACAACAACACCTGTTTGGGTTCCGCACTGCCAAACCCGCACAACATCAAATTTCAGTTGAATAGCTTCATGCACAACATCCCCAACAAATACAAGACAATAAACTACGAAAACTTCAACAACTCGATTGAGGCAGTGTTACAAAACCTCACTAGTAACAAAGCTAATGTATATTTCACGGATGCGGCTAAAAACAAACTAGGTGTTGGCATTGCCGTACAATGCTATAACTCAAAAAAGATACTTAAATACTGCTTAAACACAGACTCAACAGCTGCAAATGCAGAACTAAAAGCTGTTCTGGAAGCTTTAAACTACGCGGAAGCTGAACCCAATAATACCATAGCGATTTTCACAGACTCCAAAAACACAATAAAAGAGATCATAAACAACACAAATCATAAACTCATCACAGAAAAAATCAGAAAACTAATCAACAACAGACATAACTCACTACTACTCTTATACTGGATACCAAAAGTGGAAAAATTTCACAGTTTCGAATTGGTTGACAAAGCAGCTAAACTGGCCACAATCGAAGGCGAAGAGGTCGACTCATTTTTGGAATGGGACGACTCTATCAAAAAGATTAATGACTCCATTAACATAGAATGGCATGAAAACTACCGTAAAAACATCAAAAACCTAGCCTACAGCCCTTGGCTACAAACTGACCTTATTTTCAGAACCAAACCATGGTTTCACGATTCACACCAAGCAGCAACACTCAAAAACAAATAAACAGAATTCTCCTCAACAGAGCCTACAACCACAAAAAATTTAAAAAAGCAAAAATAGTTCCATCGCAAGGATGTAAGTGGTGCGACATAAAAGAGGTTCTTGAACACAGAATTCTAAACCCTTTGAAACTCTAAGGAACAAGTATGAAATCTTTCAAAATAACTACCCCATAGCAAAACTTTTTAATAAAAACAATGAAAAAGCACTAATTCAATTAATTGCCTTTCTTGAAGAAGCAAACTTAGAACTTTAACTTCATGCCAATAGTCCTCTCAATTCCCAAAACTAAGTTTTAACTTTCCAAGAAAAGCACTCGATCCAATAATCTACTAACCATTCCAAACGGATGCTAACCCACTAACACAATAAAATTACAAAGCCAGTAAAGAAAAAATAGAAAAAAGCACTATACTACCATAAGTCCCTAGAGGACACTAATCGATATATCGGTGGCTTGTGCGCATAAGCCATAGCCAATACACTCCTGACATAGGTTAGATAGAAGAAGTAGCTGCAAGTGTGGTCTTTTTCCCTGATAACGATTCGCAAGTATCCTAAGCAGCCTTTACAGTTTGATTTTCAATGCTGTTTATTACCATAGCACCATTTTGGTCTTCAAAAGACTTTGCACAAAAAGAATAGTGTTGCCCAGACGAACATTCAGTATCTTGATTATACTCAACGCTATTTGCCTCATTGTCATTATAGATTATTATTATTATTATTATTAATAAAAGTTACAAAGTAATTAAAATTACAATATAACAAACGTCTTAAGCGCTAGCAACAAAGGCCTTAGGCTTACATAGATATAGTTTTTTTTTTTATTTGAATTTAATGGGAGATATTATTTATAATTGGTAGTAGATTAAGTTATAATGTAATTTTTAATAGATTGAGTAATGTATTTATGTTCTTTATGTTGGCTTCAGAGGTTGTTGAAATGTATGTCATCAAGTCATTTTCTACATTACAGCGAGTTTTGGATTTCGCATTCAGCTAGCAGATATTGGACAGAGATGAGATGATGATTGCACAGTGGACATGGTTCTGGTTGCTTTTTCTGCAAGATGTGTTCATGAGTTAGTTTTGTGTGTCCTAGCCTTAGTCTGATGAAGTTACGGAGTTGATGCGGTGGAATGTTGTTTGGATAGGACGCGGGTTGCCGCAGGGGGTTGACTGTTTTGTAGTGGTGGATAATATTGCACCATTCCACGGATGTGAGTTCGTTTATATGGTCATCTATCAATTTATATAAATCTCTTTTGTTGTAAGCTATCGTGGTGAGGATGGGAGCGTTTTGTGCGTATTTTGCTGCGCTATCAGCAGATTCGTTCCCCTCTATCTTCGAATGGCTTGGTATCCACATAATTTTCAATTTATTTTTTTTGTAATAGATGGTGTTTTTTATTATGCTGATTGTTGGGTTTAAGTTGCTCGGGTTCAGAAGAGCATCTATGCAGGAGTGGCTGTATGTGCAGATTATGTATTTACCAGGTGATTTTGCAGCGAACAGTGTTGCAGTGCATATTGCCTCTAGCTCAGCAGTGAAGATGGAGTTGTAAGTTTCCAGCCGTGTTAATTTAATTATCTTCCCGTCTTCCGTTGTAACTGCGAAAGTTGTGTTAAACTCAGTTTTAGAACCATCTGTGAAAATGAGTTTCCAACCTTTGGTTTTAAATGGCTGTACAATTTCATTGAACGATTGTTGGTATATTAAACGGTTCGTTGTTTTTTTATTGTAAACGCTTAGGTTGTTGCAATGTGTTGGAAACGTCCATGGTGGAGGGTTGGGTTTGGCTTGCGCTGGGAAAATAATTGAAACTCCTAACTGCTTTATCATGTTTAAGGAACGTAAAATTGATGATTGGCGCCTTGGTTCTGATTTCCTTGAAAGAGCCGAGCTGACGTCATTTTGAAGAATAGAGTTTTTTTATTCGAGGAGTTTTGAGATAAGTCTTCCTGTAAGTTGATTTCGCCTGTTTTCAATTGATGGTAGACCAGTTTCCGCTAGTATAAATCGAATAGGTGTCATCCGAAATGCTCCAATCGCTATCCTTGCTGCTGAGTGGTATACCGTTTTAATTTTTTGAAGCTGTGTTTTGCAGGTGTGTCCATAAATTGAAAGTGCATAATCAATTCTTGATAGCATTATTGACTTTATTATTTGGATTATGCAGTGTGGGTGAGCTTCTGACTTAAAACTACTCAAACATTTTATTAAATTTAATTTTTTATCTAGGGATTTTCGCAAGATGGCTATGTGCTGAGACCAAGAGTACTTATTAGTAAACGTTAAGCCTAGTATCTTAAGATTATTTGTATTAGTGATCACAAAGTTCTCATGAGTGAGATGTAAAGGCGAACAATTGTATTTGTTACAGATGTGTATGTGTTTGGATTTAGTTGGTGACATTTTCGCACCTTATTTACGACACCATTCTGAAATCTTTAATATTATGGAGTTAAATTTGTGTTGGAAGAGTATTGAATCAGTTAGCTTTGCGTAAATGAATAAGTCGTCTGCGTAGATGCAGTGTTTGAAGATTTTTTCCTGTTTTATTAAAATGTTCAAGTCTACAAAGGCTATCAGAAACAGAATAACGGAAAGCGGAGAACCTTGGGGGATACCATTTTTAAGGGGAAATGTTTCTGATAGATAGCTGTTTACCCTTACTTGGATTTTTCTATTGGTGAGGAAGTTTTTAACGTAGTTGTATGTTTTTAACCCCACTTTCCATAGCATAAATTTTTCCAAAATCATATGTCCACCAATTCTATCGAAAGCTTTTTCAAAGTCGATATTGATGATTGATGTGTGGTTACGAGTTGAGAGGGTGTTAGCAATAAACTGATCTAAGTGAAGTAGGATATCTAATGTACTTTTTCCTCTTTTAAATGCTACTTGATTATTGGAAAGGAAATTATTTTTGTTAAGAAACCAAGAAAGACGAAGTGAGATTATCTTTTCTTGTACTTTTGAAATACACGGGAGAAGGGAGATCGGTCTGTACCCTGGAACTTGGTTGACTGGTTGATGTGGCTTATGAAGTGGAAAAATCATAGCGGTCTTCCATTGCTGTGGAATGAGACCGTTTTGGAATATTGTGTTGTAAAGTGCGAGTAATCTGGTTTTAAATTGAATTGGTGATTTGCTTAATATGCAATATGTTATTTTGTCAGCACCAGGTGTATCACCTGTTAGCAATGAGAGGCATGAATTTAGTTCTAGCATCGTTATGGGGCTTTCTATCATTCTTGCTGATGGTGTGAGAGATGATAGATTGTAGGTTTTGTTAATTGTGTTTAGTTTACAAAGGTGAAATGTTGGGTCAAAATTTGATTCGCTTGAGTAGCTGGACCATGTCATAGCTAAAAGGTTTGCCATTTCTCTTGGGTCTTCTATAACTTTCTCTGTGGAATCTGATAGATATTTAATATTGAATTGTGTTGGCTGCCTTTGAAGTTTTTTAATGCTCCGCCAAATAAGTTGGCTTGGTGTGTTTGGGTTGATTGTATTTGTTAAGGTTTGAAAGTGTTGGATCTTAGCTTGCTTGCAGTTCCATTTGAATTTGCTATTCAGTTTTTTGTATTCTAACATGTTTTTTAATGATGGTTGGTTTGTAAACATGCTAAAAGCTTTCTGTTTCATTTCGCGGAGCGTTGCCAGTTCATTAGACCACCAAGGGGTATATTTTGTGCAGTATTTTGGAGATGTAGATGGAATGAAGCTGTTTGCACAATATTTAATGGATTTAATCAAATTCGCAGTTTCTTTATTTTTATTGTTGCTAATGGGAACATCTGCTAAATGTAGTATCAGATTATTTTCAAATTTTGGCCAATTGGCTAATTTCGTTTTGAATTTGGATCTGAATTTATGTGGTCGCATTTGAGATACCGTTCCAAAGGATAGGGATAGTGGAAAGTGATCGCTCCCATGAAGATCATTTATTCTATGCCAAGTGATTTTGGAAAGCAAATTGGAAGTGCATAAGGAGATATGAACATGTGTGAAGGAGTTGTGAGTAGAAAGATGAGTCGGCAGTCCATTATTAAGAATGGAAAGATTCGAATTTAAGAGAAAATGTTCAATTCGTTTACCTCTAGTGTTTACAGAGGTTGAGCTCCATAGAGGGCTCCAGCCATTGAAGTCTCCTAGAATTAGCATTGGTGATTGGAGTTCATTGTATAGGTTTGTTAAGTCATCAGAATGCAAATTAATGTTGGGGGGAATATAAATGGAGCACAACGTAAATTTTTCTGATGCTACGATAGTTGCTGCTATTAATTGAACTTGATTACGCTCGTTGGTATTTATAATTTCGTGTTGTATGGTTTTTTTGATGAGTAAGGCAACACCATGTTTGCCGTGTGTATTAAGGGGCGAATTGTAGAAGTAAGCTTTATATTGCATCGGTGGGAAGATTTGTTCGTTGTGTTTTACGTGTGTCTCTTGTAGTGCAATGATGTCTGGAGCTAAATCTTTAATTAATAGTTGCAGAGCATATAAATTATTTAGGTAACCGTTAAGATTCCACTGAAGTATCTTAAGGACCATTAGAAAATTGAGGGGCTGCACTTGATTTAAACATTAATTAATTGTCAATAAATATGTTAGGTGAATTTTGCTCTTCAAAGGGAATTGTGATTGAATTTGGGTTTAGTTTATTCGGAACTGTAGCTTTTGGTTCATTTGTAGTTGTTTGCATTTGTGTTGCAGTTTCGATTAGGTGTGTTGAAATACTTTGCGGATTTGATGAACTTATATCTCTGGGGTTATGAATATTTTCACTTGTGTTAGAATTTGATTTGCGTGGAGGAGGGGTAGTTTCGGAGTTATGTACTATAGATGTAGTTGTATTATTGATGTTAATGAGAGGCTGTGGTGATCCTCTATTGAGTCTTAATTTTCTATTTTGAATTGCTAAACCTAGGGGCTCGGTGATTGTGGTGGTAATTGTGGGAAAATTATTATTCGCTGTTTTGTTAATATTTTCTGTAGCTACCCGAAAAGAGCATTTGTTCAATGTTTTGTACTCTAGTATGCGTTGTTTTTTTGTGTATGTTGGACATGCTTTATTAAGAGCGGAGTGTTGTTGTTTGCAGTTGATACACTGAATACTATTGCATGGGATTGGATCATGTATTAGCAAGGTGCAGATATCGCAAGATGAGGGGCTTTGGCAGTGTTTCTTGGTGTGTCCGAATTTGAAGCAATTTTTGCATTGTAATGGCTTTGGAATGAATGGTTTGACTTTCACGTTAATGAAGCCGACTTTGATTTCTTTTGGAAGGGTGTATTCGTTGAACGAAAGAATATGTAACGGAGTATTTTGGGACCTTCCATTGGAAAATTTTGTAATCTTTTGGCATTCGATTACCTTTTGCTGGCTTAGACCCTCAACTATACATTTTTCATCTAAGTCTGTTAGTATGGGTGCATAAATAACACCTTTTGTTGTATTCAATTTTTGGTGAAGGTCGATGGATACATCACAAATACCAGGTAAGGTTTTTACTTTGCAAAGCTTAGCTGCTTGTAGCTCATTTTTCGTAAGTAGGAGAATATCACCGTCTCTTGTGAAATTGATGCTGAGTGGATTTGAAATAACGGAATTTAGAGATTTAGAAAGAAGAAATATGTTATGGGATTTTAGATTCTTATTTGGAATTTTGCTTTTAATTAAGACAAACTTTGGAGAATCACTCTTATGGGGCGCCGCGCACTGTAGCTCGGGGAAGTTGAAAAAATCATGGGAGGGTGTTTCACGTTGTTTTTCTTTTTTATGTGGGGGGGCTTTTAGTGATTTTATTTACGGAGTCCAGAATCGAATAGTAGTTTTGTTTTCGCTTTCCTCCGGAGTCGGAGGCCATGGTTAAAAAGGGCCAGTCAAACACGGTATTAGTTAAAAACTGTGCACAGAATCACACTGGAAGTAGGAAAACAAGGGGAACCAGATAGCACTCTACACCAGAACTTTTCGCTGCGAACAATAACTAACTTGACCGAAAGCGAACCGTTCAACAGAAGCGCTGGGTACAGGCGTCATTATAGAATCTTCCTGTGTTACACTTCCTGAAGAAAGTTGGCGAACATAAAAATATTAAGATACATTACGACGTGAAGAAATTTTACATTTGCTCTGGTTAATTAAATGTATAAATCATTTAAAAATTCATTCGTTTCGAATAAAATTTCAACAGTTTTATTTCATTTCAGTTTTCAATATTATCGACAAGGCGGCTGACTAACAGAATAACACTTAGCTCAGCATCGCCGAATAAGTCAACTTTTACGTAATCGCACAAATTTATATGCCCATTATTTTTTACATAGCTGGTTCTGACTTAAATACAATCGATTATAGTTGCTACATCTCATAACAATTTAATATTTAATAAAATATTACTACCTAACTTTTCGAAGACTATTTATTGTTTCCCTTAACTGAGCATTCTCTTCTTGTAGCCTAAGAAATTCCATCACAAATGGATCAGCATGCAACAATCCAAACATCATTGTTCGTATATCTTCTGCAACATTCATTTGATTTTTCCACAAATTGAAATTTTGCATATAAAAATCACTTTTATTGGTATCTGAGTGAAATTTCAATTCGCATTCTAATGTTCTTATTTTAGTATTCATTTCTTCTCTCAAACTTTTTATTTCATCTAAAACACTTTTAATTTCTAAATTACTCTCTTTTTCGGCCTTATTTTCAACAACAATATTGGAAACACGTTTAGGTTGATTTGGAGTGCTTTTGTTGTCGTCAGGAAGTTTCATGAATAACGGTATGTCTTTTCGAGACTCATTCAACAAATTGCCTTTGCTACGATTTTCATCGTCGCTCAGATCGATCCTTATTTCGATTGGCTGAATTTTCTCTGGTTTATTTGTGACAGGGGCTTCCTCAAATACTTCTTCTTCAATAAAGTCATCAATAATTTTTCCTCTTAATTTTTTCTCAGAGGTCATACATTCGATTGAGCTCCGTCTCAATTTCAACCTATTTCCTTTAGTTGCCCCACTTGCTTCACCGTCGCACGGGTCCGATAGAATATCATTAATGGATTTCAAATCCATACTGAGTTTTGCATCCATGCTTCTCCTTTTATCAATACTTGCTCTAGGGTCAAAATCATAATTTCTTCTTTCAAATCCTTGTAAATTGAAGCTATCCCTTCGAGTAAGCGTTTCCCGGCCCCGGAACGAATTGCAGTTAATAAAGTCGAAAAATGAGTCTCTTCGCACTTTTCCCTGATTTTCATCTGCAGGTTGGAGATTTTGAGTTTCAGTTAAAACATTTCCTGATGCATTCAAACCGCTTACGTTAATTGTGCTTTCTTCATTCGTTAAAAATCCTACTCTGATTACCGCACTTTCATGTACTTGGTTGCACCGCAAAAAATGTTTTAAGTTTCGCAAGTCATATGATATCAATTCACCTTTTAAATTACCGGTTACACAAAATTTTCCACACTCTGATACACCAACAGCCGACAACGGATGATTACTGCGAACTTGTAGTGGTGACAATTTCCGTCGTGTATCAAAAACATTCAGTATATTGTCATATCCTACACTCAACAAAACGTCCGGCTCCAAAGGGGCTGTGCATAAGTCGCGACAGGGTGCTCCGTGGAAGTCTGAACTTTTGAATATTCTCTTTTTTGATTGCATATCGTAGATGTGGACGGCACCGGAATACGATGCAATTGATAGATGAAAGCGTTTAATTGGATGAAACCTAGCAAGTGTTGATCTGTGAAGTAAAACTCGTTTTATTTAATGTTAAACATTCTCTAAGAGATTCTTACTGCTTATCAAGGCTTAATGTCTCCAGTTTCGTTTTGGTTTTCAAGCCGTACAAATTGATGAGCCCGTTTTCATAAACAGCAGACATGTATTCGTCTGAAGCATTTAAGTCGACAAATATCACTCCATTGCTGGCACTCTCTAAAATATAAATTATCAATGAAAAGCTTTCAAAAAAAGATAATTGAACATAAAAATATCAAATGATGGCACTTTCTTTTTCGATTTACGATATACACGAAAGGTATGTGACTTACTAATTTTTTGATGCAACATTTGCAAATTAATTGGGTGGCACCTGATAAATGTAATACTATAACATAATAATTGAAATAATTTGCGCAGGTAAAAAAAATAAAAATCGGTTAAATTCTACGACGCCACTTGTATGAATGCGCAAGACTTTATTAATTTAACCAAATCTTATTAATGTAACCAAACAAGGCGCATATACATTTTATTTTTAAGGGTTTTGAACTAGCTTACAAACCCCCTATTGGCATCGCGACCTGTCTGCCGTTTTTACGTGAGTGTATCACAGCAATCTTGTTCCGAAACTATATAAGCTACAAACATCACGCTTGATATTTAAAAGTTTTCTCTATATAGAGAAGGTTAGCCTTTAACATTTTATTCTACAGGTGAAAGGTTTTGGTGAGAGATTTTCAAAGCAGGTCTTTAAAATGGTAATATTTGCATCGAGGGATGCATGGGGAGAGGAAATTTATGAAAAATGTTTGTTCCCTTTCCCCTTCGCGATTAAACACAATCTAAAACAAAATCATGGAGGCAGTTCTTTATGATTGCAACAATCTCAGGAATCTAGGAGTCAACCAGGCATTTGGAGAATTCGATCGCATACATACTATCCGGAATCATCCAAAAAAACACTGCTAGTCATCGTCCTAATAAACCAGGCGACGCCCGATGGCTCGACAACCAATTTAGTAGCTGCTGTGAAAGCTAAGAATGCCGTTCAGAAAGATTTTTGAAATCACGTCTCCAGAGGGAAACGAAACACAATACCTCACAAACAACAAGGCTTCCTTTTTCAGTCTAAATGAGTGCGTTTCTTCACTCTACGCTGAACCGCATGCTATTTTGGCTGCCCTGAAGGATCCTGCTGTAACCTCGACCACCGTGTTGAACTTGTTTACAGATTCTAGGGTCGCACTTCTTAATATCGAAAACAACACAAATTGTAAGAGTAAGTAATATATATGACATCTGGCAGGTCATCAACACCAAACCGAATATTAAGTTAACCTTCTATGGATCCTGGCATAAAAAGGTAGAGGCTGCGGTAGTTGATTGTTATGCTAAAGAAAGCGCTAGGAGTAGCTTTTTGGAATACACCCACTTGGAGCAGGATGATAATATGTATATTATCGCCTCAATCATTAAACGTGACTGGAGAAAGAACTTCACAAAGACGCTAAAAAAGTGGCGATATCTGGTCAAAATAACTTCATGGGGCAAAATGAAAACGTCTTACATGAAAATAAGATTAAGTCGCTTGATCTTTTGTCTAGTCACTTACGAACTCCCGTTATCCCTCCTTCTCACAGTAAAATCCTGAATCTTCCCGCATATTAGTTTTTGTTCCTCTGTTCTAGTTCTAATGTCAATCTTAATGCTAAATGCTAAATGCTCCTGTCAGCCCTGATGTTTTTTGGACGCTTCTATGTTTATTACAAATCCACTCGAGGTGAAATTTAAAATACTTAATTTAGATGCAAGCATAGGAAGATAGAATTCCGAACTTTTTCACTAAATCCATGTTATTCTACAAGTGGCCCAAAAACAACAATTATGAGGCCTTTGCTTCTTATAATGAATATGTACCAATGATCTTTCTTCTTTATCGTCGTATGCTGATGATATTGAAATATTTAGAATAATTGATAAATTTGGGGACTTGGTTATACTGCAAAATGACCTTTATAAATTGAATTGAGAATAATCCGTTATTGTGTTGTTTCATGCCGAAAACAATAGAATTAAAATCGTAATAAAAGATTTGATCTTCCGCAAAATATAAAAAATGAGACGGGGATAACGTAAATGGTTGCCTGATATTTCTCACAATGTATTGTGAGTGTCTGTGATAATTTGAAGAGAGACGGTTTGAATAATAAAGGAAGTGATAGTGAGTCGCGGTAGACGTGGCTAATAATTAATTCGAAACCAGTCACTGCCACAGATAGTCTACTACTAACCCAAAAACGGAGCTTCAAGCAGCTAATTCGTGACTTCTAAACAAGCATATTCAAAAAAAAACGTGGATATCAACATCTTGTGTCATTAGGTTGATAACTTCGTTGCGAACTCGATTTGAAACCATTACCAAAGAATTTGCGTGACCAATCATCAAACTAGATATTTCAAGTGTGCGTTGCCAAGCGAAAAAAAATTGTTTAGAACAAAAAAATTCAAAATTCAAAATTCTACTCAAATCAGTGTATCGCACATTCTCATCATTACATTACCTCAGCTACAACGTATTATAAAATGTATTCCGTGTGAAATATTATCAAATTATGATTTTCAGCAACACCTACCCCCTTGAGCGCTGGCGGGTATAGGTGAGCACCCGCTTTTTTTATCCTTTGTTTTTTATTATATATATAATTTTTTTTTTTTTGTTATTACATAACTTTTTCCTTTTACATAACTTTGATTATATAACTCTTTACTAATACTCAATTATAAAGCATATTAAAATTGCAAACAGTATATTCGAATGCTTTAAATGAAGAGAGTCGCGAAAAGATTACTTTTAAGTCAGGACAAATATTTCTGTCGATTGGATAATACTTTATATGTTTGATTTGACTAGCAAAGTTAAATTGTTTGGAATTAAATTTAACTACGAAATCGATTGATTTTCTGTGAAATAAAAATGGATTATTAGAAGAACAAAACTGGACCTTCTTCTTTATCCCTGAAATGGGTAAGGAACCGTCACGCGGGGGGATACACGTTCGGAGGTGAACCACATATGGTTTCCCAAATTCTTCGTTGGTGTAAGGAGCTTTCACGCTATGGGATGATAGGTCGGTGAAGATGGACCTAGTCATCAGGTTTTCGATCCAGGTGGGAGGGTGCGTGGGGTACCAAATCCATCCGGTTGACAAATTTTCAGGTATCCACTAGCTTCTCCGTTGGAATCGGAAGACTTGCATCATCGGTAGGGTAGGCAGGATAATAGACCCCCTTCGGTTTTCGTCAGGCCGAATCAGGCCCTGGAATCATACGCACGAATAAATTGTTTGTAGTGTGCTTTGCGCTGACGAAAAGAACCCGCCCCATGACACCACAGAAGCTAGCTGCCAGCGTGCGTACGTGTCCTCAGGCTAAGTCATTCCAGCAAGCCCAGCCTGGAACCGTTTGACACATTACGACGTGAGGCGCCTGCATGCTAAGGGATCTCTCTTCTAGCGGGAGGGGAGAGGGGATGAGTCACAGTCAGTCAAAGTCAAAAGCGCTTTATTCAATACTAATCGGTATAAATTTACAAAGAATATAAAGCAAATTCCAAACAATAAACATACAAAAAACTTAATGGCCCAAATGGCTCTCTAAATTTATACGTTATCATTAAACATATTTTTTCAAAAAAAAACTCTAGCAAATTCAATTAATTAAAATTATTACATATTTTAAAATCAATTGGAAAAAGGAGAAAAACCAACCAACACTATCCTAAAATTATTTATAATTTAAAAACAACAGTGAACTTTGATCCTACACCTAATATGTTGTAACTTAATTGTAATAAAATGAAATAAAAACTTTATCTTATACTACAAAATTCAATAATAATGTTCCTAACCTAAGCTTTTAACCTTATCTCTAACCTAATATAATAAACATGACATATACCTAACCTATACCTAATTTTTAACACAAATAAACAACAATACTAAATATAGCAATAATGAGCTGAAACTAAAAACTAACTAACGAAAAACACAAAAACTGGAAATAAACACGAATAATTTAGACATTGTCATTGTCACTAGCACTCTGGTTATACCAGATCTGACATCCATATGTTAAAACTGGTCTAACCAGGGTCTTGTAACAGATAGTTTTGACCTTTTGATCAATATATTTGGAATGAAAGAGTTTTCGTAGGGCCATGCCTACTTTTAGTGCCTTACTGAGCATGATTTTCACATGTTCAGTATAGTACAGATACTGATCGAGATAAACACCGAGGTATCGACCATAGGATTTATGTGGAACTCGTTCTAAACTACACTCGCCAGCCATGATGTGGAAATCTTTCCAATTACGTTTCAGGTCTTGACTGACCCCCTGTAGCGTTGTCCGAAACATGATTGTTTCACACTTCTGCGCATTGATTTTCATTCGCCAATTGTCAGTGTACAGCTGCACATCATTGAACATTTTTTGGAGGTTGCTCTGAACTATAGTAGCTTTTCGGTTTGCCGTATAGATGATCAGATCATCAGCAAACGCTACCCATGATCGCGTTGGCGAGACGTTAAAATCAAAGCCGTTCAATAGCTTGCGAATGAAGATTGAGAAGAGCAGAGGCGCAGTAACTGTTCCCTGCTGTAGACCATTCAAGACCTTGAATTCGCGCATTGTTGTCAGATTTTCATCAGTTACAACAAACAATTTCCCGTATGACATATTACACATCATGGCGACAAGGTGTCTGGGGAACTTGTCCTGAAGGAGTTTAAAAATCAGTCCATCTAACCACACCGTATCGAAGGCTTTCTCCATATCAATGAGACATGCTCCGACACATTGTCATCATTTAGTTTCCAACAGATGTCTGAGGTTACTTTCGTTATTGCATGTGTGGTTGAATGTCTGGCACGAAGACCAAATTGGCAATTCGGCATCAACTCATATTCCTCAATGTGGGCGTTTAATGCTCTGTTGAGTATCACTTCAAACACCTTGCTGATGTTAGGCAGCAAGCTGATTGGGCGATAGCTTTTCGGGCATGACGATTCTTTTCCTTTCTTCAAGACCGCAAATACCTTAGCCTTTTTCCACTCATTTGGGAAATATGAATTGCTCAACATGTTGTTGAACAATATGCAATAATTCCTAATAGCAACCTCAGGCAAATGTCGAAGAACTACACTTGGAATACCATCAGTACCACATGATTTCTTGTTGTTTATCTTGCGAAATATGAAACACAAGTCTTCATAGCTGACAAAATAATCAATAAGATTCAAGCTCGGTATGAGGTCAGATGTTAATGTTTCATTGAAATGAAGAATTGATTGGCCGTTCAGGCTTGATTTGAAGTCGGACACTTTTCCTTCAACGACCTCTGAAAATATTTCATTCCCTCTCTCAGGGTTTTGTAGATGAACCAATTCAAAATGTGTTCCAATCAGGGCAAGTTTATCCAACCCTTCACAAATGATCCTATTTCCATGTCTATCCGGAGTCGTACTATCAATTTCGATACCAGCCCTATCGAGAAGATTTATCTCATCACTAGTGACTTCAAGATTCGATACCTTCACTCGAGACTTCTTGCGGAATATGCTATTCACTTTCGCGAAAACGCCGTCTGGGTCCTGTGGGCTAATACCCCTCAATTTTTCCGCCCATTGATTGCTGACCTCACTTCTGAAGTATGACCGGATTAAGTTCCGGACATTCTTCAGGTGTAATTTCAACAAAGCCAACGAGGGATGGTTGTAGTCCAAAAATCGTCGATAAATATTGTTGACGCGTGTGTGAAGAAGGCTTCAATATTGTTTTGATGTTTAATTTTGGGAACTACTTTCTCAATCGTTTCCAACGTCAGCTTCTCTAACTTCGACAAATAGACATCTATTTCATCGTTAGTTAGATTCCTGTCATTAGGAACCATTGAGCAAGAGTTGCCACCATCAGAAGGGGGACATTGCTTCTGGTACTCCCGATTAAACTTCTTTTGAAACTTTCCCAGTCTGTTTTTTTGAAATTCAACCGATGATTTTCATGTTGAACTGGAATGAGGAAGAAATCATCCCTGTGATGATTGATTTCCATTACGATTGCGTTATGGTCGCTATCGTAAGGAAGCACCTGCAGTTTCCGTTGAGGACTATTAAAGCTGAATTCAAGTCTTGCGTCAACAATGCAGAGGTCCAAATATGAATTTGTCCTAGGGTATGTTGGGAACTCCGACCTATATAGATTGCACCTGTATTCAATTTGGTTCTCTGTTATCCACGATTTTAGGAATACACCTCTTGGATTGCTAGTGGCGTTTAGCCATGATGTATGCTTGGACTTCAGGTCACCAGCAAGAATATAATAGTTATACAGCCTGTTCAATTCGAGTATTTCAAACAAGGAATTGAGCTCCTCCTTGAGCTTGAGAACAGTTCCACCAGTTGCATAGGCAGAGATAACGAAGAGGTTATCCCCACCTGGCAGTGAGATTTTGATAACGGACACTTCAAGAGATTCAAAGCTTTTGAATTCGACTTTTTCAATATTTTGGAAACAATAGGGCCTTCGAACCAATATCCCGGTGCCACCTCCCCCATCACCGATTACTCTATCGTTTCTTACGAATTCAAAATCCTTGAATGTCATTCATGCTATGAATTGAGGTGGGTTTCAGTAAGAAGCATGATGTCAGGCTTTTGCTTGACAAGGAACTCTTGGAGACAGTCACGCCGATGTATAGTAACAATGGAGTTGACGTTGATCGAGATGAGACGAATCCTATCCATGGGAATGTGACTGGATGACAAATTATTTTGAGGCATTTGAAACCCCTAAACGATGAAAAACAAGATTATTTTTTGTATCTTGCTTATCGATTCTTTCCGATAGAGAATTTAATTGCTATAAAATTTTGAGAAGCAGCTCATTATTGCCACTTACATTCTTTACACTATTTACCGCATTTTCTGCTGGTCCTCTAGCGGCTTGTGCAAATGATACTCCGGGCTTGACGAAGTTCGGAGCTAAGATACTGCGGTGTAGTTGTGTTTGCTTTGGGACAGATTTTAATCTCGCATCCTGATATCGGGAGCATCCTCGATATGATGCCAGGTGACCAAAAACACCGCAGTTAATACAATATAATTTCTCTTTTGGCTCCGTCTGAGTCACCGGGAGCATGCACGTCCTTGCATTTGACGCATCGGTAATGCATGGAGCAGTTGGCAGCCGAATGCTCAAATCGTTGGCAGCGATAGCACTGGTTGATTTCTCGTTTCTGGAGGCGTCCCCACCTCACCACTCGGAAATTTAAATATCTGATTTGTTGAAGAGCGCTTGGACTGCTCTTATTTGATATTTGTACTAAATAAAGTGTTTTTTTTTCTACCGTCGACCTTCTTGTCGCGAATGTTTTAACTGAGATAAACTCGATTTGTGGTGCTGCTTCCTTGAGAACCTGAAGTAGATCGACGGTATATTCTCCGCAGTCCAAGCGCCAACAAGAACGTCTGGTTTTTCTCGCTTTTGGGGGTATAAGTGAAGTGCGGAACCTCCCCAAATTTAAAGCATTTTTCGCTGATTTGAAATCAACCAGTGATTTCGTTCTGATAGATAACTTCTCGGAATTGATTCGTTTGATTTCAAAATTTGTTAATTTGTTTTCGGCTGCCAACAGCCGAGACATGTCCTTTCCGCTTTGACCGAAGACTTTAATTGGCGGAACTTTCTCTGTATTCTTTAGTTTTTGAGGAGAACCAGCAGAACTACGGGCTGCTTTCTTCTCCTTATTTTTATTTTTTAAATTAGTTATAAAATTATAATTATCTTTATTACCTCCATTATTTTCATCTACCTCCATATCCTGTTGGAGTCCGTACAGCGCTGCAAAGTAATTCTGGCTGTCGTTAGTGCCTCCAGCACTTAATAATGGATTAGCAGCTTTCTTCTGCTTGGCTTGCGTATCGATTTTCGTACCGGTTCAGTATCTTGCACTTTCTTTGCTGTCTCGAACATATCTTCGTACGTTTTGATTCTTAATTTTAATTCTTCGATTTCAGTTCGAAGTCGACTCACCTCCTGCCTATCCTCGACCACTTGTGTCTTACGGCCGCCATCTGCGGAGTCCTGGGTGCTCGTGTGTCTTCGTTTGTTGACACTTGCCGCCAATTTGACATTGTCACTCTCCCCGGGGCCCCCCAACGGAGGGAAGGCGTCGGGCTCCTCCATACAGCAGTCCCGAGTTAGTCTTTCGTTTGTTTCCTGTTGTTGATTTATTGATATCGTTGGTCGATGCCTTCGACGATAAATGCTTCCCCAATAAAATCAAAACTTGCTTTTGACTGGGTCGTAAAAAATTATTTCAATTTTTTTAAACTGACTTTTGTGAAAAATTAATTTGTTTTTAAAATTAATGACAGAAGCGATTAAAAACACGTCTACACGCAACGAGTGCTAGACGTAGAATGGAGAGGGGAAGAGGAATTGTCAGACAAGCGATCCCAACAAGCCCCAACGTGAGTCCCGTTTATCTTTTACGACTGGCCGAATTTAATGTGCCACCTGGTTCCATTTGTCAACCAATTCAAGCATCACCGCGACTATACTATCGGAAGTGAGCTCTCCCGTACCTCTGTAGAGGTTCCGTCGCAGCCTGTCCCATTTTATTACACGTAAAAAATGTCTTCCTATCCTGGGCGAAACCGACAATCGGGAGACCATGACTTACGAATCGTGTGCACGTAAGACTGAAAACACTCATGCTCGCTCAAAAGCTGGTTCAGATAGAGGTCAGTTTCAAAATGCCTTCCATTTAGCCACGGTCTCACATCCGGGATGAAGCGCGCAGTCCACCTTCCCTTGGTGCAATTCACCCAAGACTGCTGCCAACCGTCAATAGCGCAACGCCGAATCAGAGACTGGCGGATACGAAGATGCAATCCTCAGTGCTCCTCTTCTCTGTACCTGTGCCAAGTGTTTTCGGTATACCTACTTACTGAGAGCGCCGCCCCATATCTCTGCTCCGAACAGTAAGTAGCACTGACTCTACAGCACTCATCAAGAGGCGTGTTCTTGATGGGTTGGGTACCCCTACGTTGGTCATAAATCGACTCAGAGGCGATACTCCCGAAGCAGTCTTCTCAGCCGTTGCCGTGATTTGCTCAGGGAAGCTCATCTTCGAGTCGATCAGTAGCTTCAGGTACTTCACCGCTGGCTTCCATACTGATCCAATGCTGATCATCCTTACTCTAGGGATTTTCTTTTTTGTCCATGACCACTTTGGTTTTCTCCAATGTTAAACTGAACCCGCGAGCAGTTATACAGTTTCTCACTTGGCGCATTAGCATACCTAGCCTAAGTTGCGCTTGTTCAACGGTGCGTCCAGCGACCAGAGCTGCAACATCATCCGCATAGCCGATCAAGCGCGACTCATCTGGCATCTCCAGTTTCAGTAGCCCGTCGTAAGACACGTTCCACAGGTCTGGACCAAGGATAGATCCCTGGGCAACACGCGATGCAACTTCCATCTTTGGTTGGCCCTGTGTCATATCGTAAAGCAGGCTTCGGTCCGTATGAGATAATCTGGAACTTGAAAAGGGTTTTTTAGCGTATTCAGAACATCCATTCATCTAGGGGAGTTGAAGGCATTCCTAACGAAGAATGGATTGGCCGTTCAGATTTAATTTGAAATCGGAAACTTTTGCTTCAACGATAATAACCGAACAGTAAAACCTGTCACTGTATTTTTTGTGCGTTCCAGAACGTAAGATAATAACAAATACACCAACGTGATCAACGCATTTTTTTATTGTCACATTTGTAAAAATAGCCTTGTTCAAAAGTTTTCGGCTATAATGATCCATGAGATAAACACTTGGGCTTTAAAAAAAAACAATAAAATCCCGTTACTACAGTGTTTCTTGTTAAGAATGAAAAGAAATTAGTGTTCTGTTGGTTCGTTTTGTTTCTCGAATACGGCTTGACATCTGCGTGGCATTGATTGACACAATCGTGGTTTTTTCCTATGCAGCCTGAAGATTTTTAATAATTCTTGTTTTTTGGCTTTTTCATTTTGCTAACTCGACGTTTTAGCTCTTGCAAAACCGACGTAGGATAAGAAACCATATGGCAGCAGCGCTTACTACCACACACATGACCACATGTATGCCGACTTTTTCGCTAGTTTATATGGCGGCATATGAAGAATTGTAGACGTGTCACCAAAAACTCGAGGTTTTGTACGGTTTCGACACGGATTTTTACAGTGGTCCACGGAAAACACAATAGCGCTCCTTATAAAGTCAAAATTGTTTCAGTTCTTACACCCGATTAATGTTTATTGCCTTCCAAAGTGAATGAATAGGAGTTTGTTTACTTCTCAAAGCTTAGCTATCAGTGGAAGGTGCAAAACATGTGCTTCATTTACTCGTCCTGAAAAGTGTAGGAGTACAGTGGAAGGTGAATTTTAAGCATGAACGGAATGCGTTTTGTACTTTTTTGATGTGGAACATAGCATATGTTACGCCATGTAAGCATTTGCTTTTGCCATAGTTGGCTGACAGCTCACGAGACTTCATCCAAAGTAGGCCGATTACCACATATGAAAACTGCTGTCATATGGCTTCCTATCTTACGTCCGTTTTGACTCTTGCCGTAAATGTTCAATTTGGATTAGTCCAGTAATTGGACGGCAAACTTCTAAACATTAATCCGATTTGACTCATGCCATCCTTTTACAAACTTCGTTGTGTGCTTCGGGTCATTTTTATGTTGAAAAATCCAACGTAGTTTGTTTCGTAGGGTATAAAGTTATTTTCCAGAATATCTGGAATCTGGATCTGAACACGACGACATTCATTACACTATTTATTTGAACAAGTGGTCCTTTTCCCTTCGCTGGAAAAATACCCCACACAAGGACGCTGCTCCCTCCATGTTTCGAGTCGGAATTTTATCCACAACTGATGGGGTTTTACGAAATTCCATGCGGGTTTTCTTGTTTTTTTATTTTATTTTGCTGACGAACGGCTTTCTTGCTGCTATACGCCTAACGGTTCCCTCGGCCTGCAGCCACCTTGTTGCCGTGCTTCCACCTTCGGAGAGCTTAATTACCCTTTGTCGAAGGTTGATGCTATCGTTAAGAACTGACGCAGTTACGAGCTCAGTCTAACGTCATGACCGGAAACGTTGGAACATGGTTATTTGAAAATATGGCAATAAAATAAAGAGGCATCCGCTCAAGTTGAGCACGTTTGTGTTATTGTGATTTTCTTACGTCCTGGAACGCACAAAAAAGCAGTATAATAGATTTTACTCTTCAGTTATTTATAGTAGAGCAGAATTTCTTATTGGTTGGAAACTTATGCACCCAACTGTATATTGGAGTCATGAAAAGTCAGTCGAAAACTTCTTGAGCGTTAGAACGACGCTCGGAATAATCTTTACATATCTAAGTACATGCAACTAATTATCATGGAATGAAATACCTTAACAATGCATTTCAACGTCTAAGTTCGGATTTGAACTACTGTGCTATGGATTATTATTATAGGATACATCCAAAACTTACGACAGATACAAGCCATATGGTAGCAATTTGCATATGTATTAGTCGGCCTACTATGGACAAGCTTCCGGTAGCTGTCACCCAACTGCGGAATTAGCAAATGCTTATATTTCGTCATATATACTATTTCCCGAATAAAAAACGTCCCGAACGCATTCCGTGCATGCTATAAATTCACCTTGTATAGCCCATTGTGCTCCTAAACTTTCCAAGACGAGCAAATGAAGCACACGTTTTGCACCTTCGACTGATAGCTCAGCGTTGAGATGTAAACAAACTCCTATAAATTCACTTTGGAAGGCGATAAAAACTAAACGGGTATAAGAACTGAAATAATTTTCACTTCACTAGGAGCGCTATTGTGTTCTCCGCGGATCATCTGGATTTCACTGTAGAAATCCGTCTCTAAACCGTACAAAACCTCGAATTTTTGTTGGCACCTCCACAATTCTTCATATAACGCCATGTAAGTTAGCCAGCAAAGTCGGCCTACTAATGGTCATGTGTGTGGTAGTAAGCGCTGCTGCTATATGGCTTGTATCTGTCGTAAGTTTTGGATACATCTCAAAATATTCTAGGCTTTGTAAATGCAATAGTTGAATCAAATCGACGTGCAAGACACTTAATGACTTTGAACGCTATAATAGGGTGACACAAAAAAAAAAACAGTTAAAAAATAAGCACACAAAAATATATTCGGTTCCAAAAGTTGAGAAAACCGACAGAAAGCACTAGTTTCCTTTGCTGATGAGATCGATGGATCAGGAGCAACAACTAATGCCTGCAAACCTCAAGAGATGGAAATTTTGATTTTATGACCGCGTTAAAAATGCTAGATAAATACGTTAGACAACTCAGAAAAATAGGGAGCCTAATTTGGTTTGCTAAAAACTAGTCCGTTTAATAGAAAGTAACAAATTAATTTTATTTTATATTGTACATGTAATTACATACTAAAACGTAACTAGACCTAAAACGATAAGGTTGCAAAGCAATTGCTATCATTTAATGGCGAATTATCACTTTGAAGTAACCCATAAACATAACAAATATTAGTTTAGAGTCTTACCTGCTGGAAACCGGGTGATATATTCACTGGATCTGTAGTTCAAAAGTGATACTTGACCATTGGAAGAACCCAATGCAACAAAGTCAACTGCTTGCTTCGGACACGCCAGGCAGTACAAATTTTCCACTTTCGTTTTACGTACAAGCGAAATTTCATCCACTTGAATACACAATCAAATTAACAATCACTTTATTATAATCAGTATCACATAGATAAAAATATATACCATTATTCTTCGCAGGTTTGACCCTCAACATTTCAAAACCCGATGTTCGGTTGACTTCGAGGAAAAGCTTCTGTTTTCCCAAAAAGCTGAAGTCCCGTGAATCGTTTTCCACATGATGATAAGTGGATTTTACTTTTAGAGTTTCAAACGATACAAGTTTTGTTGATTTCGCCGTGGAAATCAACTCCATCATCAAGAATTATAGCGATACGGCCCACTGTTAGTCGAATTGAATTTACCGATTGACAGTTATTAGCACAACGTCCAAATAAGACTTCGCACTATTAAAAGTGACATCTTGTGTGGAGAATTTAATCTATAACAGAAATATTCAAAATTCTTCTTGTATTTTTTATTTCATTACGAAATAAAGTACGTCTTTTGAATTTACAAATTATTTTTTCTTAAATTAATTGTTGGACCATCATATTTCAAGTGTAATTTTTTTATTCATATATATCAACTTTAGTATTTTTGTAATTTATTTGCATTATTTATTAAATTCTTATACGTTTCATTTGAATAGTTCCAGTTAATATTTTAAAAGCTTCAGATGAAATCACCTCTCAACTAATTCTACTTGAATTCTTTCTATCTCATATTATTTTCTTAAAACCTAATTAAAATCAAACGAGTCCATAAAGAAGAAGTAGGAGCACATAATTGTTGTAAGTGTAAATTACCATTATTATTATTCTTCAATAAATATTGAATTAATCTTCATAAATTTTAATTAAATTAATATTTAAAAATTTGAATCAGTAAGGTATTGATTAATTCTTCCTTAATAGAAGAGAAATCATTGTTAGAGAATTACCTTTGTAAATAATGATTTTATTTCAGTTTAATAATACAATTCTTCTATTGTCAATTAATTTTCTTATATCTCTGACTGAAAATATTTTATTTTTTTTTTTTATTTTGTGGATGGAATTAATTTTATGAAGTAATCACAGTGTAATAAGATGTAATATACGAGTATACTCGTATAGTACAGTGTGAATAAAATATGCTACAATACTCTCTCGTGCTAGCGTTATAAAAGAAAAGAATTATAATAATTATTTATTTATTCATTATCAGTTATTAAATTGTTATGAACTTTGAACTCTGGTTTGATTCTTTCAATGGGAATAGTTTTTAATTTGAACGAGAAAATTCCTTCAGGACCTTCATAAGGTCCTTGATCAGATGAAGATAAAGATGATTTTCTATTAACTACTTTTAAAAAACTCTTTCGCAATCATCAAGGGATATAGGCATATTAAGTTTGACTTGTTTTGCTTTCGTTTCTATACTAGTTAAGGTTTTAAAGTAATCTTTAGTAGTGAAAGTAGGTATGGTAAATGCCCGTGTAGGACTGCAGTGATGGTCTGCTGTCTCACCGAAAGCGGATGTTGGGATCCGCTGAGATTGGCCTTGTCTAGAGACGCGTAAATACGCTGGCAGGCTAGCGTTGCGGTATCGTGTGGCGGGTTCTTTCCCCCAGCACAAGGACCCACTACAAAAGAATTTCACATCCACGAATTCTGGGGTCAAAAAAGTGTCGACCGAAGTCGAAAAGGAGGTAACCAACTAAGGGTCGGAAATTGCTGACGCAAAGGACAAACTGCACCTGGGGAAGACAGATGGACTTAGGAGGACCTCGTCGTTTCCGACGATTCTTATGGCCCACAAATAAGAGTGGGGCATCCAGATAAAACATCCAATAACGGCAATAGCGTCTTCAGAGAAATATATGCAGTGTTGGAAGTAAGTTAAATATAAATTATACTGAAAATGGGTAACAAGAAAGGACCTAATCATTATGCCCACATTTATTAAATTATCTTGCCCAGGAAATTAAGTGTTAAGAGATGTTCACAACTTCAATTTCTATCAAATTGACGTTATGGCTTTGTACATATAAGAAACTATGATGGAATAGTACGAACCTTTTCATTTTATTGTATTATATTATCTATAAACTGGTAGTTATTTTGGAACTGATTTAACTTGATTTCATTGTAGTGATTATTAGGTATAAATGTCCGTACAGGACTGCAGCGATGGTCAGCTGCCCCGGCGAGAGAAGATGGTAACATCGGCCGAGATTGGTCTTGTCTGGGGACGCGTAAATGTGCTGGCAGGCTAGCGTTGCGGTGTTGTGGGGTGGGTTCATTCCCCCAGCACAAGGACCCACTACAAAAAAATTTCGCATTCACAAATTCTCGGGTTTTAGTACAAAAGATCGACCGAAGTCGAAAAAAATGTAGGTAGTTGGAGATCCCTTTTCTAGCGCAAGGGGAGAAGGGAAGAGGAATTGCCAGATAAGCGATCCCCCAGCCCCAACGCCCCCGGCTTCTGTGAGTCCCGTTTATATTTTAGGACTGCCTGAGCATAATGTGCCACCTTGTTCCATTTGTCAACCGATCCAAGCATCACTACGACTTTACTATCCGGGGTGAGCTCTTCCATCTCTATGTAGAGGTCCCATTTTTTGCAAGCAAAAAATGTGTGGCAGGCACCGTCTTCCTCCCTTGGGCAAAACCGACAATCGGGGGACCGTGACTTACCAATCTTGTGCAGGTAAGACTGAAAACACTCATGCCCGCTCAAAAGCTGGGTCAGATAGAAGTCTGTCTCACCATACCTTTAATTAAGCCACGGTCTCACATCCGGGATTTCCCAGCAGTTTCTAGCATGCATAACGGGCAGTATGCAGATGGCGTTCCGGGGTTTCCCCTCTCCTTGCTGATTACCACGAGCCTCGCCACCTTCCATTGTACCGGCGAAACCTCGTCCCGTAAGCAAGCGTTGAATGTGCTGAGCAGCAAGTCAGCAAGGAGTAGTTGGTAGGAGTCATGGAGATGGAATTGAGTCTCTGCATCATTGATCTGTACGCCGCTAGTCTATGTTGCGCGGAGTGGTTAGATGTTACGTTTATGGTATGAACCATTGTGGTTGCTTTTCTGTATATTTTGTAATCTAATCGTGTTTCTTCCCGTGTCACGGTTAGGTCCATATAGTTGAATTGTTCGTTTTTCTTTTTATATAGTGAAATTAATATTCGGGTGTATTTCATTCATATAGATAAGTATTGTAGTTCATCTTGTTGATTTTCTTGCGAGTCAATAGCGATGAAACAGTCATCCATATATCGTCTGTAAAATAAAGCATTGGATCTTTCGACAATTTTGGATATGAAGACTTCTTTCAAAGATTATAAGAATTTTTCTGACATTATTGAGTACATTGGATATCCCATACCCAGACCGTCCTTGGCAATGTGTATGTTACTATTGAACCTAAAATAGTTCTGCTTGATTGTGGTCTTTATGAGATTGAGTAGAGTTGATCTGTGAATCGTCGGCTCTTATTGAATGCAAGTTTTCTTTTAACACGACCAGTGTTTCATCGACTGGTATATACGTCTAGAGGATAAGAGTCAACAAGTGTAAGTCAATGTTAGAGAGGCGGTAGAGTGCGCTAGATCGCGGCTGTTCTTTAATGTGTATTTATCGTCAAAGTGCATGACATCAGCCAATATCGTTGCCAAGCACCGTGCAAATTGGTATGCCGGAGCTGGACGGCAATTGGCAACAGGCTGGATAGTGATATTGAGTTTGTGGAGCTTAGGGCTAATAGGGCTACAAATCAATGAAAATAAAACAAAGCTCATGACACAGTCGAGTAAAAATACCTCAAATACACAAAATATCACACTTGGCGAATACAGTATCGAAAATATGGGCGAATTTGTGTATTTAGGCGCCAAAAGAACGAAAACGCACAATGAAAGGGACGAAATACGCCGATGAATACAGCTCGCAAATAAAATATTTTATTCAGTTTTGACGATCTTGAAGACCAACTTCATACACAGGAAAACAAAGCTCCAAGTATACAAATCTGTGATAAGACCTGTGTTATGCTATGAGTGTGAAACATGGACCCTAACCCAAGTATCCGCAAATATATTGAACGCCTTTGAGTGACGGGTCCTGAGGCAAACAATCGGAGCGAAGCTAGACGGGGAACAATGGCGAATTCGATACAACCATGAGCTGTATGAAAGTTTTGACGAACAGGAGGTTTCAACGATTATAAGACTGCGGGAGCTGCGATGGGCTGGCCACATGAATCATATGCACGAACAACGGATACCCAAAAAGGTATTTGTTGAGAGAACTGAAGCCCGTAGACCAGTGGGGAAATCGAGGAAATGCTGGTCCGACTCGGTCGATGAAGACAGTTCATCGCTGCTCCGATTTCAAAATTGGAGGACGCGGTCAATGGACCGAGACAGTTGGAGGCGCTATTTACAGGAAGCGAAGGCCCAAGAGGGGCTATAGTGCTAAGAAGAAGAAGAAGGGTGTGCTTTAAAGGATAGTATGGATAGATTTGGGTTTATGTAGGTGTGCTTAGTATTAGGAAGAATGATTAGTGGGGATTGTATAATAGCAGTACGTGTCTGCTTGGAACTTATGTGTGAACTGGTTTTTTACCAGTTGTCTGTTGTTTTTTGTAGGTAGTCCGTTGTTTTTAGGCCCACCGTTGTATGTCCTTTGTCAGCCATTGTCACAGTTAGAAAGTTCTCAGTAAGTTTTTTCTGAATGTGACTTAATATTTTATGGCCTTCGCGAAAATACATTTTATTGATGCTAGTGCAGATTTACGGTAGTATAGCTACTGAGTGTAACTTGCATGTGTCTATTGCTCCTACAGCAGTCTGTTAATGGCTAGTTCATTGTCGATTACTAGTTGTTCTAGGTCTTTGTTGTGTTTTAGTCCCTTATTTAACAGAAATATGTATTTCATTCATATAGGTAAGTATGTATGTTTGTAAGTAATGCATAAGCGTGACCAGCAGTGGATTTCCTTAGCATATGTAGGCAAATAGGCATACAAACTATCAAACCTCCTTAGGTACTACAAATTGTATTCAAAACTAACAACAACATTGGAAACAAACTGAAACCAAAACTGAATGATACATCAATATACGAGAACAGGGGCATATACGAGTACAAACAACATGCGAAGACTGCGACATGGTACACATAAGAAAGAAAGCATGGAAACTAATGAAAAGATACAAAGAGCATTTTTTTTCTTGAAAAGCCTTGCATTGCTATGTTGGCAGATGCTTTTCGACTCCTTTGAGTCATCTTCAGTGTCTAAAGGATGTATGTAAGGACATGAATTTATATAGGTGTAGGATGGGTAAAGCAGGTAGGTACTAAATTGGGTCAGATAAAGGGATATTAGGTTTTCGTCTTCGTCGGAGGGTGTGATCTAGTACTGAGTAAATCGCGTCGGACTAGAGACACTGAAGATGACTCAAAGGAGTCGAAACGCGTCTACTCATACAACAAAGCAAGGCCCGACGGCTTCTAAAGAAAACAGAAAATTGGCTTGCGGATAACAAATAAACAAAATAATTGAATACAAAGAACACTTACGATCTTTCTTACACAACAAGGTGGAATCCAATATGCAACGCACCTACAAAACTAGGCAAACGAGTTCTGACGCCATGATAAACTCTATGAAATTGCTACACTAACAAAGTGAAAGACCGAGTCTTGACATCCTAGAAAGGCTTGAAATATATTACCATTGAAAAACAGACGGTCAAACTATCAATGAACAACTTATTATAAAATCAGATGTAAATTTCTCAGTACTAGACCACTCTCCGACGGGGACGGACAAACCAGAACAAATGGATATCCGACAACCCAAAAAACAAAAATCTAATATCCCTCTATCTGGCCCAATTTAGTATCTTTATCCATCCCAAGTCATTTCCTTCGACATATCCTTAAGAGACCGAAGATGACTCAAAAGAGTCGAAACGCGTCTGCTAATCCAACAAAGCAAGGCCCGACAGCTTCTCAAGAAAAAGGAATTGGCCTGCGGATATCAAATAATTAATTACAAGATAGAATATCTCTCGAATTTCAATATACTCATTTGCGAGGTATATTGAGGATGGTCGATCTGAGACGTTGCACCTTAGGTTAGGGCTAAATAAAAATTATTAAATTATTCGTGGTCGTTTGTGGTTTTTCGTTTTTGTTTTTATTGCCGCTCATTTTATTGTAATTTGATAAGTTTAACATGTAGGTCAGGGATATTATAATATTGTTCTTTCAGGGTTAGTTAGTTTGTTTTTGATAACATTGATTAGAATGAGGTTGTTACATATTTGTTGTAAACTCAAATTACACTCTTTTGATCTTCGTTATCTCGGTTTTTTTGCGCCATTTACAAAATTCTCCAAATAATGTGCCTCCAAATTTTCCAGAAAAACGCAAATATTGTAAATTTAATGTTAAACAAATATATATTTCGGAGGTAAGAGTTCCTCCTTCTTCAGTGTTTTTTGTTATAGTTTAATTCCAAATAGTATCCGCTTTTTATATCCCTTACATTACCTACATTTTACCTGTTTTCGTCTTTGAGACCTATCAATTAACCTATATCCTTAATTACATTTTGTTATCCCTGCTTAAGAGGTATCATTTATTGCTTTTCCCTCATTGAGTTTTTGTTTTTATTACTGCTATTATAATTCGTTTATTATATTTTAAATATTATTTAGATTTAATTTTAATTAGATCTAGTATCCTTGAGTTACCGTTGCCCACATCTTCATTGAGCCGTGCGTTTTCCGGTTGTCGAATAATCCAAAGGCTCTCATATACGTCCAATTTCCGATTGTTGCTCATGTCTTGTATTACCTCTAGATCATCCCAATTGATTGCGTGATTAGTTTCTACAATATGCTTGGCGACGGCGGACTAGCTGTATCACCAGGTGCTTTCCTTGACTTTAGCTTCTCTGCTTCCTTGATATGTTCGCTGAACCTTGTTTTGACTGATCGCTTAGTTTGTCCGATGTACGATATCTGGCATGGCTGGCAGGTAATTTTATATATGCCACATTTTTCATCCTTTTGCTTCCTATCCTTCGGTGTGCCTAGTCTGGATCCTATTTTGAATTTCCGGCTCGTGGGTATCGCTGTTATGTCGATTTTCTTCAGGATTTTCCTGATCTTCCCAAAGATCTTTGAATGCGTTATTGCTGCTCTTTGATTTTGTTCTAGGTCCCGGTTTTGTTCATGGAGAGTCGCCGCGATGTCGCTTTTAGTCTTGTTTCCATTTTCTTTTGTATTGACAAGATTTCGCTTTCCTTGTATCCGTTCATCTTCGCTGTACTCAAAATAAACGTCTTCTCTCGCTCATATCGCTGTTTCGATAACGGAGTCGTCAGCATTCGGTATATCCAACTGTTGAACGTTGCCATCTTTATTTGGTACGAGTGGTGTGACGTGGCTGGTATCGTCCTCTGTGTATTCGTGGGTTTCCTGAAAATATCAAACTCTAAAACATTATTATTTCTTATTATTTTAATGTCTAGAAAAGGTATTTCGTTGTTGTTCACCACTTCTATTGTGAAGGTGATATTTTTATGTATTTCATTCATTTTCTTTAACGTCTCTTCAATTTTATCCCTCTTCACTATCGCAAGAACGTCGTCAACATAACGGATCCACATCCTTGGGAAGACGCCCTCTTCAGCTATTCTATGTTCTACCCATCCCACAAAAATTTCACTCAAGAGGGGGGACAATGGGTTCCCCATTGCCACGCCGGATTTTTGCTTGAAATATCTTCCTCTGAAGGCAAAATAGGTCTCTGACATGCAAAGAGTTGCCAATTTGTAGAAACATCTTAATCGCTTCTTTGATGTTTTGAAATCACTCTGGCTAGTTAGCCAATCCTCGAACAATGCCAACGCCTGTTTTACTGGGACACTTGGGAAAACTGCTTTCACGTCAAAAGACACTAGTATTTCGTCTGCTTCGATGCGCTTTGCTGTCATTGACTTCTCGATCAATTCCCCTCTGTTTTTTACTGAGTAGTTACTTGGAGGTTTTTCAGATTTTTTGCATTCCTCCACCAGCCATGTCACGGTTTTGCTTGTGGGGCGTCCCTGCAGGTTATGATTTCACGCATCTCTTCACCTGCTTTGTGTATCTTTGGCAGGCATTTAATTCGTGGAAGTACTGGATTCGTCGCCCTTAACGCAATTTTGCTAGGTATCACTTCCTGGCAATCCGTCAGGGCTTTCTCTATTCTTTTGATTGAGTCCGGCAACGGGTTTTTCCTCAATTCGTGGTATTCTCCACTATTCAGCTTCTCGAAAACCAGTTGGTCATATTTTGGTTTGTCCATTATAACAATCTTATTCCCGTTGTCGGCTTTAAGGTAGAACACCGGCTTTTCCTTCAATTCCTTCACAACGCTGTACTCATTGTTCCTTATATTCAAATTGGTTGCTTTCACGGCTTTTATTGTTTCCTCCCTTACTACTTGTTTCTTTTTTTAAATCTAAATAATATTTAAAATATAATAAACGAATTATAATAGCACTAAGAAAAACATAAACTCAATGAGGGAAAAGCAATAAATTATACCTCTTAAGCAGGGATAATAAAATGTAATTAAGGATATAGGTTAATTGATAGGTCTCAAAGACGAAAACAGGTAAAATGTAGGTAATGTAAGGGATATAAAAAGCGGATACTATTTGGAATTAAACTATAACAAAAAACACTGAAGAAGGAGGAACTCTTACCTCCGAAATATATATTTGTTTAACATTAAATTTACAATATTTGCGTTTTTCTGGAAAAGTTGGAGGAACATTTGTTTGGAGACTCTATTGTTGTTGTTTTTATTAACCGACTTTCAAAGAAAAGAACGCTATCAATTCATCACGTATATTTTTTTTGTTGCTTTTTATTATGTATGTTCACACGTAACTTTTAAACGGAGATAGATAAAAGAATCCTGCTTTCGGCAAATGATACTTCTTTCTTCCTATTTAAAGGACAAGAAATTAAATTAACGATAAAAGACTTTTACCCCGATTTTACAGCATAACTGATCGACGCGTGTAAGGATTTTGATTGTAGGAATTTCAAATGGACAACATATTCATCTAAAATGTATCAATACTGAATTGTAATCCTTTCAAGAACTCTGTAGATATTAGCAGTTCAATATGATACATTGATGTCGAAAGATTTAGTTTTAATGATCTTTCGTACGAAAAGTGCAAATTATTATGCACTCTTCAAGGATTTGATGGAGATACCGACGGATGATAAAAATGATCAGTATCCTTAATTTTCTGCATAAACGGCACATTTTAGTCAATCATTTCTACCGAAAACAACCAATAAATTAATTCTAAATGCAGCATAAATAAAATTCAACAATATTTAGAGGGCAAGCTTCAGGATGAATTTCTCTTCCGTATTCATTCTTTGCTTAGTGAGGAACTCATTACAAGATCCTTCTGACATCCTTAGACGTAAACGATACACATAGGATTTATAAAATTCTCCGAAGAAATAATATGGATTGAGTGATAGCAAATTGTAGAGTTAATCGCCATTTGAAAATTGTTTCGTTACTTTACAGTTAATATTATATATGCCCAAAAACCTAAAATTAGTGATTTCCATACTAAAGACCGACGAGAATTGCGACGTAAAAAGACGATACTTTTCCTACTATAACTGATTATAACTTAAAATATGAGCATGAAAATGCATAGTCGAGTTTTCATTTAACTATAAGACATAATTTTCATGAAAATTATGTACTAGTTAACTGGAAACAAAAGCGATGGGTTTCGAATAAATGTGAACGAGTGATACTGTTAAGAAGGATCTGTTTAAGTAAATACATATACTTGCACATATATATAAATATATATCTATGTATATACTATATATGTATATATATGTATAGATATATATATATATATATATATATATATATATATATATATATATATGTATAAATATATATATATATATATATATATATATATATATATATATATATATATATATATATATATATAATATACATATATGTTATATATACATTGTGACAAAAAAGTACCCGGAAATTGCAAATAAAATGCAAAATATTTAATTATTCATCAATATTTATTTTGTCGCCTTCGAAATAGTCCCCATCAGATGCCCTACACTTGTGCCAACGATTTTTCCAGTCCTCGAAACATGTTTCATAAGCACTTTTTGTATGGCCTTCAGCTCCTTCAGGGAGTTTTGTTTCACAAAATATTTAATTATTCATCAAAATCACACGGAGCCAAATCTGGTTAATACCGTGGTTGATCGATGGTATTTATTGCGTTTTTGGCTTTAAATTCAGTCGCAATAAAAAAAAATCACAAAATCACAAAAATCGCAACACACTACTGAGGTGTACCAACTTAAGCAGCTGCTGTAAACGAACTGGTTGACAGATCGCGCTCATATTTGGCATAAGGACAGTCCTACCACCTTAACAAAACACATTTTTCTTCATATCTTCTGCAAAAACGTCCTGCTCCAATTGGATAATGAAGCAAAAAAAGTAGGCCTGGATCTCAACAAAACGAAAACAAAAAGGAAGTGCTGTAGAGGAAGGAATTCTCACAAAATAAAGTACTTTATGCTCGACGAACACCAAATCGAAAATATAAGTGAATATGTATATTTAGGGGCTAAATTGGCGAAAGTTGCAAAAAAATATAGAAATACGCAAGAAAATTCAGCTCGCATATGTTATTTGAATCCACAGTGTTTTTGCGCTTTCTGAAAAAAATATTGCTGGAAGAATAAATTTTGAATGTCGTTTTCGCATATGTTTACTCAGTTTTAACGGTCCTGAAAGCCATTCAAGAATTGATTTCAAAATTATGGACAGAGAAATATTCATAATCAGAGCGCGAGAAAATAGGCACGATAAATGTCGATTTTAGGCACCTAAATAGTCTCGTAAAATAGCAAAAATAGGCACGAAAATAGGCTTTATTCCCCAAAATAGGTACAAAAAAGTCTCGTAAAATAGCAAAAATAGGCACGAAAACAGGCTTAATTCTCCAAAATAGGCACAAAAAAGTCTCGAAAAAATGCAATAAAATAGATATTTGTTCAGTTTATTTGGGAATTTTATTTTTCTATGATTGAAATGAAATATTTTATTTGTTTCCGCGGTTACAAAGCACAATACAATGTTGTTTCAAATTATGAAATAAAAAGCTTCGACGTTTGATGGTTAAAACATCTGCGTACATTGAAAATGAACGCTCGACATCCGATGATGTAGTTGGACAAAATTTGTATAGCGCAAGTTCAGCTGGTGAAAGTTCCAATAAAAATTGTTCTGTTGGCTGTGCACGATGATTCAAAACATTGTTGATTTCAACAATAGTTTTGAAACCGGGATTTCTTTGAAGTACTGCTTCCATCTTGCGGCCAAATGCTGGTTCATCCAATGCGTTCAGTGATACACGGATGGATGTGATCAAATCAATGCTTTCGTTCAATGGTAGCCCTTGTGTTTCCAGTTTGATTGTTGCTGATACCAGCTGTGCAAAATGAGTTTTGATATATGCTAAATCAGTTTTGATAGTATCGTCAGCAAATAGCTCCTTGGCCGTCTTAATCGCTTCAGAATCGTCGCTATCGAATGAATCAATGACAGACTTGACCGGTTCAAAATGATCGCAGTAGTATATTGCTGCTTTCAGCCATGTACACCAACGTGTTATAATTGGCTCAGGAGGAAGCGCCAAATCTGGATTCATTTCTTTGAACTTCTTTTGCCGAGAGGGTGTCTGTAAAAATACAGTTTATAAATTTCAATAATTATTTGTTTGGTGATTTTTATCAAATGAAATTGAATTATTCAACTAGTTTCATTTTTTAAGCATACCTTTACAAAAACGGCTTTCACTTTCGATATCAATCGATTGACATTCGGAAATTTGGTGCGAATACATTCAGCAACTCGATGCAGCCCATGGGCAAAACAAGTCAAATGAATCATTTTTGGATATAGAATTTTCAGTGAGCCCATGGCTGCAATCATGTATGTTGCTGCATCCGTCAGAACAGCACGCACATTATTGTATTGAATACCTAATTCAAACAATAAAAATTCTTAATTCAAATTGTTTACGCAATCGATAACAATAACCAAAAAAACAAAAAATAAGCAAACCATCTGGCCAAAGCAATAGCAGCGAGTCGTTGAAAAATTTGGCCATACTGGAAGCATTAGCATTTTCGACAACATCCATGTTCAATAGATAGCACTTTTCACGCTCTGGAATGTTTTCATCGCCATCCAAAATTCCAAAAATGAAATTAACAACCAGTCTTTGTTCCTTATCGGTCGTCTCATCAATCGACACCCAAATGTTTTTATTTTTTGCTTTTTCACGAAGCGATGCCATGCATTGATCGTACAAATTGGGTACATATTTGTTCCGTAGTGTGAATTCACTTGGCAATGTTTTTTTTGTGTACTTTTCAAAGAATTGTACGACGGATGGATGAACGGCTTTCTTCAAAGGAATGTTTGCTTCTAAAAACATTTTGCAAAAGTCCATCTCGAATTCGTTGATTTTTTGTTCTGGACGTGGTTGTTGATGTTGCGTCAGTAAACTTTGTTGGAGCGATGGACCACTGTTTGAACGATCTCTCTTTTCAACATTGTTCTGGTGTGTTTTGGTAGCAATGTGTTGCTTCACATGGGAAAGTTTGTCAGCGGTTACCTCGCACTCACAATATTTGCAAAATAAAATCGAATTATCTGTACGAAAAACGGCCGGATATTCTCTGACCATTCGCGCACGAAATTCACGAGGAGTTTCCTTTGTTTTACCCATTTTGATGTATTGAAATTGAAACGCACCCAATGAAAATCGAAACTCAAATGACGACACTGTTGTATCGCTATAGATTATTTTTATTTACGTAACTCATTTGCTTGTGATTTATTGGATAAACAGAATTTAGTAAGCAGCGCATTGAAAAAACGTAGAACGTTCATGATGTATTTTTAACATTCAACATATATGAATTGTTATTCTGTGCTTTTGAAATCACTTTATTTACGAATTTAAAATGTATGTGAGCTCAAATTGTAATTTTTGAGCAGAAAAAATAACAAAATAGGTTTTTTTAGGCTCGATGCATCAAAATAGGCACGATGGACCAAATTTGGCCAAAATAGGCAAATACCTAGGTTCTAGGCAAATGCCTAGAATCTCGCGCTCTGTTCATAATCTCTGACGCGACCTAAGTCTGAGCTTGACCTACATAATTATCGAGCCTTAATCGTTCAGCTCCTGCTTCCTCTTTCAGCAGCTCGCTGTCTTCTATTACTAAAGCGACCGACCGACATCTCTGGCTCCTCTTGATTCGAGAATTTTCTGCTCTTACTTTGTGTTTGAAAGGCAATGATGAAACAATAGAGAGAATCGTTTCAATAATATCTCGTTCTTTTTGGGGCGTTTTGGAGTTAGCGATATAAATCAGCATTTATAAACTAATACATTACATTCAACGTGAACGTGAATACAAACAAAATTTTAGAGTTTGAAGAAACAGCAAATATCTGTTTTAATTTTTATTTCATTGTTGAATTTTATTTACCATCATCTATCAAAGAAACTTGATTTCATCCGACAATTTATTTTTCTTTTCTATGTATTACCCCTTCTATAAATAAACAGCCATTTTTACAAAGGTGATTAATATTCAACTACTTTGTGGAATAGGTACATTTATTTAAATTAAATTGTTAAATATAAAACCACTTTATAATTGTTGAAACAAAAAATATATAATCAGGAACCGGCACAATTTTAACGGCATCTTATCGCTCCAAAAGTGAATCATCTTCAAACTTCAAACATGCATCCTACCAATAATATTTTACGAAACACAATTTGTTTGGAAATCAAATCGTGCAAAATATCCATTTCATCATACAATTACAGAATTTGATGACGGAGTACATATGTAGTTGAATACAGACTATATTTAATTATTTAGTTCATATTTATTTTTCATTGTGATCTCAGTTCATCTAAAATTTATTCTGGCATCGAATCACAAAAATCATTTCAGCGTTCTTTACTTCACAACGTGTTGATTGGTTTATTTTCTACAATTATTATATTTATCAACATTTACAACTATATTCAATAAAAACAATATTATACGTGTGTTTGCAGTTGATTTCTGACCAAAACGTTCAGCTTATCATCCTCTGATTTACAATTCTGTATCATGTCGTAGTTATTGAAAGAATTTCTATGCTTTTCATTTCTTTTCCCGCTAGACGATACGATTTTTTACATTTGATATTAAATAGAAATTCTCTGCTTTCTATTTTTCTCTATTATAATATAAAAACTACTCTTAATTATTCGCTGTAAAAATAAGTAAAGTATAGCGCACTCGTTTTAGTCTATTTCATTTAGTGAACGCCATGAACACCGCCCACAGAACTTCGTTAGCATTAGGCTTGGATGCCTCTGTTTCGAAGTCCAAATCCAACAGTTCTCGAACTCGTTTCATGGCTACCTCATAATCATCATCGTTCAACGGTGCGAATGCATTTTCTAAAACATCACTTGCATGTGCTAAAAATATCAACGCCAACATTCGCTTGTCCATTCTTTGCGGATCATTAACCCATTTGGATAAAACAGCATCTTGTATCTATAATAGGATAAGCATAAACATTCACAGAATATGCGACAAACAAATTTTAGTTCGCTACCTTTTTCACTAGACGGGTCTTCGTTACATTATCACTAAGCGGATGTGTTGTCATGTCGAATAGTAAGAAATTCTGCTTTTCTGTTTTAAGGACACCCTTTTCCACTAAATTCTTTGCAAGCCGTTCCCTAACATTTTTGAGTTGATATCGTAGTTTGAGCGGATTCCATGTCTCTCCTGAAATATATCATTAGTTCATATGAAGTCAAATATGAGTATATGTGAAATAAAGAATCGAATGATTAACAATGCTGACGAGATTATTTACGTACCACTCAAATATTCAATCCAGCTTTGAACTGTCTCTGGAGGATCTGTTTCTTTGATGTGTTTCAGAGCTTCGTCCAGAAGGACATCTCCAGTTGGAGTGTCAGATTTCAAAAGCAATTTCCTGCAAAAGTTGCATGTAATAAATCTACCTCAGGAAGCTTAAGACATCGCGAGTTTACCTTGAGCACAAGCCACGTCTCCGCATTCCAGCTTTCTCCAATTCGACACGTCCTCTAATACCTAATTCTATGATAATGCATCCACGAAGACCACTCGATATGCAATCATTCCAAAATGATGTGTAACCCTGTAAACAGATTTATAAGGCATTAGAGAAAAATAATCATCGATGTTATACGATTTCTGGTAAATAGAGATGTACGCTGAATGGCATCATTCTGCATTCATCTCGGTTGAAGTTTCTTAAATTATTGGTATTGCTTTAACCAGCAATGTTGAAACGTGGGGAATTTGTTACATACTCTTTTAATACTACAATATTTTAAAACTGATTATTTCTGATCGTGTGCAGTAAAAACCTGGACTTAAACTACTTCCAATCGAAAGGGGTTTTTTTCTCCGATATGTTTTGGAAGTGTCTAAATGTGTTCTGTTATTATCAATAGTTCTTTCACAGAACTGATTCTATTGGGCAGGATACGGACCTTTTGATCATGTGAATACAAGACTATAGTATAGTAATATTGTATTGAATGTTGACAACGGAAAGCAGGAACTAATCGACTTCAAATATTATTTCAACCTAATCTCGATGTTAACATTACGGCATTGAAAATCGCATTGAATCAAATCATCAAATCTCATCCCGGAGCCCTCAGCTTTATGACTGCAATTTTAACACCTGATCTCAAAAGTAATTCATACTTTTTATTTGAAGTTTGTACCAACTTATTTTTTTTTTGCTTCGTAGCACTATAACCCCTCTCGGGCCTTTGCTTCCTGCAAAAAGCATCTCCAACTACCTTGGTCCATTGACCGCGTCCTCAAATTTCCGAGTCCGAGTCGCGATGAACCGTCTTCGTCAACCGAGTCAGACAAGTGTTTCCTCGGTTTCCCCACTGTCTCCCAACGAATACCTTTTTAGGTATCCGTTGTTCGTCCAAACGATTCACGTAGCGATTCTATTGCAGATTCCGCAGTTTTACACTCGTTGAGACTTCTGGCTCGTCAAAAGTTTCATACAGCTCATAGTTGTATTGAAATCGTCATTGGTCCCCATCTAGCTTTGCTTCGATTATTCGCCACAGGACTCGTCTCTTGAAGGCGTTCAATATATTTGCGGATGAGTCCATGTTTCACATGCACAGCATAGCACAGATTTGTATACTTGGAGCTTTCTTTTCCTGTGTATGTAGCTGGTCTTCAAGATCGTGAAGACTTAATAAAATATTTTATTGGCGAGCTTTATTTTTCAGCGTACTTCATCTGTTTATTACCGGTTCTCGTTTTTTGGCGACTATATACATTGCCCACATTTTCGATACTGTATTGGCCAAGTGTGATATTTTGTGTATTTGAGGTATTTTCCTCGACTGTGTCATGAGCTTCGTTTTCTTCTCATTGATTTGTAGCCCTGCTAGTTTTGCTTCGCTGTCGAGTTTGAGGAAGAGCTTTTTGGTAGTTGTTAATGATCGTGACAAAATGTTGATGTCATCCGCATAGGCTACCACTTGGCTCGACTTGTATAGCAACGTACCTCTTGTATGGACAGGTAGCTTTCTTATGACATATTCTAGAGCCAAATGGAAAAGCAGTGGGGCCAGCCCATCTCCCTGCTCTAATCCGATATTTGTGTCAAAGGCATCGGTGATGTCGATGTCATTGTCATTTTGGTAAGACGGAGTAATTTAGCTGGGATACCAAAGCAAAGCATTATTTGGTATAGTACGTTACGATTAATACTGTCGTATGCTTGCTGAAAGTCAACGTAAATTTGGTGTTTCAACGTTGAACTCCCAGCATTTCTCAAGTATCTGCTTGACTGTAAACAATTGATCTATCAATGATCTGCCTGCTCTAAAGCCACCTTGATGCTCACCAATAATGCTGTTAGTGTAGGATCTGATCTTATTTTCTAAGAAGTAATGATATGCCCCTATAGTTTCCGCACTGTAGCTTGTTACCTTTTTTTTTACTTTGTATGCTTGTCTTGTGTTATTACTCGCTAGACTTACATCGATGCTTCTCAATTGGTCGTCGTTGTATTTTCTTTTCTTAATTCTAATTATCTTAGTCGCTACTCTTCTGATCATTACGACTTTCATAGATTTCTGCTGCATGCAAAGTCTGCTGCATGCTGCTCGTTGTCATTTGTTTCATCGTGGAGCCTATATCCTCCAATCGTTCCCTGGTGAGGTAGCTCAACGCCAACCTTAGCGTTGAAATCACCCAGAATTATTTTTGTATTTTTTGTAGGTAATGAGTCGAATAGTCTTTCCTGTATAAACTGCTTTAAATAAAAAAATTTTGAAGACGAAATAATTTTAATCGGGTCGGTACGAATAAAACTATGCACTAGCTAGCCGTGATTACTGATTGCAAAGAAACTTCATGTTGCGGTTACTTTTCCAGTAATAATTGATATAAGAACAATGTTGTGTGTGTTTGATACTTATCGATTTTCGGATATTGCTCACACAGCTTAAGAGCAACACTAAAAATAATTTTAATTCGATACTTACGTTTTTGTTTTACCATCAGTTTTGAACATTTACTAATCAATCGTTTCTAAGAGACTGTTCATCATATTCTCGGTCGATTGTCAAGTCATGCCTTCATCAAGGAGTCCCTAATATGTTTTGTTACATTTGATATTATAAAAAGTTTTTATTTTTATTACTTCCAGTTAAAAAATGTTGAAAACTTGTTTCAAAATTTACCAAGACCGTGTGAAACAATGAATCAATGATCAAAAAAGCCGTATGAGGTTCGTATTACCTATGCAATAGAAATATCAAAAGCACTTTGATGACTACTGCTTCTATTTTTGTTAACCGCATGGTGTTAAATTTGAATATTTATCCTGACTGAGATTCGACTAGAAGACCCTTGAGACATTTAAAAAACATACCTGTTGAAACATTTTATTCTATACCATCACCTCAAGAAATCTCCAATGAAGTGAGCAACGACTGTGATATCGAAAGAACAACGTCCGGAGAGCTGAGATCTTTTAATCAAGAGGAGTTAAATGATCATATAAGAGTTTTTGAACTACATAAAAATTTGCTAAGGTTAAGAGGATAATGTAGTCCCGTGGTGTAGTGGCGTGAGTGCTCACCTCGTAAGTCGAAGGTCTCTGGTTCAATCCCGTTGGTGAAAACGAGATTTCTTTCGAGTGAATTTTCGGACGGACTATAAGCCCGTTCAGTTATGATACGTACTGGTTTAAATTCAGACCGTATCGCAGCTGAATGGACGGAGACACGGCCAAAGCGTGGTACTGACCATATTACCTTCTCGAGTGCCGATACATTCGATCAAGATAATTAGATACTCTAAATATCCCTACGCGGAGGTCCGAAAGGGGCTCTAATGCTGAACCAAATAAAAAAGAGGACAGAACTTGTAGGCATGAGTTACAAAATTGACATTCTATCGTACAAGAGAGCAAGAAAATGTTTTTATTTTCGAATGTGCAAGATCATATTCTTTAGGTGGGTGCTTCAGAACAGCTTCATGAATGTCGTCTCTTTACAGAAAACTCAAAACGAAGCATTGACTATGGCCTGTAACATATCAACAACAAATAAATAACTTTTCCATTGCAATATTAAAATGTTTCACTCACGCAGCCCCTCTGGGTCTACGCGTCCTGCAAATATCGCCTCGACGAGTCTCGGCCAATCGACTGGCTCCTTCTATTTCGAAATCCAAGCAGTGATGAGCTGTCTTCGTCGGCGGAGGTGGACCAGCGTTTTCTCGATTTTCTCAATAGTCTCCGCCTTCAGTTCGGTTTGTTTTCCGTACGATTCACGCAGCTAATCTATTGCGGCTCCCGCAGACTTATAATTGTTGACCTCCGGCTCGTGAAAAATTTCATACAGCCAATGGTTGTATCGAATTTGCCATTGGTCTAGCTGAGCTTCAATTATTCGCTCCTGTCTCTCGATGGCGTTCAAAACGTTTGTAGATTGAGTGTCCATGTTTCACATACGTAGCATACATAGCACAGGTCGCATCACAGATTTGCATGCTTGGAGCTTTATTTTCCTATGTATGCAGCTGAAAAATGTTTTAATTACGAGCTGCATGCTTCGACGTAATTCATCTGTTTCATTGCCATTGTTCGTTATTTTGTGCCTAAATACACAAATTGACAAACATTTATGATGTTTGGTATTTTGGATATTTGCGGTATCTTTCCTCGACTGCGTCATGATTTTTAAGACCGTGACAAGATGTTGGTGTCGTACGCATTGGCTACCATTTGGCTCGACTTGTATAAAAAGGTGCCTCTTGTAACGGCAGGTAGTTTTCTTATGACGTATTCTAGAGCCAAACTGAAAAGAATGGGGTCAGCTTATATCCATGCTTTAGTCAGATATTTGTGTCAAAGGCGTCGGCGCATTGGTTATTGATGCGGACTTGTGAGGTTGTCGACGTCATGGTCTTTTTAGTTTGACGGACTTATTTGGCTGGGATACCTAAGTACCTACTGGACTGTAAACAATTGGGCCGTCATTGATCTACCTGCTCTAAAGCCACCTTGATACTCCCTAGCAATGCTGTTGACGTATGATCTAACATAATCATATTTTCTACGCCTCTGTAGTTTTCAAACTTAAGCGTGTCATCTTTTTTAAGGATAAGGAATATATTAATGGGCTCCACTTATGTAGCATTTGTTCTTGATCCCAAATGTACTGGATGAATTTGTGGATGGAATCTCATCTATGTCAGGCGCATTAATATTCTATTGAGATTTGATGGTTGAACAAACTTCATCCAGAGTTGGTGAGGTCAATAGAAACTCTGCGGGAATATCTAAAGACACTGAGGTACCGGAGCTGTATGCGGATTAAGGAGGTTCTTGAAACATGGTAACAACAATTTCAGTTTAAATAATTTGAATCTACTATCGATGGTCAACTTTTTAAGTAATTATATTGAATCGTTCAACTTAGCTCGTAAAAATAATATAGACATATTTGTCATAACGGAGACTTAGTTAATGTCAAATGATAGTTTTAAGCAGCCTTTTTTTATATAGTTATCCATTTTACGCTTGGGAAAGTAAAGCTAAAGAAAACACATAAAATATTTTATTTATTCAATATAAAGATTGAACTTTGCCATTATATGTGAAACACAACATCATTCAAATGTCCTCCACGGGACCTCTTACAGGCCTCAATCCTTTTGAGGTCATTTTCAATGACTTTTCGGCACATTTCCAATGACTTTTCGGCACATTCCCGGCAATATCTCGGCCATAACCTCACGGATATTGGTTTTCAATTGATCAAGATTTTGAGGATTGTTCGCGTAAAAACGATCTTTCGCATAGCCCCATAAAAAGAAATCCAAAGGTATTAGGTCGCAGGATCTTGCGGGCCAATCGACATTACTCAATGTCGAAATTATGCGTCCTGGAAATTTCTCTTGCAAAAGTGCTCGATAAGCCTGTGTTGTGTGGCTTGTGGCTCCGTCCCGTTGGAACCACATGTTCTCCAGATCATAATCTTCAATTTCTCTCCAAAAATAATCGGTTAACATCCGTCCATAGCGGTCAGAGTTGACAGTAATGGCTCTTCCTTTATCGTTTTCAAAAAAATACGGGCCAATAACACCACCAGACCATAATGCACACCAAACGGTCACTTTTTCCGGATGCAAAGGCCTTTCTGCGATCACCTGAGGATTTTGAGAGCCCCATATGCGGCAATTCGGTTTATTTACGTAAGCACTGAGCGAAAAATGAGCCTCATCACTAAAGAAAATTTTGTTCGAAAAATCGTTATCAATGGCTTGTTGTTCAATCACACAATTCGCATACATTCTGCGTTGTGTATGGTCTTGAGGCTTAAGTTCTTGAGTCAGTTGGATTTTGTATGGATGAAGATGCAAATCCAAATGCAAAACCCGCCACAATGAACCGTAAGACAAGCCCAAATGTTGAGCACGTCGAGGAATCGACAATTTGGGTCTTCCTCCACACTTTGAGCAACGACAGCGATATTTTCAGCAGAACGAATGTTGCGATGATGCACAGGCCTTGCAATATCAATAACTGATCCAGTCTCTTCAAATTTTCTCACTGTGTACGAAATTGTTTGCTGTGTAGGTCGATTATGTCGACCGTAATCGGCTAAAGCCCTAAATGTTGATACAGCAGGATCAACATTTTTATAATAAAATTTAATAATTTTAACGTGTTCTTCGACTATTAAACGATCCATATTTCTAAATGGCAAACCTTTATCTAAAAAAAACATGCTTTGAGTGACATTTAATTTTGACAAATGTCAAATGGTAGGGTTATACTTTCCCAACTACGAAATGGATAACCCTATATATATACAGATATGATCGCGTTAATAAAGCTGGCGGAGGCATAGCCATAGCCGTTAACAGAAAAATTAAACATTCTGTATTGCCAAAAAGCCCAACATCGGTCATTGAAAATATTGGCGTTATCATAGAAGAACTTAATATAAAATTATACGTAGTTTACTTTCCTGGGACAAAATAAAACAAGGAAAAAGTCGAACTTTTCTGAAGAGATTTGAAATGGTTTAGCAAGGCTAATCAAAAGTATCTACTTTGCGCAGACATGAACGCTAGACATTGGCACTGGAATTACATACAAAGCAACAAAATGGGACACATGTTATTTAATCTCACCAAAGAGGCAAATATCTATGTCAATTTCCCTCAAGAACCCACGTTCTACTCTCCCCGTGCAATTGATTCTACTCTAGATCTGATTCTTAGTGACCAAAATAATACATCATCTACCTGTAATATTCTGGTTCTTAGTGACCATAATAATACATCGTTCTACTCTCCCCGTGCAATTGATTCTACTCTAGATCTGATTCTTAGTGATCAAAATAATACATCATCTACCTGTAATATTTTCCTTAGAAACGACGAGAGTTAATTTTAATGTTTCAAAAGCATACTACTGTTACAAAAAAGCAGAATGGTCAGAATTCCGCAAATTTATTAATGATACAGTGAGCTTAACATCAAGGACCATAGAATCGCTCAATACTTCAGTATGTGAAGCGCAAATTGAGGAATTTGCACACTATCTGGCAAGCTATTGAGTGTAGTGTCTCAAAACTATCAAAAGCTTCTTATAATTTAGAATTTGACGAAGAAACCTACAATCTCATAAGAAAACTAAACTCCTTGCGGCGTAACATGCAAAAATACGCATTAAGTCTTTTAAAATTGGTGTTAATAGCTTCACTATACCAATAAGGAACAAGTTAAGGAGCTCCGGAATTTCCGATGGAACAACATGCGAACAAATCTGGACTACAACTCGCGGAAAGTCTGGTTTATAAATAGAATTTTCAAATGAAAGTATCATATGTTACCAAATTCGATAATAAATAACAACGAATAGCATATTTACTCCAATCAAAGAAAAGCAGATATACTAGCAGATAAATTCAATGAGTACCATAATATTTCCTATAGGTTCTGCAACAATCTAGCAGAAATGCTGGTGCCAAAATCTTTGGAACAATCATCTAACCAAATATCTTTAGCTCCTGATGCATTAATAAAAACCAGAGAGTTAAGCACTTCGCTAGTGAAAAGTATTACTGCCGGTGTTTCACAAGGCTCTTCCCTAAGCCCATCACTATTATAACATATATACATCTGACTTCTCTTAGTTTCCAAACTGTCAAGTTGCAGCTTTCGCAGACGACATTTGCATATACAGCATAGGCGCAGACCCAAATTCCATTATTGAAAGCCTTGAAATGGCATTAGACCTTACATATCAATACTACCACAGATGGAAAATTAATATTAATGTTGCAAAAACAAAGTCAATATTCTTCACTAAGAAGCGTAAGCCTGTTCACCTACACAACCGACCAATAAATTTTTTAAGGGCAAACTATTTCCTGGAGTGAGGATCTCAATTATCTTGGGATTATATTCAACAAAAAACTAACCTTCAGAAGTCATATTGAGCATATTAGCTCCAAAGCGTTTAAGGTCGTGCTCCCGCTATACCGCCTTCTTAATCGTAATTCACGTCTCAGCACCAGAAACAAAGTTCTCATCGTCAAAATGGCAATTCAACCGATCATCCTATACGGCTCACCTACCTCGATCCAATGTGCTAAATATCTAGTAACAAAGCTTCAGATCACGCAAAATAGATACCTGAAAATGGTACTTAATAAACCGTTTTCGTTTTTTCTGAGAAACTACACAGCCTTGCTGGCGCTAGTTCAATTTATAAACTCACTGCATCGCGCCGTGAAAAGCAAATGACTCGGCCTATCCGCTAATTCGTGCCCTGGCGAACTGAAAACCAGCAGTTACTACCACCTATCTCTTTGGCCGTAACTTGGCCTCATAGATTTTAACTAGTCATAAGTAGATAGTTCTAAGTTATGTTAAGCTAATAATAAGTTCAGTAGAGGTTTTTGCCAAAATTTTGCTCTAGCTAATTACAAGATTCACATTGAAAATACGAGTACACATAGTTTTAAGTAATGTTCAAACGATGGTCAAATGACTTTGTCAGAACACATAGCATATAAAAATTAGTAACTATGTTTTGTTTGTGGCGTAGTCGTGCCAAACATGTACACAGCGTAAAAACAGATTGGCCCGTACGTGAGATGATGGAGATGGGTAAGCAGAAATTCACCTTTGGTTCCATGGAATAAACTTATACTGCCAGCTTGCATATTAAACTGGGCCTTACGGAACAAAGCGTTAGATAAAAATGGCCGAGATTTTTTCTGTACATATAATGAGAAAGTTCCAAGCGGGAATTTTTGATGAACTATAAAAACATTCCCGAAAATTACAAGCCAAGTAATGATCCTACAATTCCGATCGAATTAGAAAACTTTCAAACATTAGCAAGTGCCCAGCAAAGTACACTATCTTCACAATTTTCTTGACCTATTGCCAGAGAATCTTGGATCCCATAGCAAAGAATAAGTGGAGCAATTTCTTCAGGACCTAGAAAGTTTGGAAGAGTGGTACCAAGGCCAATGAGATCAGCACATGCTGGCTGACTACTACTGGGTACTAAAAATACTTTTCACCTGTATTATTAATGTCGGGTTTTCCTTGTAGCATTTTGTAATAGTATTTTTTCTATATTCTGATCTGTTCAGCTTTTATAGTAGGTAATTGTTCAGAGACTTAGCTATACTACTCTAGTTCTTCTGTTCAGGAATCTTAATTTGGTAAATACAAGTAGTGTCAATCTTCATCTTGACCTTGTTATAAAGGTCAGTATTCGAATTTACCAGGAGGGATGGAAGATTATCCTTATGACCATATTCTGATGACTTTGTAGAACTTTTTAGGGTTTTGTAAGATATCTTTACAAAACCCTTCTAGTTTTGCCATTTGTCTATCCGTTCATGCGTTCTTCACAGCAAGATTCCTCAGAAACTACAATAGCAACAATCAACAAATTTTCTGAAAAAGTCAAAAATAATCAATTCTTAAAAGTTTAAATATAAAAGTCTCCCCGAAAGGGGCGACCCTTAAACAAAATTTTTACCAAAGGTAGCCAATATACAAAAGTATCAAATGAAAGATCTTGATACGAAATTTTCAAAACAGGTCTGACAGTTTTTGCATCGAGGGATGCAGGGGGAGGAGAAAAGAAGTAGTATCAACTTTCTACGGCATGTTTGTGTTAGCCAGTATTCAACAGGATGGAGTTTTGATGTGGAGGTAATTTTTTTCGCTGAGAGTGAACGCTTTATTATCTTCATTGCTTTCCGTTGGAGATTCTGAGCAACTGCGTAATATTCAGATGTGCATGAGTTTTTTTCTCACCAAATTCAAATGTTCTTTATTTCACAAATTATTATAAAATTTATAAAAAATAAAGCAAGTTTCAAAACATTAAAACAATCATAAACTTTATGGCTCACCTGGGACTCTAAATTTAGACAAAATCACATTCATGAATTTCATTCAAAATTCTTTAAAATGTGAAACTGCATATGTATCAGAGATGTATTGTGAAGTTGGGGAAAAGCTTCAAAATCTTGCGTTCCTTGTCAACTTATGTTGACTTGAAGGCAAAAGCCAATACATGAACGAAAACTTACGGCAAGCAAGCCTAGATCAATTTATTTATTGCTACTTCTCATGGTAAAAGATTTGAAACCAGTTTTCCAAAAGTATATTTCGTTAATAGTTAATCATACAAAAAGTATTCAACATCCTCATTATTGGTATGCTTGATCATTTGATTCCGCCTCCCCTTTATTTCAAACAAACTGACGTAGCAGGAGAATTTTCCTGCCAGAAGGGTATTGTAACATAATTAGTAACTCAAACAACGTCTTTAGAATATCAAGATTTGACTCATACACATATTCTATACAAGTTGGTTAGACAAAACTACGCTCATATCAGAAGGGTTTTGTACTAAACCAACGATATGCAGACACGAATAAAGAATAACCTCAATAAAAATTTTAATGACATCTAAAACAAATACATTCTTGCTTTAAAAGAAAAACCTATTGTTACACCATTTTAACCTGCTGCCATTTTGTTCCAATATCACTTACAACCATTGACTGAATGAAATCTTAAAGATATTTTTATTACTCATTTTATCTGGAAATTAGAAAATCTAATTAAAAGTGTATTGTCTGATTCTATGAAAAGCCCGTATGGTAAAAATACCGTACATTGCGTTTGTTGTACTTGGAGAACTTTCAAATGGCTATTACTTCGGTGAATGCGATTTAACTTTATTAAAACCACTAGATCATTATGAATTCACGGGGGAAAATGTTATATTTAGAAATTCTACTATTATTAACAGAATTGAGTGATTTTCAATTTCTAAGGTATTTGTAATTGTAGTACTCATTAGAACCTATCTCCATGATTTTTCACCTTTAAAATGTTAATAGCCCAACAAGCCCGTAGCGTCTGAGTCGACTGGAAGTATATATTGCTCAATAGCCACGTATTGTTGTTGTAACACTGAAAATTTAAACCGCCATAACTTCGTTAAATACTATTCAATTCTTCTGAAATTTTCATCATTGATTAATCTAATAAGTAACCATGTTAATATAAAATTTCATTGGATTTAAGATTACCCCTTTTTATGGTAGGGAGGTGAATGCCCATTTACGCACAGAGTGTGGGACTCCCATGCTCGCAAGAAGTCGACTGGACTGCCCACTAAACACCTCCCATGTCAACCTGAGAACCCAGCCTAGAACCGTTTGACACATTACTTCGGGCCAGGTCTCGCTTTGTTACGCCGTGAGGCGCCTTCAAGCTGAGGGATCCCTCTTCTTGTGGGAGGGGAGAGGGGAAGAGGAATTGCCAGACAAGCGATCCCCCAGCCCCAACACCCCCGGCTGCTGTGAGTCCCTTTTATCTTTTAGGACTGCCCGAGCATAATGTGCCACCTGGTTCCATTTGTCAACCGATTCGAGCATCACCGCAACTGTATTATCCGGTGTGAGCTCTCTCGTCTCCCTGTAGAGGTCCTTTCTTAGCCTGTCCCATTTTTTGCACGCAAAAAAATGTGTGGCAGGCACTGCCTTCCTCCCCTGGGAAAACTGTCAATCGGGGGACCGTGACTTACCAATCTTGTGCAGGTAAGACTGAAAACACCCGTGCCCGCTCAAAAGCTGGGTCAGATAGAAGTCAGTCTCACCATACCTTCGATTTAGCCACGGTCTCGTATCCCGGATAAGGCGCGCAGTTCACATTCAATTCGTGCAATTCACCCAAGACTGCTGCCAATCGATGAATGAGCGGTGCCTCTCCTCCCGGACAACCATCTCTCTCAAGTCCTCGTTTCGACGCAGGTAAATAGCGCGGCGCTCTCTAGCAACGAGGGCAACAGGTATCACGCCTGCAATAACTCTCACCGCCGAATCAGAGACTGTCGGATACGAAGATGCAATCCTCAGTGCTCCTCTTCTCTGTACCAGTGCCAAGCGTTTTCGGTATACCTCCTTACTGAGAGCGTCGCCCCATATTTCTGCTCCGTACAGTAGCACTGAGCCTACAGCACTCATCAAGTGGCTCCCCAAGCAGCCTTCTCGACCCGATTTGCTCAGAGAAACTCATCTTCGAGTCGGTCAGTAGCCCCAGGTATTTCACCGCTGGTTTCGATTCGATGAATATGTCTCCAATACTGATCATCCTTACGCTAGGGATAATCTATTTTGCCAAGATTACTACTTCGGTTTCCTCCAGTGCTAGACTGAACCCTCGAGCAGTCATCCAGTCTCACTCGGCGCGTTAGCATACCTAGCCTTAGTTGCGCTTGTTCAACGGTGCGTCCAGCAACCAGAGCCGCAACTTCATCCGCATAGCCGATCAAGCGCGACTCATCTGGCATCTCCAGTCTTAAAAGTCCGTCGTAAGACACATTCCACAGGTCCGGACCAAGGATGGATCCCTGGGCAACACCCGATGTAACTTCCATCCTTCGTTGGCCCTGTGTCGTGTCGGACTGCCTCTTCAAGTTCCAGCTGTGTGAAGAGTGGACACTCGACTGATGTTTCACCATGGACAGCGTCAACACGAACGCGATGGGCGGCGAAGAGTGCCCGCACTATCTCGTCCATCTTTTCCGCATCATGTATGCAAGGTTTCCGTAGGCCACCAATCTTCCGCATAAATAGCTTGTAGCCAAGGATCCTTGTTCACATTGTCCACTAGATCTCGCCAGCATTGAGCTTTGCTGTTGTTAATCTGCCACCCGGTTGAATTCCTCGTCACGGTTCCGTGCCCGTTGAGCCTCACGCCGAAGCTTGTGACACTCCCTTCGTTTTTCAGCGATTTCAGTTGACCACCAATGCCGTGCCGGAGTTTTCGACGGGGCATAGAAGCGTTGCAAGCAGTCGTAATGATGTTCATAGTTAAGTTCACCATGTCTTGAGCTGCCAGCTCTTCCGTCTCCTGCGAATCTCCCTGCAGCGGGGCACCTGCTCTGAGCACCTCGACGAACCTCGCGACGTCCAATTGTAGAAAGCCGAGAACACGGACGTCGGGAGACAACATCGCTTATCTTAAGCAGAATGCACTGATGATCACTGGCTGAGTAGTCTTCTAATACGCCCCAATTGCGTATCCTCCGTACTAAGGACTCCGAGGCGAACGTCACGTCCGGTATGGTTCCTTCATAGTCGATACGGCGGAAAGTTGGCGTATTTCCGGTGTTCAGTACGACGAGCGTCGTCCCGGCCGCCATTTCCAGGATTCGTTTTCCCCGCGGATCTGTTTGAGGCATGCCCCACTCGATTCCACGTTCCCGTCTGCGTTCGAAACAGCGCCCTCTAAAGCATTAAGCTTGGCTTGGAAAGATGATATCGATTCGTTCGGCGTTAGGCACACACTAAAGAAGGTTGTCCCTGGGCACCGAACCCTCACAAAACTATCCCCCCGTCCACAGCTCTCCACTGGAAATCACTATTTTGAACACAGACGGCGGCAGCACCAGTTTCATCAGGATACCATGATGCCGAACTTTTATCATGGTGTTGCTCACTCAGCAGCATAAAATAGGCCTTCATGTCCCTCGCAAACTGTTCTAGCAAATTTTTGGCGGTTGAACTGCAGTGTAGGTTTAGTTGCAGGATGCGAGGCATCGAAGTTCTGATTTCGCCTTGGCTAGGGCTTCCTGGAAACCCCGGCATTTTCCTGATCCCAAGACGGATCAGCATCCCTGGAAAGAATACAGTGCGCCTCCTTCGTATACTCTTTCCTTTTATGTTCCGTTTCACCGCATTTGTAACATAGGGAACTCCTATCGGATCCTTTGCATACTTGTGCGGTGTGACCATAGCCAAGGCATTTGAAATATAGAAGAGGCGCTACCCTTCGCCGTATCCTACAGACAAACCACCCTATTCTTATTTTGCAATTATTCATAATTTTTTTCGGCGTCCTTTTCGGTCAAGTCAATTATGACCATGCATTGCCCCCTTTGATTTTCTGGTGTCAGCCTCGCTTTGATCCTGCCCCCGCCATTGAACTCCCCTTTGATGGCCTCTTCTTCCCTCACGATTTTATACAAGAAAATGTTAAAATTGACAAATCATACTATTACTAACAAATTTGAGTGAAATTCAACTTCCCACTTATTTGTCGTTGCTGTAGTTATAGAGAACTAGCAGATTTTTCGATCCACAGATGTCCAATCCTGAGGGGAGAAGACCCTTCATTTGATAACCTATTCGACTACTGTTTGGGAAAAATTTTTTTAAGGGTTCACATTCTTATATGGGGCGACGGAACTTTCATTAACGAGAAACTTCTGAGTGGTTCACAAAATTTGATGACTGTAGCTTTTATAGTTCCTGAGAAAACATGCTGTGACACGCTGACGGATGGACGGGCAGGTACCGATTTTAAAAGGGTATTATAAAAAATTTCTTTACAATACCCGAAAAAGACTTGTTAGAGTAAATTATTCATGACATGTATGAATGTCATGAATAATTTACTCTAACAAGTCTTCAAGTTATTTCATTAGAAAACATTGAAAATTAGGCTTCATTTACATACATCTGATCAAAGTTGTGAAACCAGATCAAATAGAATTTACGTATTATTGTTTTGGTTTTTTACTTGGAAAAATACCCTGAACTAATATTCTAATCAAAAAATCCTTATCATTTGTGATAAAGAGTATTCAGATAGATTAATTTTCGCCTTTAGTCATTCATACAAATATAATCCTTTATCTGTATTATCTATGGAATGCAATTCAAATCATTTTATAAATACTACAGTTTAGAAAGGGTGTGTTCATATTATGACTAACATGCTCTTCTGAAAGATTAAAGTAACAACAAACAATGGAAACAATATAAGAATGGGCAAAGAAATAAATTATCAGCCATCGATGTCGAGGTAAGGCAATTTTTCGTATTTTGTTTCTTTAACGAATGTGACTTCAATCCCGGTTTTATGAGCATTTCAACTGATCTACTTTAGCAATAAGGGTCTAATCTTGAAAGCATCATTATATTTTCTCAGTTTAATGCTTTAATTTGTCGACAAAAAAATGAGTTTAGCGAATTTGAGGGCCGGTGACAACACATATGAATTAAAAATAAATTGTGCGTTTCAGTCGCTTGGCGTTCCTGTTTTTGTTTGGCAATGTCACCTTTTTTGTACCCGTTGTTTCTAGCTATTCTGTAAATGTTTAGTTCGTTGGAGCAGTTGGTATGAGTCATGGGGATGGAGTGGAGTTGCTACACCATTGATTTGTATGCTGCTAGTTTATGTTGTGCAGGTTTATTAGATGTAACGTGTATGGTCTGATCAGCTTTGTTAGGTGTTCTATATATTTTGTAGTTTATCATGTTTGTTCTCGTGTCACGGTTAGATCCATATAGTTGAGTTACCTGTTTGTTCCTTTTTTTAAATAGTGAAATTCATTTAAATCATACAGGTAAGTAGTTCGCCTTGCTTATTTTCTTGTGAGTCAACAATTTTTTGGTAATTTTTCGTTGAATCTTTGGACAATTTAGGGTATAAAGACTTCTTCCAGAGATTGTAAGAGTATTTCTGACATTATTGATGATATTGGATGTTCCATACCCAAACCGTCCTTGGCAATGTATGTGTTATTATTGAACCTAAAATAGTTCTGCTTGATTGTAGTTTTGATGAGATTGAATAGTTGATCTGTGAATCATCTGTTGTTATTGAATAAATGTTTTTCTTTTAGCATGGTCAATGTTTCTTCGATAGTTATAGACGGTTGGTGATGTGCAGCGATAAAAGTCGACATGGAGCAGTCAATGTTAGAGAGGTAGTTAAGTTCGCTTGATCGCGGCTGATCTTTAATATGTATTTGTCGTCAGGGTGCATGACATTAGCCAATATCGTAGGCAACTATCGTGTTAATTGGTATCGAAGAGTTAGGTAATCGACAACAGGCCGGATAGAGATATTGGATTTGTGGAGCTTAGGTTATGCTTTAAGATTTGGCGTGGATGGATTCGGGTTTATGTCGCGGTGATTAGTATTAAGAGGAATGATTAAAGGAGATTATAGTATAGCAGGACGGAAGTCTGCTTGGAACTTATTAGTGGGGTCTGTTGGTTAGTTAGTATCCGTTGGTGTTAATGAATCTGCTCTTGTCATCAGTAGATTGTCTGTATTTTTATTTTATTTTTTTATTTTTGAAGCACTGTTTGGCTAGTGGCTAGTGAGATGTACTCATGTAAACGATCAAATTTGTAATATAAGATAACGTTAAATGCTATGCTTATAAACCTTCGCTTATCGCAATGTGACGGCATTCACTCTTTTCGGGATTAATTACTTTTTATGGTCTGAATGAATGATATCCCTGTCAATTACCCTTACTTTCGCTGACGACTTAAAAAGATTCAGAGTTGTGTCTGTTTTTTGGCCGCTCTGAGTTGTTCTCAACAATATGGGGTCGACATCAATGTAGCTTATCTAATGCTCTGAAATCGATATAACGTTCTAAATGCTGTAATTAATAACTATGTGGGTATAAATTTATTTCCGAATCTTTTAAGTATTTATGTCGAGTATACTCGTCATCGCAAAATGACGTTTTTCGATTAATGTCGAGTATACTTCCATGAAGGAAAAATAAGTCCCTTCGTATTATAAACCAAAAGATTGACTCTAATAGTTTCTCCTGAACAGGAACGAATCGAGTGCTTTGAAATGAATTAACACTTGAAAATATCAATCAATGCTATTTGATTATTGATCAATGCTATTTGATTATTGAAATTAGCTTGTATCAAGTGCGAAAAGAAACTCTGCGAAAAATAATACCCAAAATCGATTTTCCAAACGATGTTTTATTTATTTATTAGGTGTATCTGCTTTATAATTTCATTGTTCTATATTAAAGGTTTAAGTTTTATAATTTAATTTCTGAAAGTTTATTTAGTCTTATATTGTTTGTGCTCATTTATACAATTCAATAAATTAATCTTTTTGTTGTATATTTATATCAATAAAATAAATTTTGTTTGTTAATATCGCATACAATTTCGAGTTTCTTAAAAACCAACACGTAGCGCATTATTTTTTATTAAAATTAGTTAATTTTACGCATCAAAGGTTTACTTTGTTTATAATGAGTATAATGGTCATCGCTGAAAAATAATTGTGCATCCAGAAAAAGTTATTTTAATCAAAATGAAACACTCAAAGGGTTAATGAATGTGAGCTCTTCAATCTGGAGAATAAGCTCATCGGCCTTTTGTAATTAGTTTATATTCACCCGGTTGCTTTCAACATTCTATTAGCTCACATTTGTATTTGCTTTAACCTGCCGTTATTAGTGGAGGTTATCAAACTTATTAATATGTAGAATGCCCTGGGGTCATTCAGTTTTATATTAATTTACATGTTTTAAATTAATTTATATGTTTTCAACTCGCTTTATGTTTCTTTGTAAAATGTTAAGAATATTTCAAATAAAGCATATTATTCATTGATTCTTCTTCTTCAATATTATAGTTTAATTTAAATTCCTTCTTTGAACGCGAAATCTCATAAAAGCATCATCACAGCTGCAACTTTTACGCTACGGTCGTGTTTCTTGAATGTACCTGACCATTGACCCCATAAACCCAACTACCAAACACTGAAGTGGCTGCGTTGGGAAAATAGTTAGATGAAGTATCAAAATATGATGTGATTCGCAGATAAGTGCTGCAGATAAGTGAGCACAAAGCGTAATTTGATGGCAGAAGGGCTGCAGAAGATTAAGACGGAACATCGAGTACAAATGAAGACATACCCTATCTCATCTGAAAAATACAGCTCATTTCTAATTGGTTTTCTAAGAAATGAAAATTCTTCATTTCCAGCCAGCAACTAAGAGCTTATGTATAAGAACATTTACTATATTTTATGTACAAGCCTTTAAAGTCCCTTCTAATAAAGAATAACGCTGACGCAGCTGCCTTAAACACCATCATTGTGTTCTTTTAAGCGTTTCTTAAACGTTGAGAGGGCTTTACATTTTTTAACTCAGGTGGTAATGAGTTATACATTTTTATTGACAAACCTTACTCGATCTCGATGTTTTACTCTAAGCCATCGGCATCTTAAGATAATCATTAAAATCTGTTATTATGCGACTGGACATCATATTGATTAGCTTGATGTCATATTTCATATCATATTATGGAATAATTTAAAAATAAATTTAGCTTCCATATATATCGGTTGTCAAATTTAAAACTTTTTTAAGTTAGAGAATAAAGGGTAAAAGTGGGAGTAAGTTCAATCTATTAGCATTCTTCTCTTCTTCGTAGCACTATAGCTCCTCTCAGGCATTCGCTTCCTGCAACAAGCGCCTCCAACTGTCTCCAATTTCGAAATCCGACCAGCGATGAACTGTCTTCATCGACATACTCAAACCAGCGTTTCCTCGGTTTCCCCACTGGTCTCCGCCTTTCAGTGCTCCCAACGAATACCTTTTTTGGTATCCGTTGTTCGTCCATACGATTCATGTAGCCAGCCCATTGCATTGTTGAGACCTTCAGCTCTACGATTGTTGAGACTTTCAGCTCGTCAAAAATTTCATACAGCTCATGGTTGATTCGAATCCGCCATTGGTCCCCGTCTAGCTTCGCTCCGATTATTCGCCTCAGGACCCGTTTCTCGAAGGCATTCAATATGTTTGCGGATACTTGGGTTAGGGTGCAAAACTGAATAAAATATTTTATTGGCGAGCTGTATTCTTTGGCGTATTTCGTCTCTTTCATTACCTGTTCTCAAATTCGCCTACATTTTCGATATTGTATTCGCCAAGTGTGATATTTAGGGTATTTGAGGTATTTTTTCTTGATAGCGTCATGAGATTTGTTTTATTCTCTTTGATTTGTAGCCCTAATAGTTTACTTTGCTGTTATGTTTCTGGAAAATAGCTTTCTTATAACTGTAGCGTTCACTACACTTAAAAAGAAAATGTTAAATACAGCCTCATTTGAGCCCTACATTCTTAATCCGACTTCGGTCGACATTTATTTGACCCCAGAAATTCGTGGCTGCGAAATTCTTTTGTAGTGGGTCCTTGTGCTGGGGGAAAGAACACGCCTCACGACACCGCAATGCTAGCCTGCCAGCGCATTAACGCGACCCCAAACAAGGCCAATCTCGCGGATCCCAACATCCTCTTCCGCTGAGTCAGCAGACTATCGCTGCAGTCCTTCACGGACTTTTAATCTACCTACAATCACTACAAAATGGCCCTCAACGTGGGGCCCCATTTTGTAGTGAATAGATTAGAATGACCGTGAAGGACTGCAGACAAGGTCAATCTCAGCGGATCCCAACATCCTCTTCTGCTGAGGCAGCAGACCATCGCTGCAGTCCTTCACGGACATTCTAATCTACCCAATTCACTACAAGGTTTTCAAAAGTAGCGCACACAGTATCAAGTTGATCTCCGGAAACTCAGCGTACCATTAGCTTCTCGCAGAGTTTCCGGACATCACGCGACCCGATGGAAGAGCACCAGTGGCGCGACACACAACCAAACACCACATTCCAACAACGCCAGGAACTCCCGTGGCGGCCAAACCACGGCGACTCCCGACCGACAAGTACAACGTTGCCCGTAAGGTCCAGCTTGGCATAGCGCAAGCTTCACCCAGCAGCTGGTCATCGCCATTAAAAATGGCTTCGAAGAAGGACGGAAATTGGCGCCCGTGTGGCGACTATAGAGCACTCAACGGGCGCACTATCGTACGCCATATTCACGACTACGCTCAATCGCTGCGCGGTAAGCGCATTTTTTCAAAAATCGATTTAGTGTGTGCGTAAAACCAGATTCCGGTTGCCAAAGAGGATGTTGGGAAAATGGCAATAACAACGCCGTTCGGCCTCTTCGAGTTTTTGTTCATGAGCTTCGGACTCCGAAACGCAGCGCAAACATTCCAACGTTTCATCGATGAGGTGTTGCGAGGGTTGGATTTTGCATACGATATATAGTATAAACGAAGAGCAACATCGAGAATATCTCTGGCAGATTTTCGACCGACACAACAAATATGGCGTCGCTATCAACGGCCAAAAATGCGAGTTCGGAGTCAAGGAGGCGACATTTCTTCAGCGAAGGCATCAAATCACCAGCGGAAAAAGTTCAAACCATTGTCGATTTCCCGACAGCCAACCAGCTACGACTATTCATCGGTACGTTCAATTTTCATAGAATTTGCATGGTTGATGTAGCCCGCACACAAGCTCCAATGCACGATATGTTATAGGGAAACATCACGAGTTAATAGCCGCTCTTACTTCCACTCATAGCTCGTTGCTTGTTTTTGATGATGTGTCTGATAGGATGGGAGCCAGCTGGTTGTCGAGGGTCTCCGTGAAATTTTTTGCCGCAGATATCGTTTGGAGCCTTTCGATGTCGAATTTTTGTGGAGTTCTGGTCTTCAGCGAATACGCCTTTAACATACTACATCTATAGGTTCATTTGATCAAGTAATGACCCGAGTTACAATTGGCTCTTCGGTGGGTACGACGTCAAGTATACTCTAGGCCCATCTTTGTTGGATCAGAGCATGGTCGATTTGGTTTTATGTATTGCCACCCGGTGATATCCAGGTAATTTTAGGCATGCATTGGTACGGGAAGCAGAACGTATGACTAGATTTCTGCTACATGCAATGTCAATCAGGCGCTGACCGTTGTCATTTGTTTCGTCGTGAAGGCTATTGCTATATGCTCCAGTCGTCCCCCGATGAGATAACTCATTGCCAACCTTAGCGTTCAAATCACCCAGAATTATTTTTGTGTCATTTGTAGGCAATGAGTCGAATAGTCTTTCCAGGTGATTGTAGAACATTTTCTTCGTTTCGGCGCCCGTGTGGCATCGTTTCTTCGTCCTTTTCTTTGATCGGGGCGTGTTCATTTGTCAACCAAATTTTGAAGAATTTTGCTTTGATACGGATCGCACACAACCGTTCATTAAATTAAATGACACTCCAAATTCTCGCTTTCCATCAAGCTTCCCGCTTTTCAATATTGTGCGCGGTCTCATATCTTGAATATCACTTCCAGTCCAGTTCGTTTTCTGGATTGCCAGTATGTTTAATTTATATTGACTGACCTGTTGTAAATGGTCTTTAATAGCGCCAGATTTGCATTCTATTAATTGAATCAATTTTGAAACCGCAAGCATGCTTCCAATTCATAATAACATAAGTAATCGAAAACAAGGCGCGGTTATTATAATTAAGTTTTTGAATTCAAATCGAAGTAATCTTTATATCTAAACTCCCTAATCCAGCAAACTATTTTAAATTAGATTATTTGTTTATTCTACGGCAATCTTCCGTCAAGACTAAGGCCTTTGTATGTCCCGGATGGAACGCATTCTTTTTTTCTTTTAAGGGGTTACATGAGTTTGGAAGTTTCAAAAAAATCCATTCGTTTAAAAAAAAAAAAAAAAATATCTCGAATGGTGTGCTGAAACCAGCCGGTATGGCGGTAGTAAACAATGCTAGCTGTTAAGCGATTGCTTGCTTATTTCTCTCGCTCGTTCATTCCTTTCCAATGGATATTTTGCATGTCGGAGTTTTTTTATTGCTGGTTTATCCAGGTGGATCCTTAGAGGCTATAAGATCGTTTTATTTATTTTTGAATTAATCGCCGTTATTTCTTTTTGCAATATGCGCCAACATAAGATGAAAAGAGTTGATCGCGTAGAGGAGATAATAAAAGAGGCAGTATAAGCAAAAGGAGGTAGCCTTTCAATCCAAGAAAAGCAGAAATTGATAATGCCTTCTTTGTCAACATTAGGGATAAAATTGATTTATTATAAAGAGAAATGTGTGCCGGAGGATGACAGATTTTACAAAATTTATTTTCCGTTCAATATGTACAGTGTTTTATCTATTTATTAAATGGGGTGAACGATTGTCACACGAATCTCATGCCGCAGTCTCCAGGCTTGCTAAGAGCGGTTGCATAGAAAATTGCTGTTATCTGCTTTTGAGCACATTTTCAAATTTCGTCCGAGCGCCTAGGATGTGACTATATTATGAGCAGAGGAGCACAGAAGATTGCTGAATTTTCGGACAAAAACATCGATCGGGATATCGATACAAAAAGATCGATGTGAGAAAAACATGGCCTTAGAACATTGATGCTAAGAAAGTCGATGTTTGTCGAAAACATCGATGTTTTAAAAACATCGGCATCGATGTCGTAACCCGACTACAAAGCGCCCTAAAAAGAGTGGAATAAATGTAATGCAGAATCAATCTCCCCGTTTCAACATAAGAATTACCAAAATGTGGTGATCGTTTATGAAACGGAGATATGATATGTCACCGTTTCCATGCAATTTATTTCACCCTTTTGGGACTCGAAGTCAGGTTCTTTTGTCTAGTTTTTTTTTATTTTCCCTTTTCTGGGGAAAATTTTTCATTTAAAATATGTTAGAATCCAGTATCTTGACTAGATTTTGCTGTGGTCTTCTCCATCCTTTATGAAAATTATTCCAGCAAATCCACAATTTAGAAAACTAGTGCATACATTTTATATGAGCGTATATTAAAATTTAATTTCTCAGCAGCTATGCAAATACACAACTATTAACATCTGCGGAGTCCATAGGATTCGAATTTTGTTCTGATCCTATGATGAAAATCTCAATATCACCGCAATAGTCATTGGTTGGCAAAAACAGAACTCTTCAATCCATCCCCATCCAAAATTTATGCTCAGTCATACGTAAAAAGGCAAAAACATATATTTATGTCAAAATGTGCTAACATTCAGTTTTTTATTTCAGAAAACGATATATTACTGTTAATACCTCCGGAGTATGTCAATAGGTTGCAGTACCGCTCTGAACCATTTACTTCCATATCTTCTCTATCATATGCAACACTATTGATGAAAATCGAAAGATCGATCAGTTATATCGCAAAATCTGCGCAAAAGTCGGATTTTTTTGGCTTTACTAGAAAATGTTCTTTAACACCTTCCGATTATCATATTGTTCAAGTGAGACCTAACTGAAAGCAAACTCAATAGTTGGGCGAGAACAGAACTCCTCTAACAACCTCCGTTCAAAATGACAATGTCTGTAAAATTATAAGTGATATCACTGCAATGACAAATGAAGAGGATAAAATTATTACTGGTGATTTTAATAGACCTAATATAAAATTTGTGATCGACAAAGATGACGGTCGACTCCTTCCGGTGAACCTCCTTAATTGTAACGATTTCAACTTAATGAGCACCTTCTATAGTACCGATTTGCAGCAGATAGCTCCTGCCCCAGCCAGAACGATATTTGGCAAGGACCTTATATTTTCTAATGCATATGGCGAAGCAAAAGACAATTTAACTGATGACAATGAGAATCTGTTTTCTAACACGAGTCTTCACTCAGCTTTTTCTGTTGATTTGTCCACTCCTGATACTCTCAATTCTATATCGTACAATAGAACTATTGTATATGACTTTCGTAATGGCGACTATGGAAACATTAATAGTCTTCTATCCAGTGTCGACTGGAACGGTACTCTGTCAACGTTAGATTTGGATACGACTCTATCCACCTTTTGTCGTATAATCTTTGACGCCGTTGAATCTTTCGTACCGAAATTCAAGAAAAAAGATAAGATTTCAAAACTATGGCTGGGGAGTGATCTAAGACATTTACGTAATCAGAGAAACAAACTATACAGGGTCCTCAGAAAAGATAAATATGTAAGCGATGAGACTCAGAGTAAGTATAATGAACTTGCACTTGAATTCAAAATTAAATCGCAAGAGGCCTATCAAAATTACGTTAACGTCATAGCAGAGGAAACTATTTCCAATCCCAAAAAATTCTTCGTCTTTGTTAACGTTAAGCGCAAAACATCTGGTTATCCTTCTTTAATGTCATACAATGACTCTGTCTCATCCTGTACCAAGTAGATCTGTGAATTCTTTGCTGATCATTTTCAGTATGTTTACTCTAATTCAGTCTCTTTGCTTCATTTAGAGTCGTTGGAAATAGTCACAAAGACCACTTAAAGGACCCGGCCTTGACCTTATTCCTCCTTGCTTTCTGTCTCTCTGCAAAGATGAATTGGTTAGACCTCTCTTCCTTATTTTTAATAAATCATTAACATCTGGTATATATATATATATATATATATATATATATATATATATATATATATATATATATTCATTTAGATATATATATATATAACACCAATTCACAAAATTATAATACCAATTCACAAAAAGGCGATAAGCGGCACGTGGAGAACTATAGGGCTATTTCTATCCTTTCTACTATGCCAAAACTGCTCGAAAAAATTATCTGCAGTAAAATTTCCCCCATTATCGAACCGTATGTGAATGAACAGCAACATGGCTTCCGTAAAAATAGGTCAACCACCACTAATCTGATTACCTTGACGACGGATATTCTTTGTAGTATGGAGCAAGGCTACCAGATAGATGCTATATACACCGATTTCAGTAAAGCGTTCGATCGAGTGAACCATGAAATATTAGTGAATAAACTTTGCATTTTTGGCATCTACGGTTCGCTACTCAACTGGATTCAGTCATATTTGACACAATGCGTTAAGTTTCAAGGTCGGTTGTCTCATGAGTTCAGTGTCACCTCTGGAGTACCTCAAGGCAGTTTTGGTCCACTCCTCTTTAATATTTTCATCACTGATCTTCCTACAGTACTGTCTGATATTCCACGGCTGTTTTACGCCGGCAACTACAAACTTTATCACTGCATACAATCCTTATCTGATGTATCTTTTCTCCAATCCAAATTAGCTGGTCTCCTTCAGAGGTGCAATAGCAATCAGCTTGCTCTCAATATAGAAAAATGCCAGATAATAAGTTTTGCAAGAAAAAAGAATGTCATATTACATGATTGACATTAATAACACACAACTACTAAGAGTCGAGAGAGTTGTCGACCTTGGCGTAGTCTTAGACACGAAACTCCGCTTTAACCTCCATTATGATGAAATCCTGAGCAAAGCTTACAAAGTGCTAGGTTTCATTAAACGTAGAGCAAAAGAGTTCAGAAATATCGGGGCTACTAAGTCTTTGTATACCTCACTTGTCCGTCCACTTCTAGAATACGGCTGTACAATCTGGGACCCCATATTCGACATTCATAGCCGTAGATTAGAGTCAGTGCAAAAATAGGTTTTGCTCTTCGCCCTTAGATCCTTGTATGATCCTACCTCTTTCCACGATCTTCCTTCTTATGAGGTTCGACTTCAACTAATCAAGCTGACTACACTGGCTTCCAGGAAAGTTGCATTGTCGGCCTGCGTGCCTTTTGACGTTTTAAGAGGTAGCATTCAAACTTCTCTTTGTCAGACAAGATTAACTTGAATGATCCTATAAGAGCCACAAGACGCACACCAATGCTAACCTTGCGTTACGCCACACCAACGATGCTAGCAACGAGCCGCTTAACAGATGCTGTAAAGCATTCAACAAGTTTAGCGTACATTACTTCAAAACCACCTCCAAATCCAATTTTAAGAAACAAGTTTTAAATGCCCTCAACGCCCCTTAAATTAAATTTGTATTTTTTTTTTTGTATTTCATTTTATTTCATTTCATGTATATGTATTTCGTTTGTAATTACGCCTTGCTTGGCAAAATAAATAATTAAATTCTTCGTTATCTCAGTTTTTTTGCGCCATTTAAAAAATCTCCAAATAAATGTTCCTCCAACTTTTCCAGAAAAACGCAAATATTGTAAATTTAATGCTAAACAAATATATATTTCGGAGGTAAGAGTTCCTTCTTCTTCAGTGTTGTTTTTTTTTTTTACTCTTACCTCCGAAATATATATTTGTTTAGCATTAAATTTACAATATTTGCGTTTTTCTGGAAAAGTTGGAGGAACATTTATTTGGAGATTTTTTATAAATAATTAATAAAAGGTATCCCCGGATATAGATAAAAAAGTAAAAAAAAAGAAGAATTATACGGATGAAATTGACAACCTACCCTCCTATTGAAGTCGATTAAAAAAAGGCTGGGCCCACGACTGAGCCCCAGGCTGGAGAAAAAATACTTAAAATTTCAATCGCGTTTTCCTCAACACAACGTTTTTAAATGCGATGCACTGGATATCTCAAAAACGAATGCACTGAGGATAATAAAATTTTCGAAATTACTTTAAAATAGTATAGCCTGAACGGAGTTTTCGTAATTTTGATTACAACTGATTTTAAGAGGGTACACGTATTGAAGAATATGTTAAAACAAGTTGAGTAAGCAGGAGAGTGCTCCTACCAGAAGGTCTTTGTAAACATCCTAGGGTTAGAAATAAGTTTTCTAATAGCTTGAATCAATAACTTGAATTGTTCATCCAATATTTGGATATGAAATCGTTCAAATTTATGCAAAAGATGCACAATTTCTTTCATAAACACAGTGCAGCCGCCATTTTGTTCTAGCTTAAATAATTTTTCTGAATGCTTGGCCGGTTGAACATATTCAAGTTAAACACTTTGTAATGTGACGCCTACGCCCGGGAATCGAAGTGATTCCGATCCCGAACCCTTGCAACCGGCCAGATGGATATGTCCTCGAAGTGCCAGCGGACTTCATCTGTCGTGCGGATATCGTTGCGCAGAAAATATTTTTTTTTCTGTCCAAATATTTCGATCTGTGGATATAAATATTCGAAATATAAAATTAATCCAAACCCCGGCACATTTCGAGACATAGCCATCTGGAAATGCCCCTCCACCGTGGTCATCAAAAAAAAAAAACTATGCCACTGGCGACAGATGGAGAGGCACATTGCCGCCATGTGGCGTGCCATTCCACACACCTCTGTTTTGTCCGAGGTGACAACCGGTTGGGCTTGACAGCCACATGGCGAAAAAGGTAAATGGTGTCATGGTGTGGTGTCGGTAGCGACTTGGCGCGGTCCTAGGTGGTGTAAAATTATTAAGAGGTTTTGTTTGCAGTTCATCGCCCTCGTCGTTGTAGCAGCCAAACGAGGATCTTTAGATCGAAGTAAATCGAAATCTCCCAAGAAAAAGAGGAAAACCGACACAAAGAAGACATCGAAAGAAGGGGTGACTGCGAGCGACTTAACCGAATCGAATGACTCTGAAGAAGAGGTTGATAACGCCCGAGAATACAAACCGCAGAGCTGTTGTCAGTTCAAGGCTGTGGAGGATCCTATTTGCCAGCTAAGTATCGAAATTAATTCTAAGGAATGAGGCATATGGGGCTGCTGGGTTGTCTAGCCCCAGCATATATTTGATTCTTTGAGAATAAAACCATTCCTCAAAGATTTCATTTTCGAAGTAAGTTTCCGGCGGTCCAATCGTTCGGCGCCGCGTATCATGGAAGTAGCGCCGCATATGTTATATATGATACATTTAGCTTTAAAATTACTCTACCTCCATCATCGAAAAAGCTGGAAGTTTGCATTTGTTTCCGAGCTGATGGAAAGGAATATTGGGATAATAATAATGATCTAAACTATACAATATCTAAAAAAATCACCATCCTGCCAATCGCATCCATCCGAAATACTATTGAATTATGATAACAGTGATAATTCGGTGAAAATATCGAATCGTACAAATACATTTACCACTCAGGAAGGTACATCGAATTTCAATAGTTGGTCCGAGGCATCATCATGGAATCAAAGTGAGTATCCTCGCCCGTATTGGTAAAAGCAAACGGAAAATGAAAAGCAGAAGCAAATGTGTAACTTGTGCGAATCGTAGCTCGTGTATCGCAATTGATTGTCACGGAAAACTAGTGCATAACCGCAAAATTTGAAATCCAACAAAGTAGCAACGAAACCGCAAAGTCGTTCTTTGGAAAGTTTCACTCCTAATAATGTAGCAATGGACAGAGCTATAGCGTCACGCAAAATCAAATGCTTCATATTATCTGTAAAAACAATAGAGAACGAAACAAAAGCTTGAGGAATAGCGTGTACATCCACAAAATGGACAAGCAAATCTACGGCTTATTTCAACGCAGTGAACTAAGTATCAGTTTAAAATTTACATTTGAAATATAATCGAAGATATGTGATTTTTGTGAGTAAGCCGTGCGCGCTCTATTGAAAATTCTTTCGTGTGATTGCACAGTTAAGATCTATGCTGTTATCTATACTTTTGCCAAAATATGTTTGTATATCAAAGCGTAGCATTACAGCTATGCCAAGTACATAGATTTTAGGAGCAGGAAAATTACTGAGTTAAAATTTTACCGCTTTGCATGAAACACTTACGAAAAGATTTTGAAAGCGACTCATTTTAACTCATTTACATACTATCTATCAAGGGAAAATTAAAGAAAACATATATCCAAGTTAGATGATATCTCAGTACGTCTTTCATTTTAACATATTTTTAGTATTACTTTACAAAGAAATTTATAAAACTTTCCTTTTCAAGATTTAGAAGTTTTTACATTTCTGTTACATCATGCAATGTTTTCATCTTAACAACTTCCACACGTAGAAATGTTCCGTTGTTATCATTAAAATCAGCAGGTGTGGTACTTTCAGCATCTATCTATGATTAAAGTCGTACTTCATTTGAGTCTGTTTTATCCGTATGTAAAAATATTCTGGAATAAATTCAAGTGTAAAAGTGATAAAAAGCAATTTGGGTTTCACGATTAGGTTAGTTGTTACAATATTAAAATTCTTAATTGTTAGCATATTATTTGTAAGTTAAGGCCTTAACATTTCCAAATAAGCTTTGCACTTTATACTAAAGATTTGAAGGGATCAAAGTCTATTAAAATAAGTGAAAGTTAAGCTAATTGTAATATATGAGGTTAAAGATTGTAAGATAGACATGAGGACTGAATTCGAGTTTGTGCAAAATAATTCGATTCGTGTACAATTTACTATAACTTCGAGATAGTACGAAAATCATAAATATTAATTGACTGAGTGAACATAAAATAAAACATCAACCCAGACATGCTTCAACTTAACAATCCTCGTGATAAGTTATAACATTTTTACACTCAATTATTTGTTCCTAAAAGATTTCAAGCTATCGTTCCTTTTTATATAGAAATAATACTTAATAGACTTAAGCGAATATGAGATTAAAAGATATTAAGCAATTTTCCTAAAATTAATTTAAATAAAAAAGTAACATTTATAAAAAAAAAAGGAAAAAAAAATCTCATGTAACGTAACATGTTTGTAAAGTAAACTTGTTTTCGACACAAGTACAAGATAAAAACGAAATTCGTCCCTTTCTATAAAAGCAAACACGTTCCATAATCTTCAAAAAGTGTGTCACTTTGAACACATTAACTCTTATCTGAAAATTGTTTTATGGTTCTCTTTCATTGAAGAATACAATGAAGTTAAAATGAATTACTAACCGTACAAAAAAAAAAAAAAAACTATTTTAAATTTTCCATAAAATTACTTTCAATTTCAGGTTATTTTATTCATTAAACTTGAAGTATTTATTTATTCAACATATATGCTATTTTAAACTTAGTCTGTTTATGCAACATACTTTTAATTTTTAATCATATTTTAGTAATTGTTATGTAATTTTTAACATGTTTCTTCATGATTGAAGATGATTGATTACTTCGTTCAAAGCACCAAGAAAAGATCTGGGAACATTTTAAAATTTTAATTATAGTTTTGAGTTGGTTCATAGCGTAAACAAATTTCGCTATGTTTTTGAATTTATTTAACAGAAATGATTCATTCGTTTGATCGTACACAAATAATTTATCCACTTCGCGCTACGAAGTTCATTTTGTTGATTTCTATAAATGCAACTATTTTAACAATAAAATTGTTTACTCCAGATAACATGTACTTCGAGCATAAACAAATTAAATAAAAAAAAAAAAAAATTTTTTTTAATAACTTATAAGTAAGTTAACTTCAAGTTTCTGATTCGATCTTACAAAACGCTATTTTTATTCTAACATTTTAATTCCGTATTAGATTTACATAATTTTAACTTACGATTTCATTTCGCAAGATTTTTTTTATGAGTTAAAAATTACATAATTCCATCCCATTTAACTTGGAATTCGATTTGTTTCGAATTGTAATTTTTAGAAATAATTTTATAATATTGTTATTTAATTTCGCAAGAATTTCGAATGAGTGTCAGCCCTTCTAATAAACTAAACCCAACCTTATATTCTATTGTATAAACAAATATGCTCACATAATTATTAACAATGAAATTTACAGTACTAGTTAGCTTAAGATTTCTTTGTATCACCCAAAGGATGATGTTTATTTTCACGATGCTAAGTAATAATATCTAGATTCCGTTCCATAGCAACAACTCTATAATTTCTCTGTTTATTAGAATTTTAGCGCTCTTTTAGAAGTAGACTACGCTTCATATGAGATTAAAAGAAGGAATGTATTTCTATAATTTTAAATGATTAAAATGAATTGTTAAAAGTTAACAACGACTTTCCTTTTCAGTGTCTCATTCTTTTTCAGCGGGAAGAGAGAGTGTAAGGTAGGTATGCCGTCGCGAGGCTAGGGTTTCGACAAATCCGCTGAGGTCGGTTTCGCGTCGCGCGCGGTACGCGGTACCTTTGATTGTTTCGTCATTTCATTAGAGTAGTTTTCGTCGGTTTAATTTCGAGTAGCATATTTTTCGGTACCGCGTCGGTGATTCGGTAACGCACCTATAGGATTTTGTAGCGTTTTTGATTTGAGATCTGTGGAGAGATCACATCCAGAATTAACGTAACGTAGGTTTCCCGTTCTGGATGAGTAATTGTTGACGCGTTTGGAAAACGGGCATGTTCAGGTGACTGAAATATTGTAATTGAGCGTAACCCATTCGGAGACCCGCGACCGAAATCCTCTCCGAACTAGCTGGCCGACAAGCAGTCACCGCGTGAATGGGTTACGGTGCACGGATTGGTTGACCCGTTGGTACCATCCGTTGGCACTACTCAGACTTAACGTCTAGAACCGATGAGAGGTCGGTTCCGCGTTCGATCTGAAAAGTGGAAAATCATTACAACTTTTCCTTAAATTTCTTCTTCTTCTTCGCTGAAGAAGACCGAACGATTACGGTCGAAAATCGATTTCGAGAAGAAAAATAAAAATAAAATACACAAAATTAAAAGGAAGCTCTCTTTTTCTATTTTCAGTTGGAGTATTTTGTGAAGGCGAAAATGAATTCGATTACAAATATGATTCGATCTCGATTGTGAAGGTAAACGTTTGTGAACGTAAACATCTTATATGAATCTATATAATTACAAAATTTCAAGAAGTTAAACAGGTACCGTTTTGATGTTATGAGTGAAAGTGTAAAATCGATAAATCATACTATTATTAACAAAGTTGAGTGAATTTCGATTTCTGAGGTCCAATTTTTGGTACATTTTGCCTTCCCCTTGACCCCCTAATTCATAAAACGGTTTTTTTATTTCAGATTCTAAAAGTTCTAATCAACACCTTTCATTTGATACCCCACTCGACTACCTTTGGTTAAAAAATTTTTTTAAGGGGTAATTCGTTATTAGGGGGGGGACCCCCTTAACAATTTTTTAAATTTTTGAAAATACCTTAACTTTTGAGAGACCATCACTTCTGATCTTTTCACAAAGCTTGAGCATTCTACAGACGGACAGACGGACGGACGGACAGACAGACGTACAGACAGGTCGCGAACCTAGTAGGTCTTTGTAAAAAAAATTTTTACAAAGACCTAAAAACTGTTTTTTTCTTGCAAAAAGCCCAGCCTTAGTTCATGTTTAACTTTTTCCCGTAAAACCCTTCATTCAGGCACAAGCCAAAATTATCTACTATAGGAGAAAAAAATAGTTTTCTTGTTTCAGATGAAGCTAACTTGAGTTATCGTGTCCACCGCAAAGGTAAATTTTGTTTAAGTGCCTTCGGAAATCAGCTGTTACTGACGTAATGTTCGAGATTTTTAAGTGAAAATATTCGTGAAAAGTTAATTACATATCGTTTTTTCATATTCTTTCAGTTATTAATGAAAAATTAAACATCTCCTAGGCGAGAAAAAATTCGAAAATAATTTTTTTTGGTCTTCGAAACCCATGTAACCCCTTAATATCTAACGCGATGATTACCTTATTTTCATGCCTTCTTTTATTTTGTTCATTAACTTATTTCTTAGCAATAGTCATGATCCATTTTCTGTCCCAAAGATACCAAAGTATCATCAGCACAGACAATTGGAGAGATTGGAGATTTTTTAATAACGTTTGCAGTTAGAATTTTGTATTCCTGTGTATGCAACTAGATTTTTCGCTGCATTCTGATAGTTCATTCCTGTGTAAGTAAGGTTTACGAACAAATATGCAAATTCGTTTACGTGGTCTATGTTTTTGGGAGTATTTTTTTTATCGCAAACTATTGGCCAGATCGTTCAATGGGGACTGCTTTTTACTAGATAAATTATGCATTACTTTAAAGAATTTGTATTCAGATTTAAAAAAAAATGTACGGCTTTAACACACGTATTAAATTTTGGTAAACACAACAGTAATTACGTGTAGTCAAGCTGTAAATTTTTTAAATCTTATTTTGTTGGCTCACTAATTTTTTTTTAGGATTGAAATAAAAATTTATATGAATGCTCCTGAATGTCAACAGTGGCCACCATCACGATAATAAACAAGCATGTCTACGATTTCCAGTTGAACAGAAACCAAAAGTGATGAAATTCGAAAGGCTTCAGGTCCACTTTGCTTCATTGCCCGTAAATGTTATAAATGTCATCTTCACCACATTTCACTACACCCAACCCACAAGTGTAGGTGAATGCAAGACCGTATTCATAATTATACATTCTGCAAGATTTTTTGTTAGTCGCTCCACTTAAGCGCTTCCCTGGCGCGTTTCATTGCTCAACCACTAATTTGCAATGGATTGTAAATTTGATTCGTTTTTTCCGCCGACAATATGAATATTAGTTCATTACTTGCCAACAAGTGTATTTCCCATTTTCCTCGTATTTACTTTGAAGTTCAAACACACTCCACCTGTGATAACATTGCCGAGTTGGATGCTGTGCGATTAAGCATCGAATTATTGCTACAAGCAGCGTAGCGAATATTTGACACTCGACGCACCACTCGCTTCTATCGTCGTCAGCAACGAGTTTGCATTCTAACAAGTTTCCCCCATACACGCAGTGATCGCGCTGTTTGTGGGAATTACACGATGTCATAGCGGTGGCCTGATAAAACTGCACTTGCCATGCCTCGGTTTGCCCAAAAACTCTAATTGCACGAATATTCCCCTAAATTCCAATTAAACAGCAATTCCAACTTATGAGAGATCAAAATTTCTGCGATATCAACGACACGGTTGTTATCGTGTCGCTACTTCCTGAATAGATTTCTACCCCTCACTGCACTTCACATCTTCGACAATTCGATTCCATGTCGCAATGTTTCATTATCGGAAAACTTTATCTTGACCTTATTCATGTTAGAGGGAAAGAAAATACCCGAAACATATCCGTATGTGCTCAAGAAATGCAAATATCAATAAGCTGACATTTTCGTTAAAATTGTCAGCACTCAATGGAATGAAAGTTATGATGATGGCTCACCTCCTTATCTTTAAGACCCAGCAAAAGGACCTCCTCCATCAGTGTCAGTCGAGTCTCTTTGGAGTCGTAATCCTCGACGTCCTCCTCTGTTGCTCCATTGTTATCCTCCTGGTCCGGATTTTGATTAATATTATTGGAATTTAATCCATCGCTTGCTTCCCGATTTTTAACTCTTCGCACTAGCCCATCCGTTCGATTCATTTTATGTTCGCCCTATTCTCTGCCGCGGACACTTTGTCGACAGGTTTCTCGTGCAATACTCACGAAACGGAGTGTTGCTTGACGCGCCCGAGAAGAAATAAAACTTGAGAAACGCACGATTGATAGTTATCCTCGAAAACGAGAAAGTGGATCCCGCAGAGTCCTGTGTTCAATGTTGACGTTCACTAAAGATTTTGACACGACTCCAGCACCAAAACATGGCGGATCAATTGCTCAAAGCTACTTAAGTGCTGCCAATGTCAAAATGTAATTCATTGGATTCGAAGTAGTCTACCTATTGAGCCATTTTCATCTACAACTAGGGGAGGCTGACCTATAGTTGGCATTCGTCTCCTTCTTAATAATGTTTTGTCTGTCTACTAGTCATAACGAAATTATTATTTTTCACATTTTGTTGAGTACACTCACCACAGAGAGAAAAATCCGTATGCGTCTTATCAACTAACAAGTCAAATGTAATTTTATTCCTGAACAAATCAAGGTCTATCTGCAACGACTTCAAATTATTCTCAGACTGGCTAATTTATTTACTCATTCAAGAGAGGCAAGAAATTGTGTGAAGAATCCGTTTAAAAAATATTATAATTGATGCCCAACGTGCAACGTAGCACATATACATTGCAGCTTGCTTTCTAAGCCTTGATTGTCATTAATTCAGGATTTGAGTTTCGAGATCACTTTGGTATATGTTTTCTTTATGTGTTATGTTTTTGTAAATGAACTAAATTATTTTTGTTCATAAGATATAAATTTTTACATTTTCTGAAAAGTCATAATTTTGTTCATAATCTGATAATGTCGCTATACAAAATACGTCAGTAAATAAATTAATTTATCAATATAATATTTTTTGTACAATTTTGAGAGCATATATTAAGGGTCCTGAATACCATGAATTACAACCTTGAATTTAATTTAAGCTTAACTATTAATTTTTCTTTGAAAAACGGTTGAAGAAAAAATTATAATCTAATATTGGTAAAGTCACTGCATAAATTTGTTTTTCTGGTTTCGTCAAGTATTATCGGCGCTACTGGAAAAAAAAACAGAAAACGTACATCAATAAAAAATAAACAGGAAAAGGGTTTAGTGAAGTAGGGATATTAGAAATGTCCGTGAAGGACTGCAGCGATGGTCTGCTGCCGTGGTGAAAGAAGATGGTAGGATTCGCCGAGATTGACCTTGTCTGGGGACGCGTGAATGCGCTGACAGGCTAGCGTTGCGGTGTCATGGGGTGGGTTCTTTTCCCAGCACAAAGACCAACTACAAAAAAATTTCGCATCCATGAATTTCGATGATCAAAGCAATATCGACCCAAGTCGAGGCCGAGGTAACCTAATAAGGGTCAAAAATTACTGACTCAACGGACAAACTGGGCCTGGAGAAAACAGACGGACTTAAGATGACTTCGTTGTTATCGACGATACTTATGGCACACAAATAAGAGTGGGGCACCTAGGTGGAAACAGTGCCCCCTCGCATTGTCCCAACCGGATCAAGATCCAAATGTAGACGGTTCCATATATTTCCCATTTAAGTGAAAAACTCATATAAACATAATTTGAACGAATTTTTCCATTAAATGATAAATAAAAACGTGGCCAATTTATGTTATAGTATTACGTGATGGTATCACATAACACTATACCATAAAAGGGCATGCGCGCGGGAGGCCACTCCATCCGCGCATGAGCCCCTGTAACTCATAAAAAGGGGAGAGCTCGCTCGATGGCTAGCTCATTATGGTGGAGGGAGCGGCTTTCATTGCGGGTCCCACACCCGGTCAGGTTCCCACAGAAAGGAAAACCGAATCTTCAAGTTTTAATTAAACATTTCTTTTTATTCCATTTAACGCAAGTATTTTAGCCATAGATGTCAGAGAGAAAGGATACGAAATGCATCGAGCGAATTGAAGCACTTTATGATGTAGCGTGAAGTTGGCGCGTTATTAGCTGTTGATTCGAATTTCAAATAAATTTGACGTGACGTCTCCTACTAATTTTCGCATCTTGAACTAAATCAATTTTCCGTGCGGGTATTCTAACTTGAACGATATAAAAGATTGAACATGACTTACCCTACAAAGGATACGTCCCTGACATGCTTCCTATAGCTGTTTTTACAATCAAACACACATCACAACATTTTTCATTTTATGACCCAAAAACACTCGCGATCCGTTACAAACTTTTCAGTTTGATTAATTATCACTTTTACAGCGCTTTTGCAGTAGATTCAACACGGTATATCTTAAAAAATTGTTTTGTGTACAATTTCAAATTCAACTTGATTAGACGTTTCCCATCAATTTTGAATTTTCACAAATCATATGTTTTCAATCATATGGTTGATATTTTGTTGACAATTCGGGGGTTAAAGTACAAAAGGAGTGGGATTTTCATGAGAGCAACTAGAGAGCCACTTGAGTGTGTGGATTCTCTAGCGGCGTGAAAGGCGGGGGGATTTCAATTCATATGGGAGAGGAAGGCATGCATGTAGTGAAAGTCCTTCACTCACGTATGGATGAAAATAAGCTTATTTCGCGTCCATTACTTTAAATGTCTTTGATTTTAGCAATTCATATTTTAAACTCATTTTTAATTTGAGTGGCACTAAACATCCAAACACCAATCAGATTGACATGCAAATGCCTTACGAAATTTGACTTAAAAAAATATTCGCAGTGGATTTTTTTTCTGACTAAACTTTAGAGAATTCTACGTTAAGCATGTTTATAGTGTTATGCTATATAGAAATGTCGATAATCGTTTAAGCATTCGCACTCCACCAAGTGTTATACAGTCAAGCACATACGCCCATTGTCATCAAAACATGTACTTGTCGACCAATGGCAAACGAAAAGACTTCATAATTCGCTTTACATAAGCCATAACATTAGCAACGACGACGAATATGTACATGAGAAGCTTCGGGGTGTGCTTCCAGCGGAGTGACACTGTGGAGAGAACAGAAAAGCTAAACAAAAGCTTTTCCTCGCCAGATTTCTCCAATTCCGCCAATTCGCCTCAAAAGTTTCACCATGCGAGCAAGTGAGACGGAGCGGGGAGGAAGAAGCTTTCGTGGAACGAGAGCGCACGTTTCGACTACTCAGCGAATTTAGGGCGAATTGAGGCCGCAGAATCGTTTAAAAGCAATTGATCGAGCGAGAAGTAGAGAGCAGTTACTACAACAGGAAAGCGGTGTTCGAGCCAGTCGGTGTGTAAAAGTAATCCGTTCGTACTCTTGAAAGTTTCGTTCCGGCGCAACTGCGGAATATCTTCGCTAATTAGTTAGATGGTGAGGTGTAGGCTTGAGCCACGAACCTCATTCGGCTTGAGGGCGTTTTACGCTGTGTAGCCACCATCAACTAACTCTACTTTCTTCCAGGCATCCTCCGTCCGTGAAGACACCGCCAGACGCACGGGCGAAGCGTGCCGAGCAAAGCGTATAGAGTGGAGCCGTGCCCAGGAGAATAGGAGCACCCCAGCAACACCAACGCTCGCCAGCGTGTGTATCCCGACCTATCGGGTGGCAGCCGGAGTAACCGCAGCGAGCAGCCCAGGTGCACGCCATCCTTCGCCCAAGAAGAGTCTGGAGGAGGCACTCCGGGAAAACACCAGGGCAGGCCCACGGCCCATCACCCGTGAGGAGTACTTGGCCAGATTGAAGGCACCGCTGGACGCGAAGGTGCGGCGGTCGACGGGAGCAGTTACGGCAGCAGCTCCGCGAATACAGCCGGCTCGCACGCATCTCGACCACCATAGCAGAGCGGACCCAGTGGCAGCCCCAGAAGGTGACGGAGCTGCGGCGCCACATCAAGAAGGAGGTGAAGGATCGTCTACGCGTAAAAAACAAGACCATTACAAATAAATATTAATTAACTTTGAACTGCGTGTTTCCTTTTGGCAAATGAATAGAGTTTGAGGCAGTTAAGGTAAGCTGTAGGTGGCGAGGTTGAGTAGTGCTCAAAGTATCAGAACAGGACATCCCGGAAAAGGCTGGGAGGATCCTGTGAAGTATAAAATATTCAATATAGCAATAGCATAAATGGGTTGAATTTAATTCAACATCTCTGTAGAATTTAATTGTATTAGGATTTTGTGTATTAAACACCTAATATAGATTTGAAAAATATAATATATAATGAATGAATCAATATGTACATAAATGTAAATATGTTGCAAATAGAAGGAATGCAAACGGGTACTCACCAGCATCCTCAACAAGCGCCCGTTGACGATGTGGTGATGCAATACTGCTGAAATCTCATTGCACATACAAATTTAACTCAGACTTAATATAAAAGATAGTTATATGCATCTATTTTATCTGGAAATCTCCACGTCCACAAGCCTCGAAAGGTAGGCAAGGCTGAAACTAATCTTGCAATGTTAGTTGAAATACAAGTGTGATTATACATCGTTCATTAAACGGCACATTGTACCATCTTCCTTAAGTTATGGAACAACGTCTTCCTACTACATCGAACATAATAGCCAGAAACTTGAAACTGATACTTGGGCCAATAGTTGGCCACTGTTCTGCTAAAACTGATTACTACGTGCCCTTAAAACGTATATTTTACATACACGGTCTTAACTTATACCCAATGTTATGCCCAAGGCTCACGTCACGTTAATATATATCACTTCGACTAAACCGTCTTAAATGTGCCATCTCCTATTCTACAAGATCTGTCATAATCAAGCTCACGATTAACAGTGCCCCAACCGTTACCCTTTTTTTTGTCAAATATTCAGTCCAACAAGAAGTTGCCACTGAAGGTACAATACACAACTACCAATCCCTTTAGTTGCTTATCTGACATATGCAAAAATTCGATTAAACTTATTGCCACTTCGAGCCATGCTCACACTCCTGATTAAACCTGCTTCAAAGTGCGATTGCCTTTCTTTGTATTTACCTTCGTAAGTGCGCCAAAAATACTCTTCACTGCACTTTCGTAGCTCTTTTCCAATTTAAGCTACTTTAATTCTACCCCTAGCAACTATTACTGGAATTAAGCTCATAAGTAAGAAGCTTTAACTTCGGAATGTCGTTGCTACTTTCAATTTTTCATTTTCATCAAGTTTCATGATTTTCTTAGTGCGGGCAAGTGGCAAAACTGGATTTCTAGCATCTACTTGCTTTATATTTTCTTTTATATCTACTTATACATTCAGCCAAAAATTTCTAATTAATCTTCACATCCTCCCATGCTCCTATCATCACTGTTCTTTCCAACGTCATCCACTTCTTTGATATTATTACGCGAATTGTCAACACGCATTAATCAACTATAATTTAAACCGATGTTTCATGATATACAGAGGTTTGATTAGAAATCCTTTTGGCAGTCACGCTACTGTTAAATTATTTATTTTACAGTTATAGATTAGAAGTAACTTGTATTATGGTTTTATTATGCACTTCAGTCTCCTGGCAGATCAACCAGAACTCATCATCATCAGAACCCTTTCGCCCAACTTATTTATTACTCGTGGCCCGCCACTATTTCGACGACGAGACTACTAACATATAATCTTTCGCAATTACATTCATGCCAATTAACGCTCATTTCTCATCCAAATAAACTCCATCACATCACCTTCAGCATATTGTTTTATTTATTTAACCGTTTATAGCGAACACCGCGTAAAGTTTCTCATTAGTTTTTCGCGCTAATCCCGTTGACAGCTTTTCGCACTTTCAACCTTTTTTTCCTCGCGGCGTCCGCGCAGTGTCACCATCTGTCACAGACTCCACGATCCGTCCAAAGCGCGGCGTAATTTCTATGTCGCACCGGTAAATTGAAATGAGCTGCTAGCTCAGCCAAGTTAAATTGCATTCGGCAATGCTACATATGGATTTCTCACATCAGAAATTTCAGTTTGCAGATTTGCGTGATAAAGATAATAAAAAAATAATTAATTGAAAAGTTTAAATCATAATAACAAGATAAATATTATAAAGAATATCATTGCAAAGAAAAAAATTTACGTTTAATATATAAAAAACAATATAAATTTATATTTATAATAAAAAATTTAAAACAAATTTTTGTTATCTCTAAATTTTATAATTTACAAAAATTTAAATTTGAGTAACTAAATTTATCAAACCTGCAATTGAAATTTCGGAGCAGTGTTATGCGGTTTTCGGGCAGTTGGCTTACGTGACTTCTCGATTACTACATCTGCTTTCACTACTAGTAGCGCTAATTGTCCTATCAGTCTGTTTATTGTGGCTGTATAGAATATGTCAGATTATTTAGTTACTTAGGAAAATTGTTAACACATTTCAAAGATCTAAAAGAAGTAACACTAGGAGTGGAATTTATTTCAGTTAATAACTACACGACAAGGAGATCAACAGTTGATAAGAAAAACTTCCCATTCTATTTAGTGCAAACATCAAGTAAAAGCAGTCCAAGTGCACTTCAACAGATATGGTAATCAAATTCTAGGGTGGTTAGGTGGAAACGACTTCAGAAAAAAAAGAATTCACCTAGTGCTATCGGAACCAATAATTGGCCATTCGGCTACCAACTACACCATGTAATAGGAGCGACGGTTAATTCATGCGGTTTTCTAACAAATGGCGTAACTTGATTTTTGTTCCAGTGATTCACCTTTCAAAATATGTGTTAGAAAGCTATTGTTATATAGTTTCAGAATCAGTATGTGTCATTTAGCTGAAGCGTAAACAACAATACTTTTATTTACTCTGAAAATGTCGAATTTTGTGCCAAATAAAGTGTTTTTGCGGGGAGTACTTCTTCATTGAAGAAAAAGGCTGCCGAAAGTCATCGTATTTTGGTGGAAGTGTATGGTGTGCATGCTCTAGCTGAGCTTACGTGCCAGAAGTGGTTTGCGCGGTTTAAAAGTGGCAATTTTGACTTGAAGGGTGATGAACGGCCCGGACAGCCAAAAAAGTTTGAAGATCACGAATTGGAGACATTGCTCGACCAAGATCCAGATATGGTCGAAAAAAAACCGCATGAATTAGGCGGTACCCCTATAACTATCAATGTGTTAAATATCATTTCGTTCACGCCCCTGGTGACCGCAAATTGGCTAAAATGAAGCCAAAATAAGAATTATACTGCATTAAATGCAGTGTTTTTGGTACCCTGTATCATATCGAAGATACCCCACATATCGAAATGCTAAAATTAAAATTATGCCAAGGCAAATCCTTGTACACCTCAGTTTTATACCCAGTAGCTATATCAAGCCTAGGGTATGTAATGTGACGCCTACGCCCGGGAATCGAAGTGATTCCGATCCCGAACCCTTGCAACCGGCCAGGTGGGTATGTCCTCGAAGTGCCAGCGGACTTCATCTGTCGTGCGGATATCGTTGCGTAGAAAATATTTCTTTTCTGTCCAAATATTTAGATCTGTGGATATAAATATTCGAAATATAAAATTAATCCAAACCCCGACACATTTCGAGACATATCCATCTGGAAATGCCCCTCCACCGTGGCCATCGAAAAACTATGCCACTGGCGACAAATGGAGAGGCACATTGCCGCCATGTGGCGTGCCATTCCACACACATCTGCTTTGTCCGATGTGACAGCGGTTGGATTTGACAGCCACATGTCGAAGAAGTACGGTTATTATTATTGCAAAACTGTGCGCGTAGCTAGCGGATCATTCGACCAAACGTTTTTCTTCTACGTCGCCCAGAACGTGCCATGGTGTGGTGTCGGTAGCGACTTGGCGCAGTCCTAGATTGGGTATAACTATTAAGAGGTAAATTTTTTTTCGTTCGGCTTACGTCGACAAATGCCTTACCTTGTTTTGATTGCAGTTCATCGCCCCTCGTCATCGTAGCAGCCAAACGTGACCGAATCAAATGATTCTGAAGAAGAGATTGATAACGACAAAGAATACAAACCGAAGAAGAGTAACATTATCACGCAGACCAAAGTGACTCGTGCGCAACGATCACCTTTGGCTAAGGCTAGAGCAGCTTCACCAATTATAATTCGAAAAGATTCTACGCCCAAGGCGAAGTCAATGTTCAACAAGAAGCGCTTCAATCTTTCTTACAAACAGCAGAGCGGTTGTCAGTTCAAGGCTGTGGAGGATCCTCATTGCCCAGCTAAGTATCGGATTTAACCATAAGAAATGAGACATATGGGGTTGCTGGGTTGTCTAGCACTAGTATACTCAATGGCCTAGCAAGAAATATCTCTTTGACATCCATGATTGCCTAGTTGTTTGATTAGTATTTGTGTCAGTTCTGCAGACCGGGTCAAATATCAATATTCATTGGGCAGTGTTTATATTCCGCCCGGCGTATCTTACCGACTGAAAGCGAAAGTATATATTTGATTCCTGGAGAATAAAACCATTCCTCAAAGATTTCATTTCCAAAGCAAGTTTCCGGCGGTCCAATCGTTCGGCACCGCATATCATGGAAGTTCCTGATTTGTATTACAGTCGCGATGAATATGTTGAAACGGCTTCGGGTAATAAAGTAATTCGGCAAACTGTCCTCTGTGGATCTCAGAACATTGTCTTGAGTGGGAAGGTTATAGTTCAAAGCGGCGCTATAATTCGAGGCGATCTTGCTAACGTCAGAACTGGCCGTTATTGCATTATAAGTAAAGAAGCAGTTATAGGACCACCATTTAAGCAATTTAGCAAAGGCATATAAATCAATCTCTTAAATCGACACTTAGAATACCTTTAACAATACACTTAATCACAGTCGGTTAGTATTTTTTTTATCGAAATACACAGAACGAAAAGCGATAGTGGGAAAAGTTAATGAGTTAGTTAATAGGACCGTGAAAATGTAATTAGAAGAGGAGTGAGGCTTCTACTTTTGTAATTTACAGAATTCTTTCTTCTCTATACATGAAAATTTGCTAATTTGTTATTCCTGAGCGATAGCATATTATATTTTTTTTTAATTATTTTTTTTATTAGTTGGTAATTTAAGTAAGTTATGAAGAAGCACTTGAATATATTAATGTGAAATGTATGTCTGTTTGTTCCTTTCTTTGGTGAAGTAGAAATTTTTGTTTTGTTAGTTGAATGCATGACATTTTCGTTTCCTATTTCATCCTATCATGCATTATATTATAATTGTTAAAAGGAAACTTTAAGATATTTTAAATATGTTTAGGATGGTGTTAGCCGGTTTTCAATTTACTGATTTGCAATAGCGTTTATTTTAAAATAGCTCAATAATGCGAAAATAGAATCTATTGGTGAGAGTTATTTGTAATAGAACTGCAAATTAAAATTGTAACTAATAGGAACTGTTCTTCTGTGTGAACATGAAAAGTAGATAAAAATAAATCAAACTGATTAAATGCATATTCTGCCGAAAAACCCAATAATTACTCTTAATATGCGTATTTGAAATGACTAACTAAGTTTTTTTTAATTGATATTCTACATTGGGATGTTAAACCAAATCAAATTCGATCCATTTAAATGCAATCGTCATTTAGGCCTGCGGATATAAAATAAATCAAATAATGGACTGCAATCGTCATTGTTTACACACCCCAAAAACGTGTCGTTGAGCATAGTTCTGTAAGTTTAAGCTTTAACAAGAGATTTTACCATAAATTATCTTACAAATGTCGCAACTTGTTGATTAACGTGTGCAACTAACTAATTTTTACTCGTTTTAAAAAAATTTACTGTTATCAACTGAAGGTTGAATATGAAAACCCAAGTTATTGTACAAGTAGGATGATGCTAAACCATTTGAACACAAACATTTTGTAGTAATACGCTGTAAACATTAGCACTAGGAATTCTTTATCATATTTATTATTTTGATGGTGATTATCCAATCAAATGATACCTTTGAACAATTCTAACGATTATATTTTAAGTAGTTTAAAGTAAGCTTGTTCAATTATTAAAATATAGGCGCGGAAAGGATGAACTGAGAGAAAATATTATAACTTGAATAGAATTGTTACAAACACAAAAAAATTACAATTCATTGATATTTGCATAAATTTTATAAGAAACACTATTCCTTCTCTACAAGTCTACAATTCAAGAAAAAAAAAACATAGAATGGATTTTTTTTATAATTTATTCTTGAAGAAAACTTTGATATTTAAACTAGACCTAAGTAATTAGAAAAATAAGAAGGAAACCTTACACAACACCCCATCAAAAATCAAATAAAATTTATGCTACCTCAGAACAATCACAAATTGAGGTTGTAATTAAACAGATAGATTTTGGAATAACAGCATGAAGACAGATTTAATGTATTTAAAAGGTATTTGTAATGATTGCTTATTAGATTAAAAGAATTTTACAATATTACATTATTTTACACTATAATTTGAGTTATTATATTTGCTCTCAAATCTTTTAATGTTAATATACACAAGGAAATACTCACAAGGTGTAACTTTAAATCATATTAATTTAATAAAAAATGAATAAAGCCATGAATTGTTAAAAGTTAACCACGACTTTCCTTTTCAGTGGCTCGTTCTTTTTCAGTGGGAAGAGAGAGTGTAGGGTAGGTATGCCGTCGCGAGGGTAGGGTTTCGACAAATCCGCTGAGGTCGGTTTCGCGTCGCGCGCGGTACGCGGTACCTTTGATTGTTTCGTCATTTCATTAGAGTAGTTTTCGTCGGTTTGGTTTCGAGTAGCATATTTTTCGGTACCGCGTCGGTGATTCGGTAACGCGCCTATGGGATTTTGTAGCGTTTTTGATTTAAGATCTGTGGAGAGATCACATCCAGAATTAACGTAACGTAGGTTTCCCGTTCTGGATGAGTAGTTGTTGACGCGTTTGGAAAACGGGCATGTTCAGGTGGCTGAAATATTGTAATTGAGCGTAACCCATTCGGAGACCCGCGACCGAAATCCTCTCCGAACTAGCTGGCCGACAAGCAGTCACCGCGTGAATGGGTTACGGTGCACGGATTGGTTGACCTGTTGGTACCATCCGTTGGCACTACTCAGACTTAACGTCTAGAACCGATGAGGGGTCGGTTCCGCGTTCGAACTTGAAAAGTTAAAAATCATTACAAATGGCGCCCAACGTGGGGCCTAAAACATCCTAAGGGGGAAAGAACTTCGCGTCTTCTGACGAGTTGGTCCTTTACGGAGGATGTAAGGTACTTTGGTACTCGAGTCCCACTATCAGGAGCAGTGGAGTTGTGTGATACACACTAGAAGTCGCTTCACGTGAGTTGTAGCTTCCGCTCTCCTTTGTTTGATTTTTTTTTCTCGCGACAGAATCCTTCCGATGTGTTGTCCTAGGCTAAACCCTGTAAGGACCTTCTATTTTCTTGATGGAACTGCCAGCCTGATGGGTTTACCTATCAGCATGGACTCTCAAGAAAATAGAAGGCTACCTTGCCTTTATGTCGCGGAAGGATTCTAATTATTTCGTATGCGTGATAGACGAGTGGTATCGGTTCAACGTTCGGTGGCGTATGCTGGAGTTGCGAAGCCCGGAATGCTTCCACGCGTCGGGAATTTTGACCGCGTACTAAAATCGTTACGGTAGCTCTACCACTTGTCTCGTCGAGTCACTTTAACGTAGTTTAGAGACGGTTTTTTTTGTAATGTATGAGGGTTTAGGGGATAAATTTTGTAAATCGACCGAAAGCACCCTTTCTCCGGCAGATTACCACGCACTCTCTTTTCCCGTTGGAGGAGTCGACCACTGAAAAGGAAAGTGTATATCAAATAATTTTTTTTCTACCCTCTATATATAGCTCGCCACTATCGGCCACTACTTTATTCTTAAGTTTTTTTATATATTAGCGTTACATTTTTTTTTTGTAAAAAACTTATTTCTACCACCCAGACCAAACGAAAATGGCAACGAAGCGGACCCCAGATAAGCGTTGGACCAGATCCAAAACGGTCCAACCAGCTAACTGCGGGATCTGCTTCGAAGACGTAGTGGAGGGCGTACACAGCGTGCGATTGGATTGTGGACATCTATTCCATCGTGCCTGTGTACAACAGCTCCTCCTCACGTCCGAGCTGTGTCCCTTATGTCGGCGACCCATCGAGCGGTCTGCCCTAGACGTCCCCCTCGGAACGCCCCTACCAATGCGTGGAGCAGTGGCGAAAGGAGTTCCAGAGGCCGAACAGTCCCAACCACTTTTAGACCTGCAAGGAGCCGTAGGCGGTGAAGTTCCGGCCGCAAGTGTCGTGTCCGAGGTGACACCCATGCCGTCCGCCCACTCCATTGACACCCTCGTGGCGTTGATGAGGGATATGTCGGAGAGGATTGGCAACCTGGAGGGAAAGCTCCAGAATCTCCCTATGAGCCAACCACCCAGTCGCGTGAGAACTCCGCTTGGCTGGGAGCCCAATCCCAGTGTGGCGATGCCCCCCTCCCGACAATCCGAGCAATGGGTCCCACCTCCAAGGAACTCGGGAATGGATCCCAGAGCTCCCGAATATAGACCACGGCACAGTACCGGACCTCCGTTGGTACCTCCAGCCCCCGAGGCCGTTCAGTACAACAGGTCAATCGAGGATGTGATTCCCCCCGGGAATGCATTGACACTTTTTCGAGACCCGACGCCTCGTATCATGGAGAGTTGGCGCCTGAGCTTTACAGGGTTCAACGATATGATATCGGCGGACCGGTTCCTTTTCCGGATTCAGGCGTTGGTATCCAGCACCCTGGGAGGTGATTCCTCGGCCTTCCTCCGGCATGCACATCTTTTGTTCAGCGGCGACGCTGCCGACTGGTACTGGAGCTTTAAAGAATCAACGCCACGTCCCACTTGGCACTCTTTCAGTGCAGCCTTCCGCAATCGATTTGAGGATGGCTTCACTGAGAGAGAGCTAAGGGAGCAAATAAAGAAACGGAAACAAGGCGCTCACGAACCGTTCGACCAGTACTACACAAGTATAGTGAGATTGAGCACTCGCTTGCGAAATACCATGCCCGAGGACGAACTGGTAGAAATTATAAGAGAGAATATGCGCTGGGATCTCCAGAACAGCCTTCTACATTTCCCAATCAACACCATACAGGGACTGCGCCTCCATGCCCGTAGACAAGAACACTTGGATGAGCGGCGAGGTACCTTCCGCCCACAACCTCGCATAACGGGACCAACTCCCCGAAATCATCACACCGCGGAGTTGATGGCAGCTGACCACCTGCTTGCTGATCCAGTACCAGTACCGAGGAGCGGAGCACCACCGGAGTTTGAGGACCCAGCCTTGATTGATCGGCCCTCCCTTGAAGCAATTACAAGCCCGACGGTCTGTTGGAACTGCCGACAACCGAGACATCGGTTCTATGCATGTCCAGCGGAGCCAACGCTTTTCTGCTACCGATGCGGGAAGGCCGACACATACGCACCTGACTGTGCTAATTGCAAAGGACGAAAAAAACTTGCCACCGAGTGCCGCGACCACCCGTCGGCACTCCTAAACCCCGTACGAACCAATCCAGACCCCATCACTAGCTATGACCCAGCTCCCGACATGACTCCCATTCCGCTGACTCGCACCGCCAAACACAGTTCTCCTGAAGTTCCACAACCGACGCCATCCTTCGCCGAGGCCAACGCGCAGGGAAATGATAGCGAGGCGAAGGTTCCTTGGCATGTAAAACCTTTTCATGTCAGGCTGCGGAATTACTTGGCTACTCGACAGCGCATCTTCCATGAGGAGTTGTCCACAAATGTCCCACCGCGAAGCAAGCGAGCCACGCGTCGGATGCGGAGCTTCTGGAGAAAAGTCAGGCAGTCGAGGAAAGTGTTGAAGGACCTATACTTAGACGAATTATTGAGGGATGATGTTCGGCCATATGCGTCAGTACACCTCCTGCAAAAACGAGTGTCAGGCTTAGTCGATACGGGAGCCAGTGTGAATTGCATATCTGCCGAGTTTGCAGGGGAGGTACTGGCAAAGCACGCGGACCAAATCCGTCATTTCACCTCCTGGTTAAGCACGGCGGACGGAACTCGTCACTCTGTAGTGGGAAAAATTATGACGGATGTCACCTTTAAAGGAGTAACTAAACCCATGGAATTTTTCATCATACCTCAGTTAACCCAGAATCTTTACCTAGGAGTGGATTTCGTTCGAAAATTTAACTTGGCCCCGGCACTATTTTCCGGTTCGACCCTGGAGTCCATCGCCACCGTTCCTGACCAATCTCAACCCACTAACTTATTACGACATACACTGGATGTAAATCAGCAACTGCGACTTGACTCGGCTATATCGGCTTTTCCATCGCATGAGAAGGAAGGTCTCGGGCGGACTGCCCTGGTGTTCCACACTATAGATGTGGGGGATGCTAAACCCATAAAACAGAGACATTTCGCCATATCTCCGGCGAAGGAAAAATCGTTATATGCCGAAGTGGATCGAATGCTAGCATTAGGCGTAATCGAAGAATCACAGAGCGCGTGGGCCTCCCCAGTCACCTTAGTTGTCAAGCCGAACAAGGTCCGGTTATGCTTAGATGCCAGACGCTTGAACGCCGTCACAGTCAAGGACGCATACCCTCTACCGTTGATTGAAGGCATTTTGAGTCGGTTGCCTAAAGCCCATTTCATCACGAGCTTAGACCTCAAGGACGCCTTCTGGCAAATTCCTTTAGACCCCGGTTCAAAGGAGAAAACAGCCTTCACAGTCCCTGGTCGGCCCCTATATCAATTCGTGACCATGCCATTCGGATTGTGTAATGCCCCCCAAACAATGACGCGCCTTATGGATAAGGTGATACCACCTCATTTGCGACACCAAGTTTTCGTTTACTTGGACGATCTGTTGCTTATAACCGAGACCTTTGATGAACACATCGACCTGCTTCAGGAGGTGGCTCTACACATCCGGAGGGCAAGATTAACCATCAACATAAGGAAGAGCCAGTTCGTGATGACGGAGGTGAAGTATTTAGGTCACATCATTGGGCATGGCCATATCAAGACCGATCCGGAAAAGACTCAAGCGATTGACGTTTTTCCACTACCCAAGACCACCAAACAGTTACGCCGCTTCTTAGGCTTATGCGGATGGTACCAGCGTTTTGTACGTGACTATGCCACCATTACCTCTCCTTTGACCGACATGCTGCGTAAGGGACGTAAATTCGTCTGGGAAGAGCCCAGCTTGCGAGCCTTTGAAGAGCTAAAGAAGAGTCTGACTACAGCCCCCGTACTGCACAGCCCGGACTTTGACAAACCGTTCTCAATCCATTGTGACGCGAGTCAACATGGGGTGGGAGCAGTCTTAGTCCAGGTTGCACAAGACGGCGAGGAGAGACCTATAGCCTTCATGTCTCACAAGCTGAATCCAGCCCAGCGAAATTACACGGTCTCCGAGCAGGAATGTCTAGCTGCGGTGTTGGCAGTGAAACGCTTCCGAGCCTATGTGGAGGGACACACCTTTGAAATCGTTACGGATCACGCTTCTCTGAAATGGCTAATGAGCCAGACTGATCTCAACGGCAGATTGGCCAGGTGGGCACTGAAACTACAGGCATTTGACTTCACAATTCGCCACCGAAAAGGAAGCCAGCATGTAGTCCCCGACACCCTATCCAGAATGTTCGCCCCTGAAGGAGCCGAGTTGGTCCAAGAGGACGACAGCCCCCAATTGATCGATCTGGACCATCCTGCCTTCAAGTCAGCAACCTACACACAACTGATTCACACTATCCAGAATCAACTGCCCCAGCTTCCTGAACTGCGGTTGACGGATGGATTTATTTATAAGCGGATGAGACACGCATCCGGAGACCCCATACAAGAAGAAGAACAGTGGAAGTTGTGGGTGCCCGAAGAATTAACCTCTGATCTTATCAGACGGGCTCATGACCACCCATCAAGTGCGCACGGCGGATACGGTCGTACACTTAGGCGGTTGAAAACCTGTTTCTTCTGGCCTAAGATGGCACAACAGATAAAAGCGTACGTAGCCTCTTGTGAGCTATGCAAGTGCACTAAAGCGCCCAATACCATTCTTCGACCACCCATGGGTAAGGTTGAGGTCCCCGAACGCGTGTTCCAGCGCTTGTACATTGATCTTATCGGTCCTTACCCTCGATCTGCTTCTGGTCACACGGGAGCTGTCGTGGTCCTGGACCAGCTCTCTAAATTCCCTATCATAGAACCACTACGTAACATGCACACTGGACCTATAATCAGCTTCTTGGAGAACCGAGTCTTTCACATGTTTGGAGTTCCGGAGAAACTTGTCTCCGACAATGGGGTCCAGTTCACCTCCAGCAAGTTCCGAGACCTAATGTCCAAATACGGCATCATCCACCAACGAACTGCCGTCTATTCACCACAAGCCAATGCATCCGAACGACTGAATCGTACGCTCATAGTGGCCATCCACGCCTATGTCCACCCGAACCAGAAGGACTGGGATCGCAAATTGTCCGCCATCACTAGTGCGCTGCGCTCGTCGTACCACGCCACTACCGGCATTTCGCCGTATTTCGCATTGTTCGGCCAGTACATGATCTGTCATGGGAGCGCTTACCGGCTATTGCGGCAACTGAAATCGCTAGAGGACCCAATCGTGGTTCTGGAACCGCACGAAAAGCTCCAACTTCTGCGAGAGCAACTGCGGGAGAAGATTGAAGAAAGTCGACGGATGGGAGAGGAGCGGTACAACTTGCGATCTCATCCTTCTGGCTTTAAGGTAGGCGACGAGATATATCGTCGAAACTTCCGACAGAGCGATGCCACCCGACATTACAATGCCAAACTAGACAAGAAATTCGTGAAGTGTCGAGTCCTACAAGTAATAAGCCCCACCCGATACCTCATCGCGGACATGACTGGTAAAACCCTGGGAATTTACCACGCAAAAGACCTTAGACGATGAAGTACAACTATTTCGCACGAAAAACCTTGGCTTACCTAAATCTCTGCCTAGACGAAGACCTCCGACTAACACCTGACTCCCTACTATATAGTCACTGTCGAGTCTTCACGAACATGGTTGTAGCCTATTCCTCGGAACCGACCTTCGACCCGCCACGGCCCTAACCAAGACCTTTTATATAGGAGACGGGATCGTAATTACTTCGATTTTGGGGGGGGGGGGGGGGGGAATGTGTAGTGTGACGCCTACGCCCGGGAATCGAAGTGATTCCGATCCCGAACCCTTGCAACCGGCCAGATGGGTATGTCCTCGAAGTGCCAGCGGACTTCATCTGTCGTGCGGATATCGTTGCGCAGAAAATATTTCTTTTCTGTCCAAATATTTAGATCTGTGGATATAAATATTCGAAATATAAAATTAATCCAAACCCCGACACATTTCGAGACATATCCATCTGGAAATGCCCCTCCACCGTGGCCATCGAAAAACTATGCCACTGGCGACAAATGGAGAGGCACATTGCCGCCATGTGGCGTGCCATTCCACACACATTTGCTTTGTCCGATGTGACAGCGGTTGGATTCGACAGCCACATGTCGAAGAAGTACGGTTATTATTATTGCAAAACTGTGCGCGTAGCTAGCAGATCATTCGACCAAACGTTTTTCTTCTACGTCGCCCAGAACGTGCCATGGTGTGGTGTCGGTAGCGACTTGGCGCGGTCCTAGATTGGGTATAACTATTAAGAGGTAAATTTTTTTTCGTTCGGCTTACGTCGACAAATGCCTTACCTTGTTTTGATTGCAGTTCATCGCCCCTCGTCATCGTAGCAGCCAAACGTGACCGAATCAAATGATTCTGAAGAAGAGATTGATAACGACAAAGAATACAAACCGAAGAAGAGTAACATTATCACGCAGACCAAAGTGACTCGTGCGCAACGATCACCTTTGGCTAAGGCTAGAGCAGCTTCACCAATTATAATTCGAAAAGATTCTACGCCCAAGGCGAAGTCAATGTTCAACAAGAAGCGCTTCAATCTTTCTTACAAACAGCAGAGCGGTTGTCAGTTCAAGGCTGTGGAGGATCCTCATTGCCCAGCTAAGTATCGGATTTAACCATAAGAAATGAGACATATGGGGTTGCTGGGTTGTCTAGCACTAGTATACTCAATGGCCTAGCAAGAAATATCTCTTTGACATCCATGATTGCCTAGTTGTTTGATTAGTATTTGTGTCAGTTCTGCAGACCGGGTCAAATATCAATATTCATTGGGCAGTGTTTATATTCCGCCCGGCGTATCTTACCGACTGAAAGCGAAAGTATATATTTGATTCCTGGAGAATAAAACCATTCCTCAAAGATTTCATTTCCAAAGCAAGTTTCCGGCGGTCCAATCGTTCGGCACCGCATATCATGGAAGTTCCTGATTTGTATTACAGTCGCGATGAATATGTTGAAACGGCTTCGGGTAATAAAGTAATTCGGCAAACTGTCCTCTGTGGATCTCAGAACATTGTCTTGAGTGGGAAGGTTATAGTTCAAAGCGGCGCTATAATTCGAGGCGATCTTGCTAACGTCAGAACTGGCCGTTATTGCATTATAAGTAAAGAAGCAGTTATAGGACCACCATTTAAGCAATTTAGCAAAGGCATATAAATCAATCTCTTAAATCGACACTTAGAATACCTTTAACAATACACTTAATCACAGTCACGATTTCCCTTTCGGTTAGTATTTTTTTTATCGAAATACACAGAACGAAAAGCGATAGTGGGAAAAGTTAATGAGTTAGTTAATAGGACCGTGAAAATGTAATTAGAAGAGGAGTGAGGCTTCTACTTTTGTAATTTACAGAATTCTTTCTTCTCTATACATGAAAATTTGCTAATTTGTTATTCCTGAGCGATAGCATATTATATTTTTTTTTAATTATTTTTTTTATTAGTTGGTAATTTAAGTAAGTTATGAAGAAGCACTTGAATATATTAATGTGAAATGTATGTCTGTTTGTTCCTTTCTTTGGTGAAGTAGAAATTTTTGTTTTGTTAGTTGAATGCATGACATTTTCGTTTCCTATTTCATCCTATCATGCATTATATTATAATTGTTAAAAGGAAACTTTAAGATATTTTAAATATGTTTAGGATGGTGTTAGCCGGTTTTCAATTTACTGATTTGCAATAGCGTTTATTTTAAAATAGCTCAATAATGCGAAAATAGAATCTATTGGTGAGAGTTATTTGTAATAGAACTGCAAATTAAAATTGTAACTAATAGGAACTGTTCTTCTGTGTGAACATGAAAAGTAGATAAAAATAAATCAAACTGATTAAATGCATATTCTGCCGAAAAACCCAATAATTACTCTTAATATGCGTATTTGAAATGACTAACTAAGTTTTTTTTAATTGATATTCTACATTGGGATGTTAAACCAAATCAAATTCGATCCATTTAAATGCAATCGTCATTTAGGCCTGCGGATATAAAATAAATCAAATAATGGACTGCAATCGTCATTGTTTACACACCCCAAAAACGTGTCGTTGAGCATAGTTCTGTAAGTTTAAGCTTTAACAAGAGATTTTACCATAAATTATCTTACAAATGTCGCAACTTGTTGATTAACGTGTGCAACTAACTAATTTTTACTCGTTTTAAAAAAATTTACTGTTATCAACTGAAGGTTGAATATGAAAACCCAAGTTATTGTACAAGTAGGATGATGCTAAACCATTTGAACACAAACATTTTGTAGTAATACGCTGTAAACATTAGCACTAGGAATTCTTTATCATATTTATTATTTTGATGGTGATTATCCAATCAAATGATACCTTTGAATAATTCTAACGATTATATTTTAAGTAGTTTAAAGTAAGCTTGTTCAATTATTAAAATATAGGCGCGGAAAGGATGAACTGAGAGAAAATATTATAACTTGAATAGAATTGTTACAAACACAAAAAAATTACAATTCATTGATATTTGCATAAATTTTATAAGAAACACTATTCCTTCTCTACAAGTCTACAATTCAAGAAAAAAAAAACATAGAATGGATTTTTTTTATAATTTATTCTTGAAGAAAACTTTGATATTTAAACTAGACCTAAGTAATTAGAAAAATAAGAAGGAAACCTTACACAACACCCCATCAAAAATCAAATAAAATTTATGCTACCTCAGAACAATCACAAATTGAGGTTGTAATTAAACAGATAGATTTTGGAATAACAGCATGAAGACAGATTTAATGTATTTAAAAGGTATTTGTAATGATTGCTTATTAGATTAAAAGAATTTTACAATATTACATTATTTTACACTATAATTTGAGTTATTATATTTGCTCTCAAATCTTTTAATGTTAATATACACAAGGAAATACTCACAAGGTGTAACTTTAAATCATATTAATTTAATAAAAAATGAATAAAGCCATGAATTGTTAAAAGTTAACCACGACTTTCCTTTTCAGTGGCTCGTTCTTTTTCAGTGGGAAGAGAGAGTGTAGGGTAGGTATGCCGTCGCGAGGGTAGGGTTTCGACAAATCCGCTGAGGTCGGTTTCGCGTCGCGCGCGGTACGCGGTACCTTTGATTGTTTCGTCATTTCATTAGAGTAGTTTTCGTCGGTTTGGTTTCGAGTAGCATATTTTTCGGTACCGCGTCGGTGATTCGGTAACGCGCCTATGGGATTTTGTAGCGTTTTTGATTTAAGATCTGTGGAGAGATCGCATCCAGAACTAACGTAACGTAGGTTTCCCGTTCTGGATGAGTAGTTGTTGACGCGTTTGGAAAACGGGCATGTTCAGGTGGCTGAAATATTGTAATTGAGCGTAACCCATTCGGAGACCCGCGACCGAAATCCTCTCCGAACTAGCTGGCCGACAAGCAGTCACCGCGTGAATGGGTTACGGTGCACGGATTGGTTGACCTGTTGGTACCATCCGTTGGCACTACTCAGACTTAACGTCTAGAACCGATGAGGGGTCGGTTCCGCGTTCGAACTTGAAAAGTTAAAAATCATTACAGGTATCGTTTGTATTTATTTATTTATGTATTTCTATTTAACAGGAAAAAAGTTCCGATAACAAAATAGATAAAATAATTGTACAGCAAAATGAATTAAATAATATCACAACATGCAATAAGCAAGATAAAAGCAATAAAAAATGCAAAAACTAGGAGAAAATAAATAAGAAAAATTACTAAGAGCTGAGAAGAAAACAGTTGATAAATCTTTTATAAACTAAATACGAGAGGGGGAAGGGCCCAAGCTGAAGGTCATCATGGTTACGAGGTAATCTGAGCATGGGTGAGTGAAAATACACCAAACTACGTGCAAATGGAATATGCAAGATATTTGACGATCTTGTAGAACGCATAACGCGCCTCACAGGAACCTGGTTGACAAGGCGAGTATCGAGCAAACCACGGCAAAGCCTGTAAAGGAAACCTTCATCAAGGTAGAGTTGACGCATTTCCAGCGAAGGAATATTGAGGATAGCTAAGCGTGATTCATAAAAAATGTAGGGAATCTGGAATTTCAAGAAGATGATCCTGGTAAATCTTTTTAATACAGCTTCTAGCGCGAACTTCAAACACTTCAAATGAGGCGACCAAACTGGTGAACAGTACTCAAGGGTGGGACGAACCAAACTAGAATATAATTTAACACACGACAAGGGATGGGAAAAAATATAGGAATTTCTTAAGATCAAGCCAGAAATGCGAGAGGCTTTAGAAGTAATTTCAGAAATATGAACATCGAGCTTTAATTTAGAGTCGAAAGTGACACCCAAGTCTCTGAAGTGTGTCACCGTACATAGGTACGAATTATTTAACGTAAATTGAAAGCAAATAGGGCAAGAGTTATTAGTTACAAAATATGGATGCACTTAGAAACATTTAGTGTAAGTTGGTTGTAAGAACTCCAAGATAAAATGACACTCATATCATCTGGAAGCAAAGCACAGTCATCGATTGACGACACTACTTTGAAAACTTTGATGTCATCTGCATGAAGAAGGCAGGAGGAGTTGATGACAATTGATGGTAAGTCATTTATAAATAGAGTGAACAATAGTGGGCCCAGAGTGGATCCTTGAGGAACACTAGAAGACGGATGGAAGGGGGTAGAAAGATAGCCTTGAAAAGATACCTGACTGACACGATTGGATAAGTAAGAGGATTACCAGTGGAGCAAATAATCAGGAACGTTAAGAAATTTAAGTTTTCAAAACAAAATATTGTGATTTACTGAGTCTAAGGCTTTAGAGAAATCCAAACACAAGGTTTCGACTTGTAAACGGTCCTCCATGGCTTTTGAATTCTAACAAATTCGTTAAGGTCGATCGCCCTTTGATAAAGCCATGTTGTTCAGGAACGAACAACTCATGAGTAACTGAAGAAAGGTGCAAGTACACGATTTTCTCCAGTAGTTTGGAGAAACAGGGTAATAAGGAGATTGGACGATAATTGGCAACGTCTGAGGTACTAACTTTTTTAAAAATAGGAGTAACATATGATCTTTTCCAATATGAAGGCAAAGAGCCTGAAGATAAGCTAGAATTGAAGAGAAAGGAAAGGAGAATACAAATAGAAGTAGCTAATGATTTCACAAAATGATTAGGAATTCCATCGGGACCTGAACTAACAGAGTCATCAAGTTCTAAAATAAGCTTCATAACATCTTCTGGATAGCAAGTAAAAGGGAATGAAGGTGGCGTGTGTACGATTGGGAACGAAGGGCTATTGCTGGGAGTAGCATTAAAAGTAGAAGAAAACTGAGTAATAAAAAGTTCACAAATCTTGAGAGGTGAAGTTACTAAGCAGCCGTTCAAATTAAGCGAGGATGGGAGACTGGAAGAGGAGTTAAGAGAGCGTACAATATATATTTCCAAAATGGTTTTGAATGATTTGAGTTTAAAGAGCCTTCAATACTATGAAAATAAGAAGTTTTAGCGATCTGCATCTTTTTCTTAGCTACCGACCTCAGATAACAAAAAGCTGTACGTGACTCAGGGGATTTTTCACGTGAAACACGTTGGCGAGCTCGATCTTTAGCTTGCAAGGCTCGCCTCACATCGAGAGCTAACCAGGGGCAGTCAGAAGAGTTTCTTATACTGACAAGTGGAGTCGTGTTAGAAATAGCAGCGTTTAAGAAATCATAGAAATGGTTACACAAGCATACGAGTCAAGACCGCGAAAGAAGGAGGACCAACTGTTTCGGAAAGTTGCTCATAATTAGTTTAATAAAAGTTAAGGCGCTGACGCTCTTTCCGACGATAATGGACAGAAGCAGTATAGGAAATTTCAAAGCGTAAGGGGGGATGATGGGGATCAGGAGAGAGATAAGGAAAAAGAACTGAACGTGAGCATAACAAAGATTGCTCCATACTACAAAAGAATAAGTCAAGAATATGATTATTAACGTTAAGAAAATTATTAAATTGAGCCAGGGAATACATGGACATAAAAGAACAAATTAAAGAAGTTGAGATGAGTCAGAATCAACCTGATTGTCATTTCATGAGAGTTTAGGAAGGATAAAATCTCCACATAAAATAAGGTGACAATTTGAAAAGTGCGATAACAAAATACTAGATATTTCGGTGAAGAAAGTATTGTAGACCGTAAAAGGAGGCTTACAAGGTACAAAAGTGCAAAAGACAAGAAGAGAAAGGGAAGACGAAATGACTATTTTTGCCTCCACACATTCTACAGTAGCAGTGAAAAGTAAATTTGTTAGAGGGAAGCCTGTAAAGGTATTCTTGTAGGTGACTAGGACACCTCTTCCGTCTAACTTGTAGGAGATTGACCTATGACCATCGCATCTAACAATTGTGTGATTAGGAAAAATTTCAGAGTCAAATATATTATCAGTCAACCAGGATTCAGAAATACTGATTATATCATCGTTAGAGAGAGAATAGGATAAAGCTAGATCCTTCAGCTTGGATCTTATACCCCGAAAATTTTGATAATAAATAGAAAATTTACTGTTCGAAAATTGACTATTAAGAGTGCTATTCTGAAAGTTATTAGGAAGAACGGATGTTACAGCTTTGGTAGAGAGCTTGGTGGAGAAGGAAAATTTTTTTTACTTGAAGTTATGAAAGATTTAACAAGCACACCAGGCGGCCAGCAATCAGGGTTCAAGATGTAGTCACACGATGCCGGAACAGTCAGTTTGAAGGAAGCTATAACTCTGTTGATCATGTTGTTGTCCTTCGTCAGTTTCTGGCAGCTGATTATTTTCAGAGATGAGCCAAATTGCTTATTTACATAATCCAAAATGTCTTCAGTGGATGTGCTATACGCAAGTTTTGATATGAAGATTTGTTTCGGTGGCGCTACAACTTGGAGGGATGGCAATTCTTCAGGAACATGCCGCCATTCTAAATTTTTTGGAATGGCTCCCCGATGAGATGAAGATCTCTGCACCATACTTCTTGTAGTGATAGACGAAGAAGACTAAGAAGTAGGCAAAGCGTCTGCAACACCGCTAGCTATTAGCGTTGCGTCACTTGATGACGACGAGGGTATACTCTGCGGTAGATACCCTGACGTGCTGGGCAGATTCGCACCTCTTGACGAAATATTTTCGTTGTTTGATGACGATGTTGATGATGATAATGGCTTACTCAGGCTCACAGATCCCACCATCGATGGAGGCTGATCGCAAGAGAGAGGAAGCTTAGATTTCTCGGAAGAAAATGCTTCAGTAGACCGTAACAAAGGATCGATATCTAAAAACGCGCTTGAACACTTCATTTGCAAGCAGCTCAGTTCCTCCGAGAGTACTTTAATTGTCTGATGAGCGAGAAGCAGGCGAGAAACGTAGACACCAATTGAAAGTCTCCTCAGGAATCACAATACCACTGGACACCATTGCTGGCTTTATTAATAGTGCCACTAGTGAACCAGCAAAGAATAACTTGAGTGGTGTAAATAATTTAAGTAATCTAGTTAGCAATGGTGAGCTGCTTCTTAAAATCTTCAAACAACTCGAATGTTTATCAAAAAGAATTAATAAGCAATATGCAAAAATAAATTCAGCATTTCAATGATTAAATCAAAATGATTTGCCATTCAGCCATATTCCCATTGATTCATGTCATCTCGATCAACGTGAACTCCATTGTTACTCTACCTCGACATGATTATCTCTTGGAAATGATTGTCAAGCAAATTCCTGATATCATGCTTCTCACTAGCAATGCCTCAATTTATGACACTCAATGACGTTCAAGTATTTTGAATTCGTAAGAAATGATAGAGTAAACTATGAACTGTCTCCAGACATTCGCGCATATATTGAACGTGTTTGAGAGATGAGTCCTGAGCCAATTAATCAGAACGAAGCTAGATGGGAATCAATGTCGAACTCGATACAACCATGAGCTGTGTGACATTTTTGATGAGCTGGAGATCTAACTGGTTGTAAAAGTATGGATTCGTGATTCGTATGTATAAATAACGGATGCCCAGAAAGGTATTATTTTGGAGAGCTGAACGGCGAAGGGCAGTCGATGGACCAAGACAGTTGGAGGCGCTTTTCGCAGGAAGCGAAGACTCAAGAAGGGCTGTTGTGCTATAAAGAAGCAGAAAATACTATAAAGATGGCATTGGGTTGTTGGTTGGAAGACCCTATTGTTTCCAAAATATTGATCACGTCGAATTCAAAAATTTGAATTTATTGAATGCCTAGAATACATCATGGCTGAACGCTGGTAAGAAGAGATGTATTCCTAAAATTATGGATTAATAGCACCGGATTAAATATAGGTGCATAATATATACGAGGGCGGTCCCAAAAGTACCCGATCCGACAAAGAAAACAGTAAACAAATTGCGAAAATGTTTTTTATTTTTCAACATATTCTCCTTTTAGCTCGATACACTTTTCCCAACGATGTTCAATAGCTTCGATACCCGCATTATAGTAGGAACCGTCAAGCTCCTCAAAACAGCTATGAGCCGCGCACTCTACATCTTCATTGTTGGCAAATCTTTTGCCGCCGAGCTATTTTTTCAATTCGGAAAAAGAAAATAATCTGAGGTAGCCAGATCTGGTGAATAAGGTGCGTAAGGAAGCAATTCGAACTTCAACTCATTGATGGTGCGTTGTCGTGATGAAACAACACTTTCTTTTTCGTCAGATGGGGCCGTGTTTTCTTGATTTCATCACTCAAACGCTGCAATAAGGCTGTATAATATGTGCCGTTGATTGTTTTTCCTTTTTCGAGATGATCAATAAATATTATTCCACGCGCATCCCAGAAAACAAAAGTCTTTGTTTTTTTTTGGAACCGGTTTTCCCTTTTCAGTCCACTGCTTTGACTGCTCCTTGGTCTCGGGTGTAAAATGATGAACCCATGTCGGCTTTATTGCTGCGAAACATTGTCAAACACTCGATGGAAACATCCTCGCGTTACTGTTTGTGCTCCATTGTGTGCATACGCGACACCCATCTTGCGCACAGCTTTCTCATGTCCAAATTTTCGGTCAAAATGCGATGCACAGCAGTTTCTGAAATGCCTGCCATGTCTGCTAGCTCACGCACTTTTAATCGACGGTCATCCAATACCATTTTGTGGATTTTCTTCACATTTTCTGACGTAGTGACCTCACTTGATCGACCACTGCGGTGTTCATCTTGGCAGCTCGTACGACCTCGCTTAAACTCAGCTACCCAATATTTGACCATTGTAAACGAAGGAGCAGACTTCCCCAGAGTAGAATCCAACTCGGCTTTGATATCGGTTGGACTTAGACCTTTCAAATAAAATTATTGCATCACATAACGATGCCCGATTTTTTCCATATTTACCGATTCACTGAGAGCGTTCACTTTGGGTGTCTGTAAAAAATAATTATAAGCGTACCGTTATGAATTTTTCACATTAAGTTGTTGAAAGGTGGCATTGTCAATCGCATTAATTGTTTTTTTTTAAACTATTCCTGTATTCATAAGTCAGGTCGGGTACTTTTGGGACGTATCTATAGGCTGCAATGTTCTAGAGCTATGCGGAGAATTTAGAAGGTTCTTGAAATATGATGCCCATATTTTTCTTACTCTTTTTTCATCAGCGATGATGTTGCCGATGTTATCGTGGCAGAGCATGGTCTTGGGCTGATAACCTCGTTTCAGGCTTTTCACTACTTTGTATGTTTGTCTTGTGTTATTGCTAGCTAGACTTACATTGACGCTTCTCAATTGGTCATCATTGTATTTTTTTCTTCTTAATTCTGATGATCTTATTCGCTACTCTTCTGAGACTTTCATAATGTTCCCTCTTCGCCCTGGTTTTCCTACTTAAATATTGCTTATACGCCTGATTCTTTTCATTTCATTTGCGCCGGGCTTGATTGTATTAATCGAGCAGTCACACAATCAAACTGGTCACAAACCTTCCTATCTCCTACTCGGAATTTTGTGGCAGATTTAAAAAATATGTAATTGATTTTATTTGCAAGCATATTTGTGTAGAATACTTTTTCGCCTTATTAATTTTATCAAATGTTATGTTATATCAATTTTCCTTTATATTAAAATTTAAATGTCTCCCTTTAATTTTATTCGTCATGAGATTTAACTTTTATAACAATTTAAAATTTTCATTTCTTTACTATAGTTAAAATTTCTTTACTTCATTTAAATTTCTTCAACCCATTTAAATCTTCTGTACCTGATTTAAATTTCTTTACTAAATTTCAAATTTCCTTACTTCATTTCAATTTTCTCTAATTTAACTAAATCTTGTTTTAAAAATTTCAAATCTGCATGTAAAATTCCGGGTTTGGGGAACGCTGAAGTAGTACTCCTCAACGGTGTATCACATCACGGAAAAGAAGTGAACTGGGCTAATGGAGCTCAGCTGAGGCGATTCACCGTATCCACGGGATGGAAGGAACAGAAGACACGTTTTTGGAACGGCTCGAGAGTTCGAGTTGAACCACGACAGGAGATAGACGGCGGAGAGTGCGCGATACTACGACGGAAGTTTCATAATTATTGCTCGAGTCATCAGTGTTTTGTCGAGTGATTGGAACCCATCAATAGAAAAAGAATTCGCGAGAACCTTACATGTTATTAACATCAAACGACAGTTTAAATTTGGTGTATCGATTGTACATTGCCCGCCAGCACTGTTCGCTTGTATTGTGTGTTAAAATGTCTCATTTTGGAATAAAAGCTCCAGGAACGCCAACTGATTTCTTATACATAATGATTCATGCCTCGTTTAAAGTTGGAAGAAAGACGGAATATCTGAAATATTTTCCCAGCGTTCAATGCAAAGTCATTATAGTTTGACTTTCGGTATTTATTCGTGTAACCGTGCGGAAAACAATGTGAAACTGTTTAATCGCAAACATCTAGTACAGTTTAATTGTGTCCCAAATTGTGCGAAAATCATTCCTTTATGCCTGATAATTTGAAAAACAAATGCAGAGTTGTGGTTACATGTGCCCATACACCGATCTTAGATTCTTTCACGTTTACCCAGATCCATATATGCCGACAAGGCCAATTGCATGTTTGTCTTTTAAAAAGTGAAGAGCGATAAGTGAAATTGCTCGGTGAGAATATTTTCAACTTTAGTGTTAAAGTAGGAAGAAACCAATGGCAAAAAGTGAATGGCGGGAAACATTCTTATGTTTTGTTGTCCTCCGTAGTTGTTGCTATAAATATTAGTAAGAAAAGGAAGACAAAAGTAAATCTTAACAGAATGTGTGAAATAAGTGAATAAGACGAAAATTGCGTCATTCGAAAACTTAGTTTCAATGGAATATCAGTATCTAAAGAGGCATCCTTCGAGTTGAAAGACATTTTTATCAGACCTCCGCGCACAATAAACTCCCATCGAGATAACGTTTGCATTATATAAAAATCTTTCAGCACGAACGAGTCACATCCTCGTTTGGGGTGTAAATTGATACGCTACTGCGGTCGAGACCATCAACGTTTGGATTGGAGCATCCATCAAGCCTTTTTGTACAGTGGTAAGGTGGCCGCACATATAATAGACTTAAATGGCCCTGTTATATCTGGGTCATTGCAAAACAAAAAACGTTAATCCTTGCCGAGTGCCTCATACGTGCCGTACTGAGGCGTGAACTGGAGATGCATGAAGTTGAGCTCTTGACATTCCCTCTGTATTGTCAAGTTTGTTCTCTATGCGTTGAGGGCAAAGCATTTTTCAATTGCCCGAGTTGTGAGGCTGTTTTGTGCTGCAAACAGGAGCATCAAAAAGAAGACTCGAACAATCATTCCAAATGTTTTTTTTTGTATTTGAAATATCTTTATGAATTTTATGACTTACTTTAATTTGAAAACATTCCAATTATTTTTACTTCTGATACAAAATTAGAATTACGTTTCGACTTACGCGAATTTAGTGCATGCGGAATTGCGTTGGCACAACCATATCAGATAGTTGTTCACGGAGAAGAGAATTCGTTCAGACCTATTGAGTTAGATGATCAAAAACATTCAGTTTTCTTCCGAAATGGCTATATGAATAATTTAATTGTAAATGATTCAAGATAGAGGGTAGGGAGCTTTGTAGTCAAAAAGAGTGCAAAATAGTAAAACGTTTTCATACTTCGATATTTAAACTCTCATACTTCGACTGTAAACTTTGTTTTTTTTGAAGACAAACTGCAATTCGTCAAAAAACAGAAAAAAATAACAAGAGAATTTTTTATTTTGAGAAATTTCAATATAAAAAAAATATTTTTCAGAGATTAATTAGAGATATTTATTAATATTGTTTGTCCGTGGAATCAGTTATTTCAAAGTCGATGTATATAAAGTAGTGCTAACTTAATATTCTCGTTGTAATAATTTAACGAAAAAATACAATGTATTGTTAAACATACACCTCGGTCTTTCCATTTCGGTGTACCTGCCCGGGTATAGGACCCGCATCGATGCTGGGCTTTTTCACTGATGACGCCATCGGATGTGCTCTACCGTTTTGTCGCTTAGTAGAGGCCTTCCGCTCACGTGCCCTTTTATGGTATAGAGTTATGTGATTCGATCACATAATTCTATGACATAAATTGGTCACGTATATAATTGTCTTTTGATGGACAAGTTCATGCAAATCATGTTTGTATGAGGTTTCCACTCAAAAGTGAAATATATGGCCACGTCTACGTTTGAATCTTGATCCGGTTGGGAGGGTGCGAGGGGGCACCACCTCCATCTGGATGCCCCACTCTTATTTTTGGGTCATAAGGATCGACGTTAACGACGAAGTCTCCGCCAGTCCATCCGTTTTTGCTCGCCTCAACTTGTTCTTTGAACAAGCAATTTCAACCCTTATTAGGTTACCTCGGCCTCGACACCAGTCGATCAGCATTCGATCCATTTTAATTCATGAATGCGAAATTTTTTTGTAGTGGGTCCTTGTGCTAGGGGAAAGAACCCGCCCCACGACATCGCAACGCTAGCCTGCCAGCACATTCACGCGTCCCCAGACAAGGCCAATATCGGCGGATATTACCATCCACTTCCGCCAAGGCAGCAGACCATCAATGCAGTCCTGCACGGGCATTTTCTGTACCTATTTCACTACATGATGTTCAATCGTATGTTCTACTATGATCTTAATTGCCACTTTTACTTCCGCCCTGAGCCTATTGCCTGTTTTCAGTAATATGTCTGATAAGATGGGAGCCAGGTGGTTGTCGAGGATCTCTGTGAAGATTTTTTTAGCCGCAGACGCCGTTGGGACTCCGTCGATGTCAAGTTTTTTTAGAGGGCTGATCTTCGCCGAATATGCTATTGACAAACGACATCGATACATTAATTTGATCCAGTAATGATCCGAGTTACAATTGGCTCCTCGGTATTTATGGACGTCAAGCATGCCCGAGGCCCATCTCTGCTGGATCAGAAGATTGTCGACCTGGTTTTGTGTGTTGCAATTCAGTGATACCCAGGTCGATGTGGGAAGCAAGTCGAACTTATGACTAAATTTCTGCTACATTCAAAGCTAATCAGGCGCAGGGCATTGTCATTTGGTTCATGGTGGAGGCTATATCCTCCAGTCGTTCCCGGATGAGGTAGCCCATTGCCAACCTTAGCGTATCATTTGTAGGTAATGAGTCGAATATTTTTCTAGGTGATTGTAGGACGTTTCTTTCGTTTCTTCGATCTTTGAAAAATTTTGCTTGTATACAAATCGCCCACAGTCGTTCATTGACTGCCTTAAAATCAATAACATGGCCTTTGAACTCTATATCCACAATAAAGGCTACTCCGAATTTTTGCTTTCCAGCAGGCCTCCCATTTTTGAATAATATGTGCGGTATCATATCTTAAATATACTCGTAAGTTCCAGTTCAGTTAGTTTCGTGGATTGCCAGTATGCTTAATTTACATTGCCTGGCCTTTTGTAAAAGATCCTTAACAACTCTACGATTGATCAGTTATCCAACATTCTTAGATCTAATGCAATGGTCCGTTTTTCGGTTGCGAAGTCGTTACCGTAGGTTCACTCTATGACGGGGAGTTAGTCTATCGCACAACTTCCATTCTGGCGGCATAGTTATTACTTTTGATTCCATTATCAGGTGCGGAAGACACGCCTTCACCCTCTTACGTCAGCCTTTTACAAAAAGTAACACTTGCCGGCGATCACCATAAAAAAGGTGTAAGTAGGATTTGGTAGCAGAGCTGTAGGTGTATTTGCAGTTATTGACATTTCTCGGCATTCAATGTCCCATCATTGGGGAACCATTTAACCCAATGTGTGACCCCGAGAGAACCTACCACCATTTGGTTGCCCATGCCGAATAATTATCGTAGAGTAATTTAATTATTTTGAATTGAAGTAAAGTTCAAGTTCCTTACTTAAATTTGTGGCAATTATTTTGATTGATTTTATTTCAAAATTTAGCACAACTTGTGTAATGATTTTATCTTCGTCCGTCTCATTTCGAGATTTCCCAAAGGAAATCTACACCGACTTCTCTTCAGTTATAGACGTGGTCTTGCAAGGTATCAACAGACTATACCCATCAGGTCAACAAGTCCGGACACCCTTAGTATACTCCGAGGTGGCTGATGGCAAGCTAGCTAGTTTGGAGGGGAATTTCGGTCGCAGGTCTTCCACGAGCAGATTAAGTCCCAAAATACAAGTTATCAGCCACCAATTCAAATGCCCAATTTAAAACGCATCAAAACTTTACATCGAACCGATCCTACTTCACTTTATTTCGTTCCATCTCATTCCAACTGTACGTCCAATCCAAAGGAGAGTGTAATGAATCATGCGACGCACTAGTGACCACTACCAACACACTTTGCTGCTAGGTGGCTTGTCATTTTACGTTGATTGCGACCAGTGCACATCCCACGTCTATTTTATCGTGGGATGCCTTAGGGAGGGAAGAAAAGGAGTAAATGATAGCCCAAAAAATTTCCGAATATCACCTATGTATTTGTATGGCTTCCTTGATAGTATTGGTAGTGGCTTAAACCAAGGATAGTCTCAGAAAAGCACTGGCAAATTTAATCAAATGGCGGGAAAATTCAAATTGAAAGCACCATGATATAAATATTTAACTCAAAATGAATTTGTATATTTTACAAGTTCCTCATTTAAAGTGCCTCAGGAAAATTTGAGAATTAACTTAACTTTAGATTAAATGCAATCAATGATCGAATGACAACTGTTTAATTTTCTGAGGAAAGTTTTTTAACAGATTCAAATCGCCTTCATGCTAATTATTGAGTATTAATCTGATAATATATTGACATACTGGTTAAATTTGTAACTGGTCCACCTACTCCTTAGCCAAATCAAAATGCTATGTAAGACATTGTGAGTTGTTTCCAGGGGCTACCACGTGGAGGTTGGAGTTAGGAGATTTAGACACAAACCACGTGATGCTTGGATCCTCATCTGAGCTTTCGATGCAATCTTTGATTGATATTTTATTCGCCTTTTTGAAAAAAAATTGAGCATCGAATTATCATCCTAATTGAAAAGAAGAAATTACACACGACGTTCACGTAGCATACTTTGGCAAAATACTATTTGTTAAGTTTTAAACTAGCAAAAGTCTTTACCCCAAAAGATGAACATTCCGAAAGTATACCGATTTTTCTCATATATTAATTTAAATCCTGTGACAAAGTTTTCTTGCGTTTGTCGAACCTGGAAAGTGAATTCTAGTAATTATATCAGATAAAAGTCATAATTGATAGTTTTGATTGAATAACTTATATTGTATTGCATATGGCAGTATTAAAAGAATGAACTGGTACTTCTTACTTCTTTATTTTAGTTTATAATATTCGATTTTAAGTTGATATGATAATTCAAGAATAAATTTTGAAGAAAATACATTTGTTCCCAATATAATTTTAGAACAAAGCTTTTGACTTCGAAACATTTACCTAAGACTACACATAAATGTTAATACTAACATAAAACTACGACAGCACTTTGAAATTAAGTTCAAGACAAATCGTTTATCATGCCAAAAACGAAAAAACTTATAGTTCTAGAAGGGAAATTTATTTGATCGGTTGTATTAATAGAATTGCCTTCTGTGGCAGCTTCGGAATCGACCATCATAACGCAGTCAGCTTCAATGGTAATCTAGAACGAAAATTATTAAATTGGTATTCAAATATAATGCAGGAAAACACTTACACTCCTTAAATTCGGGCTTACAGCCATCATCATATTGGGGGTAGCATTCAATAGAGTTAAATACTGAAACAAAAAAATGCCAAAATCAACGAAGCATGAAATATAATAGAAATTTACGCTCTCAAAACTGTCCGCAAACAATGGAGCCGGGTTCAAATTTTGATGGGCGTTGCACTGTAAAAAGTCTCAAATATAATTAAATCAAAAATTCAAACTCAAATCTTACATTTTCCATATTGGATTCATACATTGCTTCTATTTTCTTAGTCGCTGCGTCCACCTTGAACAAGTCCTAAAAACCACGGTGTTTATAATTTACAAAATAATAGATAAAATATACCTACATTTCCGGAATCTGGTCTTAGCACCATACAATTTGACGAGTCATCAATGGCTGCTTGAACCGTATTTGCTGTATACAAATCCTAAAATCAAATATTAGATACAAAATAGGCCCGAAATTTTCATAAAGCCATTGCATACATCGCCTGAATCTGGCATCACATCAATACTGCAAGCTGCATGATTTACCTCTCGTTGATTTGAAATCTGAACGAAAAATGTTATAATTGATGTTACATAGCATATACTCGTATTAAAACTTACCCTCTCCAGGCCTTCCACACACATCGCTGAAGAGCTTGAATCAACACTAATCTATAATTGTAGAGTTAATAATGATGACATTATGCAAAAAATTAAGAGGTACCTCCTCGCAAATAATTTCATTTATCATGGGCTTCGGTAAAAGGATCTTCTAAAATAGAGAGGATTAAAATTGCACTAAAATGTAAGGAATTCATACATCCTCCAGATCCGTTTTAGAGCTCACTAAACTATTCGAATGGCTAAGGTTCGCAATTTCGTCGTTTCTTGTCCAAGAGTCCTGAAATTGAGCGTGCTAAATGTAATGTTTGGGTAGCTAAATACCACTAACACTTTCCAGGACAATTATCTTGTTCGCGGAAACCGAAGAAATCGTTTGATAATCGCACTAAAATTAGATGCTTAGAAATGAAAATGGCAAACACATGTAAACTTACACATCCTGAATTGGATTCGGAATTTGAACAAAAATTTGTTCTTTTCGTAGTTGAACTCTAAAATGAAAAAATATGAAATTGGCATTTTAATCAATTATGAAATTTACTTACATGTTCAATAGTAGGTGTAAGGGTGTTGCCTTCAGTTTCTCGTCGAATCTAAAACATGAAATACTTAAATTCTTTGCAAATATTAATTTAAGGATAGATATCTTACATTTTTAGCTTTGTTGCAATTGTAGCATGTTTCAAATGAGTGCTGCGGCTTTGCATCATGTGATAATCGTACCCTTTCATTCAAATAAATTATGTCGTCATACTTGAAATGATCTTCGCAAATTAGCGAACGTTTCATTTCCGGGTTTATTCCGAGAATTTGGCACCATTCCATTTTAGTATTAATGTGATTCGGAATTCTGAAATGATAAAAAATTACAATGAATTATAACCCCCTTAAAAAATGCCACAATTTTGAGCCGCTTCTGCTTTAAGCCACGGAATTTGCGGCAAAATATTAAGCCATCAAAACAAAACATTGCAAATATTTTTGAGCAGTTTTCTTTTGATTCACAACTCAAAACGATTAAAACTAAACTTTCTCACGATTTTAAATGCATGAAACTATCAATTTTCACCTAAAGAGGGACTTTCTGCTCGAGGCACTGCTGAAATTTGGGCAACACGGTACCGAACAGCGCATTGTCGTTTTCTAAAGTTTAAGTCACTTGATTTAATCAAATTTCACTATATCACGTGTGAAACTAACCGAAACAGTATTTATTACGTTCACCACTTAAATATTCACTACCGTTTTCAAGAAAATCACGAGAAAATGAAATTTTCCGCACATTGACCACGATGAATACGCGAAGACGTAAACAAAATTTTGACGTTTGGAATGACTTCCCCTTCCCTCGTAAAAACCGCCTCCAGAAGCAAAATATCCGAATTCACATACAGGGTTTTACACGGATAGACTTACTCCTCTTCTCTCTCTCTTAGTGGGATGCCAACAGAATTTTGACAGCCACATGGTAGCAGGTGTGTGCTTTGAGGAACAAGATAAAAGCGGAGTGGACATCCATGTGTACACGTTGTCGCAACTACCCCTGCGACCGCCTGCCTAACTACGTGTCTTTTTGCACCTACCCCTGCGACCGTGATTCTAAAGCTAGTTAAGGGGAACCCAATGGGTTGTCCCAAGAAAGTAAACAAACGCTTATGCACTCGTAAATATGGTTTTATTGCAAATAACACTTCACAGAACAAGAAAATAGCATTGAATACAAATAAAGCATTACGGCCACTTAGGATAGAAAACACTGTCGTATCGATAACCCATCGTTTTCTAGCAATAACGCACATTACACTTTTAATTGAGTTCCTCGCTCCGATTTACAATGTAACTCCTTAAAATGTTGTTATCCCTAAACCAGGTGTAATATTACTTTCACTACAGTCAATATGTACCTCCGGACACGTTCTCGAACCGAAAAAACGACTAAATTCCGAATCGTATCTCACGCGCCAGGTAAATTTCGCGTCCATGTTTAGTCGTCAAACTGACAATCTGGCTCTCGAGAGGAGAAATTGTGGAAATTATTGGAAATGAAATGACAATCATGCTCAGAAGGTGGTCGCATCATTTTCTATGGAGCTTATATGAGCATAGCCTCTCCATTTGTTCCGTTCCTCAAAGGGTGTGTGGGTAGCGCTCTTTGAGGAACAAGATAAAACCGGAGTGGACATCCACGTGTACACGTTGTCGCAACTACCCCTGCGACCGCCTGCCTAACTACGTGTCTTTTTCACCTACCCCTGCGACCGTGATTCAAAAGCTAGTTAAGGGGAACCCAATGGGTTGTCACAAGAAAGTAAACAAACGCTTATGCACTCGTAAATATGGTTTTATTGCAAATAACACTTCACAGAACAAGAAAATAGCATTGAATACAAATAAAGCATTATGGCCACTTAGGATAGAAAACACTTTCGTATCGATAACCCATCGTTTTCTAGCAATAACGCACATTACACTTTTTATTGAGTTCCTCGCTCCGATTTACAATGTCACTCCTTAAAATGTTGTTAACCCTAAACCAGGTGTAATATTACTTTGACTACAGCAATATGTGCCTCCGGACACGTTCTCGAACCGAAAAAACGACTAAATTCCGAATCGTATCTCACGCGCCAGGTAAATTTCGCGTCCATGTTTAGTCGTCAAATTGACAATCTGGCTCTCGAAAGGAGAAATTGTGGAAATTATTGGAAATGAAATGACAATCATGCTCAGAAGGTGGTCATATCATTTTCTATGGAGCTTATATGAGCATAGCCTCTCCATTTGTTCCATTCCTCAAAGGTAGCGCTTTGAGGAACGGAACAAATGGAGAGGCTATGCTCATATAAGCTCCATAGAAAATGATACGACCACCTTCTGAGCATGATTGTCATTTCATTTCCAATAATTTCCACAATTTCTCCTCTCGAGAGCCAGATTGTCAATTTGACGACTAAACATGGACGCGAAATTTACCTGGCGCGTGAGATACGATTCGGAATTTAGTCGTTTTTTCGGCTCGAGAACGTATCCGGAGGTACATATTGACTGTAGTGAAAGTAATATTACACCTGGTTTAGGGATAACAACATTTTACGGAGTGACATTGTAAATCGGAGCGAGGAACTCAATTAAAAGGGTAATGTGCGTTATTGCTAGAAAACGATGGGTTATCGATACGACAGTGTTTTCTATCCTAAGTGGCCATAATGCTTTATTTGTATTCAATGCTATTTTCTTGTTCTGTGAAGTGTTATTTGCAATAAAACCATATTTACGAGTGCATAAGCGTTTGTTTACTTTCTTGGGACAACCCATTGGGTTCCCCTTAACTAGCTTTAGAATCACGGTCGCAGGGGTAGGTGCAAAAAGACACGTAGTTAGGCAGGTGGTCGCAGGGGTAGTTGCGACAACGTGTACACATGGATGTCCACTACGGTTTTATCTTGTTCCTCAAAGGGGTAGCGAGTGCCATCGAGGGGAATTGCTTTTATCGCAGCGGGAGATTTTAGTGTGCAAATTCTATTGTGAGTTTTGTGGATAAAGTGAAGATTCTGTGTTACAACCTAAACCCAAACGTAAACATTTCAAACCGGTAAAATCAGTGCGCCGCTAATGCTTAGCCATTTTGCAAGTGGTTGTGTATAAAAAGGCGATAAATATGTGATGCTTTCGCCAATCCGTCATTGGAAATTCATACGCTCGACACATGTCTGCCACGATTGCAATAAGGATTCACCCCTAGAGTGTCTCAAGTCAGCATTGACGATTCGTTATGCAAGCACTGTCTTATCTATCCCAGGAATCGTGTTAAGGTTATGTGATTGAGAACAATCACGATGGAGCGAGCGTGAATGCTTACTAGCTTCTGCATGATTGATCTTTGCCATGCTACCGGGGTAAGAGGACGAAATTTCGTAAAATGCGGGATTGCGCCTTGGGTTAGCATTGTAATGGTCGTAAAAGCATTCTGATGAAAACCATAGCCAAATAGGTATGTAAAGTAGTAAAAGAAACAGTATTTGGGAGACGTAGATTAACAAACTACCTATATCTAAACTAAGAAAACCAAATTCATTAAATTATAAAGTAGGATTAGATGAAAATGGAAGAAAACACATGCCCTAGGTGAAACTCCATGCGAGTAGAATGTAAAACTAATTTATGAGCGTAAACTTAAAAAAGCTACCCCAAAAAGTAAAGTAATAACAAAAAGCAACACCCCATAGACCATGTCGTGTCTAACTTATAAAAAAAAGGATAAAATCAAATGGAAACAAATTATACGGAAAATATAATAAGGTGTACGAGTATGAGAAAATCTAGACGTGAATTCTAATTGAAGTAAAACAAACATAACCTACGAGAAAAAGTGAAGCGAAAAGCGAAAGAATTGCATAACTGAATTGCTAACTCTTCAGTTATTTAGTTTGGAAACGTAACTAGAAAGTAAAATAGTAAAAAAATGCAGAGAATGAATGAGAGAGCGAGAATAGCAAAAATAGATTGCTAACCGTTATGAAAATCAGAAGTGTGAGATAGCCTGAAAAAGAAAAAGAACTTGCAACAAGAAAAGTCTTTGTGTAAAACTCTTCATTTCCATTTTGATTCGCTCATTCATTTTCCTCGCTAACATCTTGTTTTCCTCTTTTATGATTCGATTCTTTGTCGCCTCGGCAATCCGCTGGATGGAAAGGACACTAAACGTCCGGCTGTTGAAAAAGAAAAACTTTTATTCTAACCTGTTGACTGTTTTTAAAACGATTCTATTTTTTCTATTTTATTATTTTGAATAATATCTTTTCCCTTTGATTTGTTATGGTTAATTTGAATGTCCAAGACTTTATATTTACATATTCAGAGCAATTTATTTATTGGATCATTGTACATAGAATGTGTCAGAGTCTGCACTACGAAGGTTATATTATATATTGCTTTTGATTTTTCCAAAGTAATACAAAAAAAAAATAATTCACTCACGCGAATCGAAACTACATATATTGGTAATAAGCTTATTTTAATGTACGTTAAGTAGCCAATACCTTAGTTTAATTATATAAATAAAATAATTTTTTTTCACTTGTAAGTTGAAGACGATGTCTGATATGAAAAAAAAATCGAAAACGATAAAAATCTACATCAAATTTAGCCACACATTTTCAATTTCCATATACAAGTGGCAACGTAGTAATTGTAATTGAGGAAATTAAAAATAAGTAAAAGAAACAAAAAAAATAAGAATTAACGTAAACAATGAAAACGAAACAAATAATTTAAAATATTGGTAGATGCGAATAAGAAAAAGAAAAACAATGCAAAATTGATATCAATTAAAAAATATTTACATGATAAGTGAAAAGGATTAAATGATAATGATAAAATATGAAATGATTCCGTGACGAGAATATTTGCTATGTAAATGTGCAATGATATGTGAATTTTGCTAACTTTAATAATTATACACATACAACATTACATACAATATTATAAATAATTATATACACATCTTAAATATATACATATATTTACAAAACATCAATAAGGAAAAAAAACGGGAAACTGTATGGCATAAGAAATCAAAATAGAAAACAACATGAATTGCTAACAAAAAATAGACTTTCCTTTCCAGTGGTTCTGCTTTTCAGCGGGAAATGAGGTGTAGGGTAAGTATGCCGTCGCGAGGGTAGGGTTTGAAGCTGGTTTCACGTCGCGCGCGTTACGCGGTACCTTAGCTGGTTTTGATTTTTCTTTAACGTAGCTTTCGTCGGGTTGAGTTAACGTAGTATACTTTTCGGTACCGCGTCGGAAATTCGGGAACGCGAAGTAAAAATTAGGTTTTTGTTCTTGACTGGTTGATGAAGAAATACGGAGTAACATAAAGTAGGTTTCCTCTCCGTATGATTTTGTTTTGTAACGCGTTTGAAAACGGGCGTGTATAGGTGGCTGAAATATGTACATGAGCGTAACCCATTCGGAGACCCGCGACCGAAATCCTCTCCGATCTAGCTGGCCGACAAGCAGCCACCGCGTGAATGGGTTACGGTGCACGGATTGGTTGACCGGTTGGTACCATCCGTTGGCACTACTCAGACTTAACGTCTAGAACCGATGAGAGGTCGGTTCCGCGTTCGCAAACAGACATTGCAAGAGATATCAGAAATAGACAAAATCAATCAAAATCACGTGTTCCCGATTATTCACCGACGCGGTGCCCGAAATAAACTACTCGAACCCAAAGCCGAATCAATCTACTCTAATAAAAAACGCTTTGCCAACTACGGCACCACGTACCGAACCATTCGCGCACTATTGAAATCCTACCCCCGCGGCGGCATACTCACCTTCAGCTTCACTTTCTTCTGAAAAAGAACGATTAATTACTGAACAGGAAAGGGTTTAGAGTTGTTTAGCAATTTATTTTAATTTTTTTTTCTCTACATGATTATATTCAATACAAAATGCAAAACAAAAGAAATATGAGCTAAATATTCTAAATTTTCCAGAAGCATCTCCATGAAACTATTAGATTTTCAAAATAAGCTGTTTTAGCAGCCTGGCTCTTTCGTGGTTTTTATAGAAACTATTTGCTAAGATCGAAATTTTTCAAGACTGTATAAACATAAACAAAATAAAGTCTCGCTGAGGATAAGATTTATTTGGGACATTTAATGAAACCTGACGATAATCTTTACAATTGCAACTTTTATTTTACAGTTTTGCTAAATATTTTTTTTTAAACTAAATTATATACTGTATATATTTATACAATATACAATATTGACTCCTTCTCAAGAGTATCTTATTCAAAACTATACACATACCACTTTCAGTTCGTTAGACCTCATATTATTTTTGTAATTTGCTATACATATGCAAGTTTTATTTCCGTGCTTGCAAATAGATTAAATTGAAAATCACAATTTTTGATTATTATTCTATGTGAAAAAAAATTTGTTTAACACTTTAGGTTAAATTTCCATTCGTCCCTTCTTGATCCTTGCACTATTCTGTTTTTTAAGGATCATACAGATCATTAACCTTTAAAATGAACGGTGGTTAAAAATAAGGTAACATTTTTTGTAGGTTCCCTTGATTAATAACGCTTTGTTTTATTTCACTTGTATTTTTATACCTTACTTGATTTTATATATTTGTTTCAATATAGTTTTCAAATAAATCGACAGTAAAACCATTAGTAAGAAGTCCAAAACTCCTTTTCAATTTTTTATTGCTACGAGGATTTTTTTACTAAAATTTTGCCATTTTCCATATTCACATTGGTTATAAATTAAATAAATTTCTTATAAATATAACTAGAAGCTAAAGAGTTCGTAGATGTAAAATAAGCGCAAAACGCTTAAAACGATGCATTTATGCAATGAATTCATTTTACCCTTTCTTATTCGAAAAGATAAGCCGTTTTTTTCCTCCTTATTTTTAAAGCTATTTGTGATACTCTAGAGTTTAACCACATCAATTGGTGAATGAATCGTCAATTGTTACGTTTTTAGATGACTAAAGTATTCTTGTAACACTCGTCACTGCGCGGAGTCTCGAGAGTGCGAGCCTTCCATCGAACAAGAGGTGACGGTCGAGTTAATCTCTGCTTGCACACATATCTATTGAAAGGCTAATTGCGTACATGATTCATCCTTATTTGCAGTTTTCTGTGGTGGCGACTCTGCTAAACAATAATTTTATGGAACACGTCTTGGGGTGAGAAATTTTTGTGTTAGCTAGGTCTGCGGAAACTCCACTTGAGCTATCTAGAAGGTACCCGCGGAAAAGGGCAGACACTAATTGCGGACTACGCAGCCTTGGCGCATGGCGACGGGAAACTCAAAAGTTTCCCCGTACTTTACTCGCTCGATAAGCCACGGTTCGGTGACAGAGATCTGTCATCTAACACTTGTCAGCTGGTTAGCAACTTGTGTCGGGATGACGGATCTCTGTCGGGTATCGCTCCGAGATATTTGAGGTTATTACACTTGCAACAAAAAGTGGAGTACTTCGTACGCTTGATCGTTTTGTTTAAAGTCAGGGACACACATAGAACTCATATCAGTCGTATATGCGAATTATTCAGTGCCGCCACTACTCAGTAAATATTCATTCTAACAAGGCGTACAATTTTTATTTTTTTAAATACCTCCATTCCCTACCACTCTCTCCATCACTTTTTCATCGTCTCGCACAACGCTCGTGCGATCGGAACTTCACACGTCGTCAATTCGTACGTGTGCCTCCAGGCAACACTAAAACATCGGTGTAAGGGGCACACAAAGTGCTGTGAAGCACTCCTTTCCTGCTAGTCTACTCCGATTCGTGAACAGCTCTCAAAGATAAAGAAAAATATTATAATACGACGCAGTTAAAAAACTCTGAGTTTATAAAAACTAGCTGTCATTCAATGTCTCGACGTCAGGGTCTAAAATGTCTTAAGATACTGCATTTTTAATCCTCCAGACTAATCATTAATTTGAATTTATTAGATGTTCCTTAAGTCTTTTCTTAAAAACCAATAATGAGTTTACATTTTTCACTGTTTCTGGAAGATTGTTGTAAATACGCAGAACATCATTCGTTCCGTAGTCCGTTGTATAGTCCGCGTGGTCTAGTGGTTAGAGCACTATGCCCGTAAGCCGAAGGTCTCTGATTCGAGTTTCGTTGGCGTCAACGAGATTTAGTTCCAGTTATTCTTCGGACGGATTATAAGTCTGTTTAGTTATGATACGTGCTGGTTTAAAATCGGAACGTATCGCAGCTGGGTGGATGGACACACGGCCAAAGCGTGATAATGATCAAATCACCTTGTGGAGTGCCGAAACATTCGATCATGACAATGAGATACTCTATCTCTAAGCGAAGGCCCGAAAGGGGCTGTAGTGCTACGGAAGAAAAAATCATTCGTTGCATCATTCTCTAGTCGATCAGTTCTAGTGTAAGGTATTACAAAATTGTTGGCATTTCTTGAATTATATGGATTTATTTGTGATACTTTTATAAAGGGGCTTCGTTCCAATTCACCGGAAATTAGACATTTGAAGATAAACTTAGCTTTCCGCATAGTAATGATTTGACTGAAGGTGAGTGCATTGGTCTGTTGATACACTAGTCTAGTTGGAGTGAAAATTGGAAGGTTTAGAATATTTTTATAGGCTTTAGCTAGTATCCTGGATATAATATTAAGGTTTTGCTTTGATGATTGACTCCAAATGACCACCGCATAATGTAGCTTTGTCAGTACAAATGCATTTAATACAAGTTTCTTTATATGCATTGGAAACCGTTCATACCTTCTCAACACTCCGATCATTGGTGCTAGTTGTCTCCTTAAATTATTTACGTGTGGCAACCATGTCAAACGATGATCAATGGTAAGACCGAAATATTTAATTTCAAACACTCTTTGCAAGTTTTCGCCGTTAATTTTTAGGTAAAATTCTATGTCTTCCCTATTCTTCTATTTAACAATGATGTATTTTGTCGTTGTAGTATTCAATGCTAGTTTGTTTTCGATAAGCCATGAACGATATTTATTTAGATCCACGTACAAGTACAGTATCATCAGCATATAATGTGTGGTGAGCTTTCAGTTTACATATATTCAAATTATTAGTGTATAACAAAAACAAGGTTGGTCCAAGTATGGATCCTTGAGGAACCCCCGATTTCATTGGTGCTAGATTGCTCAAGATATTATTAACTGATGTTCTTTGGAATCTTCCCTCTAAATAACTTTTAAAAAGTTGTTTCGATTTGGATTGTATACCATACGATTCAAGTTTTTGAAGTAACAGGTCATGATCAACCGTATCAAAAGCTTTCTTCAGGTCCACAAAAATTGCAATAACATAATCTCCTTTATCAAGACTGTTCGCTTACGAAAGCGAAAGTATCAAAATCTAAGTAAATTACTTACCTGATAAGTTAAATTGTAATGCATTTATACTTACATAATAAAATAACCATTAGGTAAATTCATATTAAATTCATTAATGCATCAATATAAATAAACTTTAAACCTAGAAACTACATCAAAATATATCATATGTACTTCTTCCCATATGAACCCATTTTTTACGTGTGGAACAATCCTCTCACATGGTTTCATATGTACAACATTACAAATCTACAACAAGCGAAGACAATTGCGCATCATATTTCATAACATAAACTAATTGCTATCTACTAAACTAATGCTTTCGATTTTCTCGATGAACTTGACATTGTTCATATGTGGGGTCTAAGAACTTCACATACGATATCTTGTTTCCTTTCATTTACGGGAAATTAGCATAGAGTATGTATGAATGCATTCACGTCATGCAGAGCTGTTTTTTTGTGATAGCATTCTATGGGAAATCCAACTAGACTAGAATAATTTCATGTATGGCGATGTTGTCAATAAAATTTATACCGATTAGTATTAAATAAAGCGCTTTTGACTTTGACTTTGATGTTGTCAATATCTGGTGCTGCATTTTTTTTCAAATTTACGATTGCATTTAATACTTCTCTTCTAGTCGTTTGAATGTGAAAGATGGATTTAGGTGGGCTATTTATGATATTGAAATAGCTAGTTGACTTTTCACCAAGCTCCCTGGTAATTTTTAACCAATTGTTGAAAAAAAAGTGGTTTAGCCAGTTGGCTACTCCACATGGGCGTGCTGCATTGTTAGAGTCCATGCCAAAAAATTCAGTATTTGATGACATGATCCAGGGTGATGAACTATCTTTTACTTCATTTATTATTTTCCATATTTGGTGTGAGTTTAAAATCTTCTGGAGTAATATGAAAATTTAGCTTCTTTTATGAGACGTTTTGATTCTTTTAGGGCTTGGTTATACAGATGTTTAAGTGCTTGATCTTCAGCGTTCTTTTTGTATTTTTTATATGCCTTCCTTTTGTTAGCACTAGCCTCAATAAGTTTCTTTGTTATCCATGTATGTTGTCGACATCTGATCTTTTTCTCAATGGTAAAATCATGCTTGGACTCTGTAATCATATTTTTGAGCTCCATAAGGTTTTCAGGTTTTCGGTTTGTTAGCAACTGTTGAAATTTCGATTTAAAAGATCCTTGTCTAAATATCTGAATATTTTATGAGTATGTTTTTGCTTATTGAGATTTTGACCATGGGCGACAATTTTTAGAACGCGATGATCTAACTCCGGACAGTCTGCAAGTGTGAATTTAATGTTTTGAGCAATTTTTTTATCATTTGTTGCTATGTGATCTAGGCAAGTACTTGAAGTCGGGTGGGTAATTTTGTCCTTATTGAAAATGACTGTTCCGTTTGTTTAAAGGGTATCCTTTTACATCCTCGATTCTGCAATCACGTCTATGTTTTGCATCCTCGATTCTGCAATCACGTCTATTGTTTTGCATCTATTATTATGCAGAAGTCCAGCGCATTGAGACAATTGGGATTATAGTAAGTACCAATTTTTAGTTTTTTACCTGCGCAGGTTATTTCAATTATTATTATGTTATAAAGGTCAGATATTACTCTCTTTGTCACGAAATGAATTTTATTTTTTATATAAATTGCTGTACCTCCTCCTCTTCCGGGCCTGCAGGAGAAAACGGAGCAATATCCCGGAATATTGTAATACTTTGCTTCTTCAGGATAGATCCATACTTCGTTTAGTATAATCAGATCCGTTTCAGGATTTTGCTGCAGATGAATATCACTCAGCGTGTATTGTAGGCTTATTATATTGGCATAAAAGATAGTTAGTTTGTCGCTTGATTGAGTTTTGTGATTAACAAACATCATCAAAATTGTAGTCAGTACTCTTCTTGCAATCACAATCCATCTTTGATACTCTAGCCACCCCCATGAGTCTGCTCTGTGTGAGTGTTCAGGATTCTTATTATTTATTACCCATACAATTGTAACGGTTCTCATGTGTGCATACAATTGTAACGGTTCTCATGTGTGCTTTTGCATTTCCTGAGCTCGTGCTTTCCTCCACATCATTGTACATTCACCTAGTACCCACACCTTCCATTTACCCTGTGTTGCACACTTTCTGAATTTTCCTAAAGTCAAAGTCAAAAGCTCTTTATTCAATACTAATCGTTATAAATTTTAAAAGAATATAAAGCAAATTCCAAAAAATAACAATAAAAAACTTAATGGCCCAAATGGCTCTCTAAATTTATACGTTATCATTAATCACATTTAAAAAAAAACTATAGCAAATTCAAATCAATGAAGATTATTACATATTATTGCATTCAATTGGAAAAAGGAGAAAAAACCAACCAACACTATCCTTAAAATTTTTTATAATCTTAACACAACTGTGAACTTTGATCCTACACCTAATATGTTTTAACTTAATTCTAATAAAATGCAATCAAAAACTTTATCTTATACTGAAAAATTCTATAACAATGTTTCTCACCTAAGCATTTAACCTTATCTCTAACCTAACATAATAAACATAACATATACTTTGAATTTTCCTAGGGGCCGGTCAGCTGATCCGGGGCACATCAGCTGAGCCCAGGTCTGGCGCGTGCAAGAAACAAAGCAAAAAGCAAATAAAATTTCCGATGCACGTGTTCTTTTACGCATTTCAGAACATGGGAGTGCTGCCAGACCCTAATAAAACACTAAAACATTGCATGGAACGAATTTATTTTTCTGCAAAGTTATTGATTTTTGAAGATACATATGGTAATCCTGAAATCTCTCATCGAAGCATATCTTATATTCCCGTCAATCCTGCTACCGCAGATTTATGGCTCGCTGTTCGGATGTGGATACTATGATCCACATTTCACACAGATTTGTTCTCCTTCGCATTTCGACGTCTTATGGTTATATTTTTGGCACTTAAATCATCTCGTAACGTTAAAGTCTTCCTTCACAAAATATGACCCATAATCAATGTTGACGTATTTGTTAGCTAATCTTTTATACATGCTTCCATTTACCTCAATAAAGTGTAACCATTTTCCGTTGTTTGTCTGTCTGGCATGATTGAGCTCCAGTTTTTCTCTATTCCCAACATCAGGGTTTAACGACTGTATTTCCTTTCGGAGTTCCCCATTTGTGAATTGATTTATAACCAGTCTGGGTTGACGCATTTTTGTCTCGGTAATGTCGTACTCATCCTGCATGTTATCCATGGTTAATCGGGTGAGCTCAGACTCGTTGGCATTGGTCGTTGTTTTAATTATCGCTCCACCATTGCGAATAGGCCGTAGCAGTTGAGGAGGAAACTTGCAATTTGACGGTCTTATCCTAGACTTAAAATCGGCAAGTGTTTTATCTGATGATGTATGCTTTTTTGGCTTGATTATGATCCCTTTCTGAGACATGACTTCTGAGCGGAGCTCAGTTTGACGCGTCGCATAGTTTTTATCACCTGTGCATATGTTGGTTTGTGCGTAGCTGCGTCTTATCTATTCATTTTGTATTTCAACCAGTTTTAATTTTGTTATTCAACACTGAGTAAATTCAACAGCATTGGCTACCCAAGATAACGTGAAAGGGTAGACCATCTGTGAATCATTTAGTGGAAGAACTGAGGAAACAATGGGAAAGCGTACGATCTACAAAATCCAGGAACAAGCATGAACGGGAGTGAAAACTTCTAGACACCAAGACCCAATATGGAAGTTTAAATCTTATCAAAATTAAACTCGATAAAGTTTGAAAAAAATAACATTTTACTGTACTTTCTTGCGTGTTGAAAATGGTTAATATTTTCCAGGTTATAAATTTCACATCTGACATTCCATTATGATGAAATTAATTCTGTCGCAATGTTGGTAATATTCTTGAACCATTGTCAAGTTAAATAAACAAACAGTTCGGATACCCAGATTATATTTGGGCTGTGTAAATTGTCTCTTAACATACTTCTTCAGACACGATTGGATGTACTCATCCCTTCTCAAACAAAAAATTTAATTTTTGTATAAATTTTATTTACTCCTTAATTTTACAACTTTTTTATGGAATAGTTTTGAAATTATTAACCAGTTACTATACATTTCTATTGCGTTATAATCCATTATCCTTTTTTCAGAGTTGCATAAGCCAATTTTTAAAATTTACAGCTAAGATGAATAAACGATTTTCAATTCTCGATCAATGTACGAAGTGACAACGACGATGGTTTAAAACTGATAAACTGACATAAAAGAAATGTTGCATTGAAATACCAGATCTCGTATCGTATCCAATCAATCACTTTAAGTGAAAATAATTATTTTATACGAATATTCATGTTTATTTTTAGTTTATCATGTTATATGAAATAGCAATATTAAATAAACTCTACCGCCTGCCTAAAAATTCCCGCTTATATCGTAGTGCTCGCGCTCGATTTTGCGATATACTTCGTGTGTAATATTGAGTCTGTTGCTTGCCCACTACGACCGAGATCGGCTAGCTCAAAAGTTCTTTGATCTCTTTGTGCATGTGACATAAGAAATCAACGTAGCTTGGCGAACCATCCGTTCCACGGTCTTCAATCAAGAAGTGGCGGAAAACACTCTCAAGTTTGTCTCGTTGTCGAACCAGCGTTACCTGCAATCATTCAAAAGGAATTCATTCAGCGTAAGCCTAAAACAAAATAACATCAAACTCACCCTCATGCACCTCGTTCGCTCACTTTGTAGTTTATCAATGATCTGCCTAATTCTATTTGATAGAGGATTGTCCAGGACAGGTACTCCTAGCTTATCGGTGTCAATTTGCTGCGCCAATTGGACACCGAATACTGGTTGAACGAACTCTGGAGGTAAATTTAATCCTAACCAAATAAACATATGTAACCCATTCTCCAGAATGTATGCGCCACTATCACTCATCTTTTCATGTGTGCACCGAATTGGTAATGGGACTTCTGTATCACTGATGTCTACATCGTGAATCGGAATTAATCTTGGATAGAAGTATGACACCGAGACATTCAAATCCATCGACAAGACAAATTGCATTGCATAGAAACGATCATCACACGTCATATCAGATCCGCCTGATAGCGCATCATTCTTCATTAGACACGAAACATATAGCGGTAGCAGTTTCATGTACTCCGGCAAAATTAGTTGGCCAGCTGACGTCGGAGATGTACAGTTCTTTCTATAGCATGCCAATAGTTGAGCTGATCTATGAATCAAATTATCTTTAACGGCTTTCGGTGAAAGTTCCATCAGTTTGAACATCGATTGTTTCGCGAAGAATAACATTGCAGCGTCCAAATCACAGCTCTTGAATACGTCCGCCATTTGAGTAGTTGTTTTCAGAGCTTGATTCATGACCCGTAATCGTCGTTGTCCACTGCATGATGTATACAGGAGAGCCACTTGAATATAAACATTCTCATCTGGAGGAAGTTTGTCGTCATGTTTGATTTCGATTGCAATTGCCTTGTCGCTATCTGTAAGGAAATTATGAATGTCATAAGAATATTCTATAAACGTACATATCTACGCATTCTTAACATAGCGACACAAAATCTAAACTATTCTTACAATGTGGATGATGCTAACATTTTTTAATAAATAAAATAGTGCAGAACAGTATTTTACGCTTAAAAGCACAAGTAAATTATGGGGTTTCCCAATTAAGTACTGAGACTGATTCCATGAAAACCGTATATTTAAAAATTATTCTATGTACAACTCTGCCAATCCCTTCAAAGTAGTCCCTTTGGGCAGCTATACAACGATTCCAGCGCGTTTTCCATGCTTCGTAACATTTCTGGAACGCTTCGACTGGGATGTCCGCGAGTACCTTCATCACGGCCGCCTGGATGTCCGTAATCGACTCAAAATGGGTTCTTTTGACCACCGATTTTGTTCTAGGGAACGAAAAAAGTCACAGACATATCGGACGAATAAGGCGGCTGTTGCAACACGGCGTTACCTTTAGAGGCAAAATACTGGGACACGCTGAGGGCGGTGTGGTGTGGTTCTTTCGAACCATTTTCGCGCACAACTTTTTCATCCCAAAATCGTCGGTTAAAATTTCTCTGTTTCACGGTTCATACCCAGTTCCGAGGCCAACATTCGAACTGTTAAAACACCGATCTTCACGGATTAGGGCGCGCACACGCTGCGCATTCGCGTCAGTCCGCGCCTCGTCTTCCACGCTTTCACGCCCATCCTTAAACTCTCTATGCGATCGAAACACCTGGGCACGACTTAGAGCACTATCACCATGCACTTTTACAATTTTAGCATACGTTTCCGAAGCTGTTTCGCCCAATCTGGCGCAAAATTTTATCGCGACGCGTTGCTCTTGATTTCGTTTCTTGATTATCGTGATGAGCACACGTCAAGACACGTCTACTCAACACGACACAACAGGCGAACTAAACAAGCTAGAGCAATGGTGAATATATCAATGGAGAGGGGAAGGATGCCGGGGAACGGGAAGGGAATTTCAAGGTCGCAGGTTTACCACAAGCGCGGCAATAAAATCAGTCTCATAAATCGTAGTAAGCTTGAGACTGATTGAAAGATAAATTATATTTATGATTCGATGAAGCAAGAAAAATTCATCAGGTAGCTACAATTCGACAATCCTGTCTTCGTGGACTGGCGTTGACTGGTCTAAGTCTGTCTGAGAAGGGAGGAGGGCTTCCAGTGACATCCAGAACCATAAATCCGTGTCATACAAACCCTACCGAGTAGTTTAGGTAGAAGTTGGAGGTTAAAAATGGCTGCCAAAAACGGAGCCTTCCAGATATCGGGCCCCTTAAATAATAACTGAGCCTTACCACTGTTACACAGAATATGACAGTAATCGACATATAAATTCGGAACTGAAAATGTATGCGTAAAACGGACAAATATAAAATGAAAATTAAGCACAACGCAATACCAACACAATTCCCAGTTGCTCTGGGCCAAACAATAAGGAGATACTATCGACTCATCTGTTACGGAGAATTCCTCCGGTCAACGTGTTAAAGAGTAAGAGTAAAGACATCCCAATTAGGAAGATAACTTATCAAACAAAGGTAAAGTTCTCAGGAACATGCCGCTTTCACTCCTCCAGTACAACCGGAAGCACAGGATGGCCCGCTGAAGAAAAACTTGAGCGGGGCAAGAATAAAGTGATACCTGAGATAAGTCATCATCTATGGCGTAACAGCCTAAGCCGAGCCTTGGCCTCCAGGATTAATGTCCTCCATTTATCAAGGTTCTGCGACCCCGGTCGCCAGTTGATCACTCCCAGCAAATATCTGCTGTCAGCTTCTATCGTGTCTTCGCATCGAGTCCTCGGTTTTCCCGCTGGACGTCTACCTTGTGTTCTTCCCGTCAATGTTCTTTTGGGTAGCTGGTTTTCTTCCATTCTTATTGAACTATATGGCTCGCCCATTGCAATTTACGTAACTTTACGCAAGCGGATACAGGTGGATCGTCTAAAAATTCATACAACTCATCATTATAATGTAGTGTCCAATCTTTTCCTTGTTTCACTGGGCGATGTATTTCCAGAGCACTTTGCCTTCAAAGATGTCCACTGCTTTTTCGGATTCGCTCGTCAGGGCTCATGTTTCACTTCCATATAACAGCATAGGTTTGTCTAGCGATTTGTAACTACGGAGCTTATCTTGCATGTGCACAACTCTGGACCTTAGAATGGGAAGTACGGAGCAATAGGCTTTATTTTTGGCGCTTATGCGGAGTCCAATCTCGTCCTTTTCGATGCCTTTTCTATTCAGGTTGACTCCAAGTTAATTGAATTATCCACACCGTTAAGTTATAGTCGCCCACGGACAGGTTTTGTCGAACTGGAGTTTTCTTCCTCGTTTGAGTCATGAATTAAGTTTTCGTTTCATTAACTCGCATACCAATTCGGTTTGTTCAGATTCTATATTAGCCTCAGGAATTCTCCTTTAGCATCTGAGATTGAACAGGCCATACTATTGACGTCATCAGCATTGTGTCGACTTGAACATTAGTGTACCCGTGGTTTCGGCTGATGTCTCCTGATGACATGTTCCAGCGCAGCATTATGAGGCAAGTCCATCGCCTTGTTTTAAGCCTGATTCCGTTTTGAAGTTGTCCTTTAGTTCGCCGCTTACCTTGACCTGCGACTCAGTGTTCAGCATCGTGACTTTGACCATAAGGCGGACTAGTTTTGTTGGAATGCCGAACTCAAGCATTATTTTGTACAGCGCATTTCTGTCAACACTGTCGTATGCTTGCTTGAAGTCTACAAAGAGTTGGTGTACATCGATGTTATATTCCCAGCATTTGATGCACCTGCTCTATTGTAGATCGTCGACTTCGAAAGCCTTCCTGATACTCTCCTATAATATTTTCATAGTACGGCTTTAATTTTCTTTCCATGATTTTTGAGAGCACTTTATAAGACGTATACAGCAGAACAATCCCTCTATAATTTTCATACCTTAATATGTCCCCCTGTTTGTGTACAGGACATATATTTTTTGCCAGTCTTCTGGCAACTGCTCCTCTGACCATATTCTGCATATTAGTCGATGCAGAAGGTTATTTAACGTGAAACCCCCCTCTAGAGCAGTTCTGCTGGTATTCCATCTATTCCAGGAGCCTTATATTTCCAAGGTCTCGTATTGCTGCCTGTACTTCGTCTTTGATTGGTGGTGAGACCGGGACCTCTTGCTCTGCTTCTGGAATTTGCATAGCTTTAGTCGGACGCTGTGAATAGCTTCTGGTAATACTGCAGGCATCTGTTTTGAATTTTGACTGGGTTGCCTATGATTGCTCCTTGTACACTTTTACTGACTTCATGTAGGTTCATGTTTTCGTTTATCTGTTGGATCTTGGTGTTTATAGTAAGTCGTTTCTGTCTTCGGCACATTTTTTTTTTGCTGGTCGGAGGGTATTATATTTTTCTTCTTTAGCTTGAGTTGGTCGCTGGATTTTTTCCTTGTACACCTGATTTCTTTTTTCTACTTTCCTTGCATTCTTTATCACACCAGTCATTCCTACTTTTCTTTGGCTGGTGTCTCAATAGCCCTTCGGCCACTTCTGTCACCGCATCTCTTACTGTCTTCAACATGGTTTTGATGTCATCATTCCTTTCTCGCACCTACGGGGATATGTGCTCCTACCAGAAGATCTTTGTAACCATCCTAGGATTCGAAACGAGTTTTCTAACAAGTTGAGTAAGCAGGAGAGTGCTCCTACCAGAAGGTCTTTGTAAACACCCTAGGTTTAGAAACAAGTTTTCTAATGGCGTCGATAAGAAATCTTTCAAATTTATGCAAAAGGTGCACATTTTGATCTAGCTCAAATGATTTTTCTGAATGCTCGGCCGATTGAACACGTTCAAGTTAAACACTATTCCTTAGATTTTCATGAAAATAGAAAGAAAATAAAAGTGCCTAAGCCAATTTTAAATATATATAGGGCTTTCCAATAAGAGGTGTTATTTTGAATCGATCTTGTGATTTAACATCATGTGACTTCTTCCTTTGGGGCCACGTAAAAAAAGAAGGCCTACGCTAACAGCCCAGCGTCGATTCAAGACCTCAAAGACGAAATTCGTGAGGCTATCGAGGACATAGGGCAGCCACTTTGCGATTTGGTTATGGAAAATTTCATGAAAAGGATATGCTCCTGTAAGCGTGTCCTGGTGGTTATTTGCCTAATGTTATAGTTCACTACTAACGGCATACCTTTCTCTTTATAATGAAATAAACATTCGATCATTCATGTTTCTTCTAATATCAAAATAACACTTCTTATTGGAAAACCCTATATCAACCATAAACACGTGTTATTGTTGTTGTAATTTCATACAATTGAAATGGCTATAACTCACTTGATTATGATTCGATCTCAATTAAATTTTGTGAACGTAAATATCTTATATCAGTCTATCTAATCGCAAAATTTCAAGACATTTAAAGGTACCGTTTTGATTTTATGGGCAAAAATGTAAAATCTACAAATCATACTATTATTAACAAAGTTGAGCGAATTTCAATTTCTAAGGTATTTGTTGCCCTTGTACTCATAAAGGTCCACGTTAATGATAATTTTCAGATTTTTCGGCTGAAAGTTGTCCAATCGCGAGGGGGGGGGGGGACACAAATTGTTGGTACATTTTGCCTTCCCCTGGACCCCCTAATTCATAAGATGATTTTTTTATTTCAGATTCTAAGAGTTATAATCAAGACCTTTCATTTGATACCCCACTCGACTACCTTTGATTAAAAAAAATGTTTAAGGGCCAATTCGTTATTAGGGCGGACCCCCCTTAAAATTTTTTTAAATTTTTGTTAAGACTTCAACTTTTGAGAGACCATCACTTCTGACCTTTTCACAAAGTTTGAGCATTCTAGCTTCTATAGTTTCTGAGGAAATCAGCTGTGACGCACGGACAGACGGACAGACAGGTCGCGAAACTAGTAGGTCTTTGTAAAAAAAATTTTTACAAAGAACTGATAGCGTGAATCGATGACTTGACCTATTCATCCAATACATGGATGAGAAATTGTTCAAATTTATGCAAAAGATGCAGAATTTCTTTCATAAGGACATTGCAGCCGCCATTTTGATCCACCTTAAATAATTTTTCTGAATGCTCGGCCGATTGAGCATATTCAAATTAAACACTATTCCTTAAATTTTCATGAAAACTCGAAGAAAATAAAAGTGCCTTGGTTGATTTGAAATGCTCGTATTTATTAACCATCAGCACGTGTTATTGTTGTTGTCATTGCATAAAATTGAAATGGCTATATCTCACTTCATTGTGATCCGATTTCCATAAAATTTTGTGAACACAAAGATCTTATATAAATTTATATAAGGGTACCGTTCCATTTATGGGCGAAAATTTAAAATCTACAAATCCTACTATTATTAACATAGTTGGGTGAATTTTGATTTCTGAGATATTTGTGGCCCTTGCACTCATAAAGACTCACCTTTGGGATAATTTTCAGATTTTTCGGTTCAAAGGTGTCCAATCGCGAGGGGGGAACACAATATTTTGGCACATTTTGCCTCCCTCTGGGCCCCTGATGCATAAAATGACTTTTTTAATTCAGATTCTAAAAGTTCTAGGCCTTTCATTTGATACCCCACTCGACTACGCTTCATTATTAGGGGGTCCCCCTTAAACAATTTTGAAATGTCTGGTAAAACCTAAACTTTTGAGAGACCATCAGTTCTGACTTTTTCACAAAGTATGGGCTTTCTAGCTGCTATAGTTTCTGAGGAAACTTGCTGTGACGCAGTGACAGACGGATGGACGAACGGACAGTCAAGTCGCGAAACTAGTAGGTCTTTGTTAAATTTTTGTTTTAAAAGGACCTAAAAACGCATATTGTAGGTGTAGGCGTGGAGGGCTATCTGACCCATTGACCTTACAGATGAAAAACTCAGTTTCCGATGGCTATAAAGTGGTAAACACAATTTGTAGATGCCCTCCAACTCGTACGTATGCGCTTGTAGCCATGGATACTGCTTGTGAACATTGAAAACGACAGCTCTGTAACCCGGCTGGATGAAGTTGTATCGATACTGTGTACGTGAAAGGGCGTAGGTTTGTATTTCAAAACAGGGATACTACATCCTTCACCGAGATACGATAAATATATACCTTCCACAAACTCAGGAGGCATGGGTGTTTTCAGTCTTACCTGCTCAAGATTAGTAAGTCACGGTCCCCCGATTGTCGGTTTTGCCCAGGAGAGGAAGACGATGCCTGTCACACATTTTTTGTGTGTTCAAAATGGGACAGGCTGCGACGGCACATCTACAGGGAGACGGGAAAGCTCACTCCGGATGGTATAGATGTGATGATGTTTGAATCGGTTGAAAAATGGAGCCAGGTGGCACAGTATGTTCGGGTATTCCTAAAAGATAAAAGTGACTCACAGCAGCCGGGGACGTTAGGGCTTGGGGATCGCTTGTCTGGCAATTCCTCTTCCCCTCTTCCCTCCCGCTAAAAGATGGATCCCCCAGCTTGCAGGCGCGTCACGACGTAATAAAACGAGACTTGGCCCGAAGTAATGTGTCAAACGGTTCCAGGCTAGGTTCTCGGGTTGACAGTGGAGATGTTTAGCGAGCATTTGAGTCACACACTTAGTGCGTAAATGACACTCACCTCCGAGCCACAAAAAAAAACTGAGGAGTAGTAGCCCAGCGTGTTACGTAATATGCTGGCTGCCGCAAATAAAGAACTCTGCACAAAAATATAGAAGATGATCTATGTGAGGCCCTCAGGCTCAGGTAATATACTGTGCAGAAGCATTGATGTGTAGTTAGTATGCTTCATTGTCAGTAAAGAATCAAGCCTGCGGTACGGGTTTTGCAGGGTCTGTTTGAGACACCAGAGGAGCCAACCTCAGGACCCAGCACAATCTATTCTCATGGAGCAGCTAAGATCTCGAAAAAGGAAGCGATGCCAAGTCAGGCATCAATGTCAAGGAAGCCAAATCAGGCCGAATCTTGATCTGGAGGAGGCATATCGGGTCACACTTTCAGAGAAGCCGGACCTGATGAAAGCAAATCAGGCAGCATCGCCTGAAAAGCAGCACGAGACCACACGACGGGATGAGCTAGACCCTCCTGTTCTGGGATCAGCACCGATAATGAGGAGCAAAGTAGCCATTAACGTGGCAAGAGAAGTACCGGCGCTAGTAACCGAGTGCTGAAATCTCCAGCAATAAGCATGGAAGTTACCCACACATTCCAGGTCTTCCCCAAGGTGAACATTCATTCACAAAAGAACAATGACTTAATGAGCTCTGAACACACTCGGGACTCCACAAGGTCGGCATCATGATCATGTAAATCACAAGTTAAATGTGTCTTTGGGAATTTATGATGCGAGATTTGGTTCCCATAAAAACTTCTATTTTGAGAGAAGTTAACACCCGTGACAAAGATATTGCAATGGCATATTTCCCTGGAGACATAGAACATACTCCTCTAATAGAAGTTCAAAAGCTGGTGGAACATTGTGAGAAAAGGAATCTGCCAATTTTAGTTGGATGTGACGTTAATGCAATCAATTGTGGGGCAGTACAGGATACCAACAATGGCCGTAAGGATCTATTCGAATTCATATTGAAGTAGAATAGAATCTCCCTCGACCATTGTAACATGAAAGCTAGAGAGCAAGTTTTGGATACCATTAAAGATGTATAAGTATTAGTTCCCTGTGAAGGAAGTGGGGGGTGTCGACAGAGCCTTCATAGAATTCTAAGGTACGAGATAGAAGAGCTGAAAAAAAAGTGATCTTCACTCTGGAACACCGAGAGAACGCATGTAGTACCTGGGCATCTAAGATGCGCCATATTACATATTCGCCTCTATAACGGCTTTCATATCAAGTAAGCTTAACTTTTTATGCTATGAAGAGCTTTAATGATAGGCTTCGCGGGATAGTAGTTTTGTTTGAGATGATTGATTGTGAACTGTTCCTACTCGTTGGGATTCGGAGAGTGGAATCACTTCGACCGATGGTGACGCCGAGCTAGTTTTGAGGTGAATTTTTGCTGAATTCGGGTTCGGAAATAGTCCTAAGTGGGCTCGTTTATTGCAGTTTGGGCCACGTGAAGTGATCGAATCGAATTAGTGAAGAAAATGACGGAGGTTCCGGTATTGAAAATTTTTCATATTGGAAATTCATCTGACTAGTGATGTATGCGTTTGTGCGCGAGGGAGCGAGTGCACATAATTGTTGAACGGGCCCACGGCTAAGACGGAACGCGCAGTATCGGGGGCGAGTGGAAGAAGTGCAAAAGATGTTGCAAAGCAGCAACTGTGGCGCTTGGGAAGATGAATAAATAACGATGGAGTATATTATGAAAAATTACAATGGATAACATATCAAGGGATACGTGTGTAAATCTACTGGTCGCAGTTTATTGAATTAAAAAAGAGAATTTCTCCTTGTTATGTCGTTTGGTACATGAAAAAAGTGTCTTGATCGGATTGTGGACGGTTTCCTTGGACGAATATCGGCTACGTGCAACGAGAACGAACGTTTATAGAAAATGGAATAACGTGAAGCAGCAAGAGCTAAAAATAATGCATGACGGCAGCACACTGGAGAAAACTTCCGGTAATATTCGCCAACGTGTTCAAAAAAAATTTATCAGTGCGACCGCGAATGTAAGAATCGGACAAAGTGTTTTTTTGCGCCTGAATCCTCATAGATCCTAAAAACTTATAACCGAAACGGCCACAGTGCCTTGACATATTAAAACAAACATTAAATGGAGTGTATTACTCTGGCACTCTGATACTATGCCTCGGTACTAAACTGTGACTTCAAATCCTTCCTATTGCCACTTCAATTATATAATGGCTTTACGGAAACAATTTAATTGTATGACTGATACATCTTTAAGTACATCGCTCATCAAAACGGGTTTCGACGTTTGTTTCTGCCTGCATTCACACACTTTTGAAAAACACTCGAATTTATTAGCGCAAACATATAAAACAAAATGAGAAGAAACTTGCAACAGGCGGTGACGGGCTTATATTTTCATTTCATATGCACATTCCTACGAATGAATACACAGAAAAAGCTAGTTGATAAGTAGTCATTGTAGACTCCAGATTTTTTTTTGAGGACGAATTAGGTCATCTAGTAAATAAAACAACTATAAAAAGAGGAGGACGTAAAATTAAAATAGCTCAAACAAATGCTTTGTTACCTAACTACTCGCGGACAAAAGAGGGTGGAAGGAAGGGGAACTCTTTTTCAATAACTACCCAATCTATCATGATCCTGATCCTTGCTGCAAGAATAGGTCAATGTCAAACCAACGACGAAATTAGCTGCGATTGGCAGAAACATCGCTTTAGACTTTATGGACAAAAGGGATAGACAAAAAGATTAGTATAATAATTATTTGAATATTTGCAAATAGCTATTACTTAAATTTATACCTTACAAAAAATTCAAATGATAACTAGATGATTAAGATAAGCAGATAGAAAAACGATCCGAGATATCCCAAAAAAAAAATTGTTAACCTCTATAAATTTTGGAACATATCGTATTTCAAACTTTGAAAATTTATTTCATGCATATATAATTGTCAAGCTCACTTTATTCTGATATTTATTTTTAAAAGCAAATAACGAAGAAATTTTTCCAATGTCCGTGATTATCGGAAATACTATACATGTATCCCAGAAGCTTCCGGGAAACAAAACGATCAATGATTTTCTCCGCGTTTCTTTGGCACATTGTTGAACACACTACCAGATAGTAAGTTTCAAACAAAGTTTTTGATATGGAACTACGATAAATAATGAATTATTAGAACTTAAACCTTCAGTCTTATTTTTTACTCTTCACGCGAGTATGAGACCTGCAGCGATGGCTGGTTTTCTTTCCGCTTACTCAGCCATCCGGTTGTAGCTCATTTTTACGTTGTTGAGGCTTTTGTCTGGATAGTGAGTCATCTCTCGCTTGATACGCGTCACCGAGACCCTAGGTCCGGTTGGGAGCGATGCAAGGGGCACTAATCCCAACGGGATGCCCACCTCCTGGGTGGGCCACAACGTCCTTCGTCAAAGACGAGGTCGCACCAATGAACTCGCGCAGTGGAAATAGATTAAGTAGGAGAACTTCTGAGTAGCCTCCCTTTAGTTCCGGCCTTTTCTTTTGTTCCAGTTTATCGTGCGGGTTAAATATTTTGTAGTGGATCCTTGCGCTGGCGGAAAGAAACCACAGAAGCTAGCTGCCAGCACGCGTACACCTCACCAGGCAAGGCCATTCTAGCTGAGTCCAGACCTTTAGCTCGCTGTGGCAGCATTCCATCACTGCAGTCCTTAACGGACGATGAACATCTACTTTAAAAAATACTACACACATCGGGCTTTATACCAGTCAATTTTGGAAAATAGTCGACAATATTGTTACATGTACAACTAATTCTGCGAGCTACTGTCGTAATTGTTTTCACAACATCATGATCAACAAAAGAATGTACTCGATAACCCGCCAAGCATGATCAACATCTGAAAGTGACGTCACTGCCCCATTCATTAAGCTGCTCGAATATTCCAGGTAATTCGCCAATGTACGAGAAATGAACTGAATGACTAGAGAACCTATATAAAGCCGAGCTGAATGAATGGGGGGACTCATTACAACCGCGATAGTAAAACTGCGATAGTGTGGAGTGCGAATTGGAAAGCGATATTGATCGAGTAATAGTAAAGTGATTTTCGTTGATAGATAAGACAGTTAAAGTAAAAATTTATAGACGAAGTGAAAAGTAAGTTAGTAAAATAGTGAAATCAATTATTGTGCATTTTTAGTAAATAAACTCTTTTGACTTAATTTAAAAGACAGTGCGTTTTCACTTTCCCGGAACATTAAAATTATTGGCCGCGAACCATAACACGCGACAATATAAATACAATAATCCAAGTTAAATTAACCAAGCTGTTTCTATGTGCCAGTGCATCGTTTGATAGAACAGTAACTCAGTTCAAAAACTTTAATTAAATTCAATAAAAACAATTATTCCTTTATTGGGTGGATTTCATTTTTATTTTTTCCATACGTGCGTTTCAATAGTTACTTACTACCTTTCTTAGTGTACAACTTCTACACTGAGGAAGATAGTAAGTAGCGCGTATGGAAAAAAAGCAATAATTGTTTTTTTAAGAATTATGTGAAAACGATCAGAAAAATCAAAGGAAAATTATTTGCTTTAATTAAATAATATTATTTAAATTTCTCTATAAAAGTTCAATATTGTTAATTTATTAAAAAAAAGGAGGATTACTAAATCATTAAATTTGTATTATTTACATTTCACACTCTTATTAAAGGAGAAAAAGAAAGAAGAGGGTTCTGAATTCAATGTACAGTTTCTAGAACTACACGTAATCAAGTGGTACAGAACGGATCTAAGACTGCACACGGAACATGAATTGGAGAGTTTGGGCCTGAACTAAGGTGTGCGAACAACAGGGAATGATACCAAGCATTTTCCTGGCGGATATGAATGGGAATCCAGTAAGTGCGCAACGTTGAATAAATAAAGGATATAAGGGCAAAACGATACTCAGCCCAAGAATCATCAACGATAACTTCGAAGATATGAGCTCAATCAACTGGGTGATAATAATTTTACTTACTGGCTGCCAGGGTGTTTCGAAAGCTTAAACTACAGTTTTGTACCACTCAGAAACAGTACAGTTCAAAAATACATAATAACTGTAAAAATTTTTTGGTATGATAAATACGTCAAATAAACTAAAATATTGAAAAAAGATTATGAGTTAGAGGGCAAGAAAATCATATTAAATACGATTAAAACCATGAGTAACACCGAAAACATGGAAATATGTCTTCCAACGCCAACTATAACTATGTAAACATATATTAGAAGTTTCCTTTTTTGCAGTTCTTCGACTTACCAATACTCGCAAGTTCAATATCAGTTGTATTAGTCATGTAGAAGTGGCCATAGAAGTCCGTTGGTCGCACTCCTGTTGACGTCCTTACTCGCATCACTGCATCGAATGCAATTGGTCTTGATACATTCTTTATTAAATCGTTGATAAGTCGTTCACCATCAATGTCAGCCTAAATTTTGCATTTTTAAAAGGTTATTTGAGTAATTAAAATTTTCTTAAGCGTACCTGGAAATACGTATATTTGAACACTTCACCTCCTGTAAGTCGGCAGACCTGTCCAACTGTGGCTATGTCTACATACGAATTATTAAACACAAACAAATCCACAGAGCATCCTGCTTGTACGCACTCTTGTCCCAGGGTATTGTATGCTTGGTTTTGGGCGGTTAGAACTACTTTTTCTTTTTCAGTTCCCAACAGCTTCCTATCATCTCGATTTTTCAATTTGCCAGGAGCTTCTGCGATTGGTAGTGAAGAATTAAATACAAAGAGTTTTCCTGTACATGATGAAGCTTTCAATGCTTCGAGACCAGCCTGTATTGCCGGCAGTAAAATTGTTTCCGTCTCACGCGTTTCACCAAACATCAGAGGAATTTGCTCCATGAGTGCCTCGATGACTTGAGCAGATTCGTCTGGGTCACATAAAAATCCATCAAGGAGTGGCATAAACATTTCCTGTGTAAATATGAAAAACCCCGTTAGTCTCTTTACCAAAATAAATTGTTACTTGCTAAGTAACTTACATGTGTATCGCCTACAACCATCATTTGGGGTTGCGCTAGACTACTTTTAATATTGTAGAAATGAACGGTGCTGTTAAACGTAATAAACCCTACTTTCATTTTACTTCTTTCTTGCCCGTTATCGATAGGCAAATGCTTAAGAATGTTTCGAATTTCGTGACACAACAAATGAACTAGGCCATTTTTCACATTGTTGTATGAAACATCTATAACAAATATAAAAGCTGGCGCGCTTGGTGGTGTGTTATCCTGCATAAGACCGATGAAAAATTAAAACTTTCTTGGTACGTTTAATAATAAGATCTTACTCTGCAATAATCTTTCGTCGCTACAAACTCGTATGTTCCTAAAAGCAATTCAGGTCGTTCATATTTGTCTATGCGTTGACCACTATGATCCAAATGTTGAAAATATTCACTAGGAACTGTAATTGGAGATCAAGTTAGTATTAATCTGCGGTTAAGTTACAAACACCATCCACCTTCTGTTGCCGCCTTGCAAAGCAAGCATTGGAAACGTCGACCACCATCAATGAACTGCATGTTCGGTGAAATGTAAGCTTTACAACGAATGCAACGAACTGGACCTATTTCTCCGAAATCTACTATAGGTGGAACTAGTTCACCTTCTACTGTCCTTGCAATGGGGGAAAGAATAACAGTGAATGGCACGGCAGTTTGTTTAAGCATATCGGCCGTTGCAGGAATACTATACAACGAAGATCTACAAACGAATACAAAAGCTTATCCAAAGATTTTTTTCCAAAAACATAAGCTCGTAATTACCTCATATAACGGGGATTAGAGTTTCCTTCCTCTTGCGTTACAAATTTTGTTGTTACCAAAGGTGGCAGAAGACCCGGTTGATTTGTTATAAATGTACCGCCACAATTTTTTTGATTTTCAGCCATCACTTGGATGGGGTTTGGCATGAGGTCTGGGTCTAAACGTCTTTGTGGAGCAGAGGGTTGCGGGTACTGTCCACCCATTGCATTATAAGGACCGCTTTGTGGCTACATGAAAATATTTGTTGGTTTAAAGTTTGTAATGACATCAGCTAGCTTACCATATCTCTTCCTTGCATCTGCGGGGGCATACCTGGTTGAGGAGGCAGACCACCTTGCTGTGGATAGTTAGCTTGATTATAGCCTGGATGCATTGGGGGCATTCCTGGTTGAGGCATCATCCCTGGTTGTGACTGCAATCCCATTTGCGGCGGCATTCCGGGTTGCGAATTTATAGATGCTTGTGGGCCCATTCCAGGGTGTGGGGGTAAGCCGGGTTGAGGAGGAAAACCAGGCTGTGGTTGCATTCTCGACTGTTGCATACTACCGGGACGAGACGGCATACCAGGCATTGGTGGCATACCTGGCTGTGGAGGCATGCCTTGTTGGGGTGGCATACCTGGCTGTGGTGGCATGCCTGATTGGGGTGGCATACCTGGTTGCGGTGGCATACCTGGTTGTGGTGGCATTCCCGGCTGTGCGGGCATACCTGGTTGAGGCGGCATTCCTTGTGTTTGCATACCCGACTGAGGCGGCATGCCTGGCTTTGGCGGCATACCAGGCTGCGTCATTCCGGGTTGAGGAGGCATTGCCGGATGTGATTGCATGCCTTGCTGCGGTGGCATTCCTGGTTGCGGAGGATAACGTGTCTGTGGTCCCATATTTGCTAAACCTGGAGGCCCGCTCACCGAAGAACGTGACGTTGGTGGCATGTTATTTTGATTTAATTGTTGTCCACTAGCAGGCATTTGATTTTGGTAGCTGGTTGGTGGCACTGTGTTATTTTGCTGAATAAACAAATAATCTTGCGATTTTATTTAACAACTATAATTTTAAATAATCATACCATTAGCCCTGGCGGTTTCATACCCGGCATTGACTGCATTCCATACATTTGTTGTGATTGTGAGTGTGGCGGTAACTGATTTTGTTGTTGTGGCATACCTGAGGCCATCATATTCGATCCAGCGTTTTGCGGAGGAGGCATATGGGGTGGAGGTGGTAATGACTGAGAATCGTTTGTCATTTGATTCAAGCCTCCAGGTTGTGAAGGTGTCATTTGCCGTGGTGGCATCATATTCGGAACGTTAGTAGTCTGCTGCATTCCTGGTTGCGGTGGTAGGCCTTGATTTTGTGGTGGCGGTCCGTTAGTCATTCGCCCGCTTATTAAGTTATTATTCAAAGCAGCATTATTGTTTCCCATGTGCTGTCCATTTGCTGGAGGGAATTGTGTCGACGGCGGCATGGGTTGGGTCATCATTCCCTTTTGGGGATTGTTCAAAGTCATGCCACTCATGCTTACGGAAAGCTGGAAAAATTTTACAATTACATTTAAAATTAATGTTGGGCAATAGTTGTATGAAACCTAAATATAATGTAAAATACGGCTAGGATAGTAGCATATTTCTGTGATAGATTAAGATAAACTATAAAATAAGCAAAGTAGTTCGCGTGGTGTAGTGATTAGAGTGCTCGCTGCGTAAGCCGAAGCTCTCTGGTTTGAATCCCGTTTGTGATGAGATTTGTTTCGAGTGATTACTCGGACGCACTATAAGCCTGTGCAGTTATGATACGTACTGGTTTAAAATCAGAACATCGCAGTTGGGTGGGCGGATCAACGGCCAAAGCGTGATGCTGACCATATCACCGTCCCGAACGCCGATACATTCGATCAAGGTAATGAGATACTCTATTTCCAAGCGAAGGTTCGTAAGGGGCTGTAGTGCTAAAGCAATAAATAAAATAAGGAAATTAGAAGACGACGAAGATGAAAGAAATACTATGACGGTCAGTTGAAAAGTATCGATGTAAGTCTACCGAGCAATAACACAAGACAAGCATATAAAGTAGTGAAAAGCCTTAAACATGGTTATCAGCCCAAAACCACGCTCTGCCGTGATGACATCGGCAACATCATCGCTGATGGAAACATGATTAAGGAAATGGGCATCATATTTCAAAAACCTCCTTAATTCTCCGTATAGGTACAGAACATCGGAGCCTATAAATATTCTCGGAGTGCTTCCTTTCGCCCCACCAACTCTGGATGAAGTTTACCCCACCATCAAAGCCCAAAAGAATAATAAAGCGCCAGGCACCGATGAGATTCTCGTTGAGATCATTAAATATGGAGGCAGCAGTGTTCATTCATAAAATTATCCAGCACATTAGGCAACAAGAACATATGCCGAAAAAGTGGAGCCAGTCAATTATATTCCCTATGCACAAAAAAGGTGACAAGCTACAATGTGAAAACTATAGACATATCACTACTTTGTACGGCGAACAAAAAAAATTCAAAGAACATATAAAATAAAATCAGATCATACGCCAATAGTATTACCGCACCGCTTCCACCTGGATGCCACACTCTTATTTGGGGACCATAAGTATCTGCGGTAAAGACGAGATCTTCTCAAGTCTCGCTTGTTTTTGCCAAGCTCAGTTAGTCGTTTGCTTTGGCAAACACATCCTTTTAGTAGGTTACCTCGGCCTCGACACCTGTCGTTTCGAATTATATCTGGTGATTCGTGAATGCGATTTTTTCTTTGTAGTGGGCCCTTGTGCTGAGGAAAAGAACCGACCCCAGGATACCGCAATGCTAGCCTGCCAGCGCATTCACGCGTCCTGAGACAAGGCCAATTCGGCGTGCACCAACATCCTCGCTCGCCGAGGCAACAGACCATCGCTGCAATCCTATACGGGCATTTTCATCCTCAATTCGCGCTATGAAGAAGAAGAAAAGTTACACAAACATAACCATACGCCTCGCGAGCGCACCATATGCTCATAACTGCTGAATTATATGCACCACGCGGCTGAAACAGCCCCAAGAGAGCTAAGAACACTGCCTGAGTCAGACAGCCAAGATCACTGACTGAGAAGCACGAGTTCATTCGTCTACTGAGAAAAAAGTGATAGTAATATGTGCACCTCTCAGGGGATTCTGATACGTATTTATGGTTCTACGGTTAAAAAGCGATTGTTCTAAGGCCCAAAGACCTTTATTTGACGCTGTGACATATAGTTCATCATTAGTCTTACCCAAACTATATTTTATACTCTTTTGGACTAAGATTCTTGCATAAAATTTTCCATATTTTCAAATTTAAGTGAGTGGTAAAGGAAAGACCATTCGTCCTTTTTGTAATCACTGGACTCTACAATAGCAATGTCTTATTCTGCTTGTATTTAATGAGGCAGAGTGTTTAGTTTGATGGTCAGTTGCGAAAAGTTGGTGCGAGATTTTGCCATTATAATTTGAATTGCGTCCGCGTGGCCTAGTTTTAGTAGTGCGTAAGCGGAAGGTCCCTGATTCGAATCCCGTTGGCGACAACGAAATTTGTTTTCAGTGATTCTTTGGACTGATTATAAGCCCGCTCAATTATGATACGTACTGATTTAAAATCAGAACGCATTGCAGATGGGTGGTCGGAAATACGGCCAAATCGTCATACTGACCATATCGACTTCTCCAGCGCCGATTCATTTGATCAAGATAATGAGATACTCTAATTATCTCTAACCGAACGCCCGAAAGGGGATATAGTTTTAAAGCAAAAAAAAAATTGAATTGTTTGAGCAGATCGATTAAGACAACCGTAAAATGATCGAAATTCACGAAAAAAACATTTTTCACTGAGTAAACATTTTGAACATAAAATTCAATATTTTTTAACTGTTGTTTGCGTCCTAACAAAGCTTCAAGTATGCAAATCTGTGATAAGACCTGTGTTATGCTATGAGTGTGAAACATGGACCCTAACCCAAGCATCCGCAAACATATTGAACGCCTTTGAGCGGCAGGTCCTGAGGCGAATAATCAGAGCGAAGTTCGACGGGGACCAATGGCGAATTCGATACAACCATGAGCTGTATGAAATTTTTGACGAGTTGGAGGTCTCAACGATTGTAAGACTGCGGAAGCCCGAAATGAGCTGGCCACATGAATCGTATGGACGAATAACGGATACCCAAAAAGGTATTCGTTGGGAGAACTGAAGGCCGGAGACCAGTGGGGAAATCGAGGAAACGATGGTCTGACTCGGTCGACGAAGATAGTTCATCGCTGCTCAGATTTCGAAATTGGAGGACGCGGTCGATGAACCGAGACAATTGGAGGCGCTATTTGCAGGAAGCGAAAGCCCGAGATGGGCTGTAGCGCTAAGAAGAAGAATAACCATTTTGAACATAAAATTCAATATTTTTTAACTTTTGTTTGCGTGTTCAAGTATAAAAATCTGTGATAAGACCTGTGTTATGCTATGGGTGTGAAACATTGACCTTAAGCCAAGCATCCGCAAATATATTGAACGCCTTTGAGCGACGGTTCCTGAGGCGAATAATCGAAGCGAAGCTAGACGGGGACCAATGGCAAATTCGGTACAACCATGAGCATATTGAAATTTTTGACGAGCCGGAGGTCTCAACGATTGCAAGACTGCGGAAGCTGCAATGGGCTGGCCACATGAATCGTATGGACGAGCAACCGATACCCAAAAAGGTATTCGTTGAGAGAACTGAAGGCCAGAGACTAGTTGGGAAACTGAGGAAATGCTGGTCATACTCGGTCGACGAAGACAGTTCATCGCTGGTCGGATTTGAAAATTGGAGGACGCGGTCAATGGACCGAGACAGTTGGAGGCGCTATCTGCAGGAAGCGAATGCCCGAGAAGACGTCGTTGTTCTACTCCCCACGGAGCCATCAGATTGCAGGGCTCCTTTTTCCAACGGGAGGGGAGGAAGAAAGAGGAATGGGAGAAAAGAGACCAAGCTGTCTTCAGCACCAACAGGAGCTCCTGCTCTTATAATATGACGCAGTAAAAATAGCTGTCTCTTCAAGTATCTCGACGGTAGGACCTAACGCTCTATGCCTTTGTTTGGCATGGTAGCGTCAGCTTTGTTTAATGAAATTGAATCGTTAAAACCAGAAATGAAGCAGAAAGAAATTATGGCAAACTCATAATATTGGATTGTTCGATAATTAATGCCGGTTTTTTTTCATGTTTTTCAAGGTAAATTTATTTATATTAATAAACAGTAAGCAACAACAATTTTGTTGCATGACCTTTTGCCATCTTTCGAAGTTGAAAAATTCCATGTTCGAAGAAGCCTTGATTTTTAGAAGCGACGAACTGGTGCAACTCATTTTTAACAGCCTGATCGGAATCGAAAGTTTTACCACTCAAATGGCTTTGAAGGGAGCGAAACAAATGATAGTCTGATGGTGCTGTCAGGGCTATAGGGTGGATGTGACATCAGCTCCCAATTGAGCTCCATTAATTTTTGACGGATTATCATGATGGAACATCACGCCTTTGCGATTGGCCAGTTCAGGGCGTCTTTTCTTGATTTCTTCGTCAAATTCGATAGTTGACGACAGTAGACATTCGAATCAATAGATTGGTTTCTTGGAAGCAATTCAAAGTAGACTATACCCTTGTAATCCCACCACACAGAAAGCATAATCTTCTTTTGGTGAATATTTGCTTTGAATGTCGACTGTGGTGGCTCATGTTGCTTGGTCTATGATCGTTTTCGGACTACGTTATCGTAAACAATCCATTGTTCATCACCCGCTATGTTCTTTTTTGAAGTGGGCTGTTTTGGTTACGATTCACCAAAGAGTCGCATATGTAATGCGTTTGGTGAGGTGGATTTCCTTTGATTTGTGAGGACCCCAAACACCCAGCTTGTGTACGTAACCAAGCTGTTGTAAGTGCAAGTAAACGATTGAAATCGGTATGTCGAGCTTCTCCGCTATCACTTGAGTTGCCATACGCCGGTTAGTTTTGATTAACGCCTTTATTTTGTCGTCATCAGCAGTGGTTGGACGACCAGTATGTGGTGCATTTCGCACATTAAGATTTCCAGAACGAAAGCGAGCAAACCAACGCTGACACTAAGTAAGGCAGTCCTCACCATAAACCACACAATTTCTTTCGAGCTTGCACTGCGTTTTTGCCTTTGTGGAAGTAAAACAATAAAATATGCCGATAATGCTCTCTTGATTGACCATTTTCCAGTTTATATTTAAGTAACTTGTTGTTAACTAATGACGCAGAGTCTTTGACTGAAGACAGTCTAAATTTTTATCTTGAAAATAGTATATAATACTATAAGCCACGCGATCACGACTACATGAAAATAAAACGACATGAATTATCGAACAACCCAATATACGAGTATGCTTAAAAGATTAAAGTACTATAAAACCTCAACGCTGTGGAAATGAAAATATTTATAGAAAAAGAAGAAATAAAACTGAATGAAGAAAACATATCCTGAACTGGTAGGATTACCAAATAAATGGAATCTAAACTTAGTCAACATAGAAGCTCCGAGTACGGGAAAAACAGAAAAATGTAAAAATATGAAATAAGAAGTTGCGCAACATTTATTGTTAATCGTGCTCCATTCTGTTAGCACGAACATGGTTAATGTTATTGTTGTCTTGATATTCCATTTAGATATCGTAAAACTTGTTGATTTTGATCGAGGAAATATCAAGTAGCTTTTTATTTTTATTTTCTAACATATATCCAATATTTTTGTGAAAATTATTCAGTTGAAAATAAATCTTAACGAGAAACAACACGATTTAAGTTTTTATCAATCTGAAGTGGTAGATATTTACAGAAGCTCAAATTATACAAATAGGGCTCCATGGTCAGTTAAAAACGTTGCTGTAAATTAAGACTGAGAAGATCGTTCCAGAATATCCAGTAAGAAAGGATTCTACGTAATCCATCAAGAATCCCAGCGAGAGACTACGGCGTTACAAACATAATTATCAAATTAATTATATAGGTGGACGGTTTACTGTGAATATAATATGAGGTTGTACTATTTGAATCACGTGGCTTATGTAGATTATGATAGCGGAAATCTTCGCTTGTTGATTAGCTACACTGTTTCTAGTAAGCACAATTTTTTCATTTGTCGAATTTCAAAAAGAATGGTCTGAAGGTGTGCTGGAACACGTCATCAGGAAGACATCAGCTGAAACCTCGGGTACACTAATGTTCAAGTCCACACAATTGGTAGCATATGCTGATGACGGTAATATTATGCCATGTTCAATCTCAGATGCCAAAGAACCATTTCTCAGTCTAGAATCTGAAGCAAACCGAATTGGCCTACGAACGAATTAATGAAAATTAAACACTCCAGTCCGACAAAATCTGAGCGTGGGAGACTATAACCTTGAAAGTGTGGACAACTTCGTATATCTTGGAGTTAACCTGTATAGAAGAGGCACCCAAAAGGACGTGATTAAATTAATAAATAAATCTTACTACGTCGTACTTCCCATTCTAAGGTCCAGATCGATGTACAAGCAAAATAAGCTCCGTATTTACAAATCACAAGTCAAACCTGTGCTCTTATATGGAAGTGAAACATGGACCCCGGCGGGCGAATCCGAAAAGGCAGTGGACATATTTGAACGCAAAGTGCGATGGAAAATCTACGGCCCAGTTAAACAAGGAACAGAGTGGATACTACGTCACAACGATGTATTATATGAATTATTTTACGACCCAACTGTATCCGCTTTCGTAAAGTTACGCAAATTGTAATGGGCGGGCCAGATAGGAAGAATGAAAGAAAACCGGCTACCCAAAAGAACATTAAAGGGTAGAGCACAAGGTAGACATCCAGTGGGAAGACTGAGGACCCGATATGAAGACGCGATAGAGGCTGACAGTATATCTTTGCTGGGAGTGATCAACTAGTGGACAAGGTCGGAGACTCGTGATGATTGGAGGAGATTAACCCTAGAGGCCAAGGCCCGGCTTGGGCGGTCGCGCCATAGATGTTGATGAAGATAAAAGTGTAGCGGCTTAGTGTGAAATTTTGTATTAAACTAGGAACGACTGAAGCATTCGGTTTGCTCAACGCGGTTGACGGTGATGTTGCTATGAAGTGTAAGGTATGTTTCAAGTGGCATGAATGTTGTAAGGGTGGTCGACAGTTGACCGAAGAGTATGAGCGGCGTAAACGTCCTTCCACGTCAACTGACGACCAACAAAATACGCACAGTACTTTGATGAGGGCAAATCATCAGAAAGCTTGCTGAAGATTGGGAAAAATTGATTATGCACTACGTTGCTGCCAATTTTTGCCACACCAGATGACGGACGAACAGGAAGCCAATCGCGTACAAGTTTGTCCGAAATGCTTTATTGTTCAGAAGAAGATTAAAACTGTTATCAAGAGTTATAATAGGTGATAAATCATAGGTTTACATTTATGATATCGAAACGCATGTACGGTCATTGCAGTGAATGGATGAAACGTTCCCCACATCAAAGAAACTCGTCAATTTCGTTCCAATGTCAACGTTGCAGTTGCAAGATTTTATATTAAAAGAACGAGACCTTTAATTTGATACCATACATGGCTATCTTCAGTGACAAAAATATTAAGGGGCCATATCTTTTTTTGGAGACCTGTGATACCATGACTCCGTGATCTCGGGAAGAGATCTGCCATTTGGTCGCTAGCGTAACTTCACCTTAAAGTGAGGTGCCATTGATCGCACGTGCCCTGAATGACAGATTTCATCGCAAGATCTTGACATGCGGATATAGCCGAGGAAGATTCGGGAGCGAGAAAGTCAGTCGTGACTCGTGTATAGAAATTAAATTGTCACGGAAAGTAGAACCCATTGCCCGAGAAAAAATTCAAAATTTCGATTTAAATTTTTTGTGGAATAGTGTACGCGTCTCTGGCTAAACGACCGATGTGCGTGTCATGATCAAAGGTATGAATCACTGGTGAAACGGGATCAGCGGTGAAAGGGTGGAGTACCTAAATCCAAAATTCAACCAGGGTTTAACTGGTGAATCACAAGCTGAATACATCCAATGTTTAGTTATTGCTACAAATAACGCGGGCATAAGAACTTTTGTCTTCAATAATTGAGGACTCGGTGAAAGTACTGGAGCACGTCAGAAAATGCTGCACAAGGGTATAATTTGGTGCGAACGGTAATTCAATGGGAGGTCTTATTTTGGGGAACTATATAGCTAACAGCTGCAAAAATTATATCCGTTCCTTGGGAATTTCATTAGCAGAGAGAAACCATTCATTAATAATTTATTGGGATGACATCTGGCAAACAGTTTTACTTTACACTCAACAAATGTGAAGTTTTTCACCAGGAATCTTCAATTGATATGAAGAAAATTTGTCGAGCAAAACAATTAAAGAAGTCGATTGCTAAGAAAATTCGAGGCAAACGTGTATTTATTGGTATCAAAAAATTGTTGGGTTTGATTGATATGGTTCGTCAAACCGAACAGTAATATCGTGTAATTAAATTTCTTTCGCAGATGGAGGAGGTGGGCTGTGAGGATATGACATCGGTAGGACAACATTCGAAAATATTCATAGAATACTTAGAAAAATAAGAATCACTTTAAATCGAGGAAAGTTAATATTGAATTGATGAATTCCAACTGTGATCTTTTGGTAGAAAGGGACAAGATGCTCCATCAGTAGATACATTTCAAAAGCGACCTAAAAGCAGGACTCCGTGCAATGCTCCACTCAATTTGTTATTATTTATCCTAACTAGATTCCAGCTTATTTAAAGTGTACTTGGTAGTTTAGAATGTACAGTTCCATTCGTCGAAAAATAAATTAGCATTGAACTTATTGGTTTAGAAACAACTAATCGGTGCCCTGCCTTTAAAATTGGCCACAATGAATGAATAGAAATGTTGATAAGTCAATTGTACGGAAATTAAATGATGGAATTCTTACCATAAAAAATGATAACATCAAATATAGAAAATATTTAGGCTTTAAAAGTGATATAAAGTTTAGTTTAATCGATTTTAGTCAAATTAGCTAAATATAGCATAAGTACTAGAACCAAATTATTTTGCATATATTGCCGAAAAGCATTAATTTATATGCATAATTCCATCAAAAGTATTTGAAATGTCTAACTAGGATTAATACTTTTTCTAGAAATTGAAGTTCTGCATTAGTATGTTAAACAAAACCAATTCGATCCATTTAAAGGCAATCGTCATTTTTATACACCCCAAGCACCTGTCGTAGAGCATAGTTTTGTAAGTTTAAACTTCAACAAGCGGTTTTACCATAAATTAACTTACAAATGCCAGAACTTGTTGATTATCGTTTGTAACTACGAGTAACTAATTTTTACTCGTATCAACCATTTGCTGTTATCAAATAAAGTTGGAATACCAACACCACGTTACAAGTAGGACAATGCTAAACTATTTGAAACATCAAATATTTTGTAGAAATATATTGTAACTAATAGCACTAGGAATTCTTGATCATATTTATCATTCTGATGATGATAATCCAATAAAATGATGCCTTCTGAATAATTCTAACGATTATATTTATATAGGGTCTTCCAATAAGAGGTGTTATTTTGAATAGATCTTGGTATTTAACACCTTGCAACTTCTTCCTTTGGGGCCACCTGAAAGAGAAGGTCTACGCCAACAGCCCAGCGTCGATTCAAGACCTAAAAGATGGAATTCGTGAGGCTATCGAGGACATAGGGCAGCCACTTTGCGATTTGATTATGGAAAATTTCATGAAAAGGATGTGGTTCTGTAAGCGTGTCGTGTTAGTCATTTGCCTGATGTTATTTTCCACTATTAACGGCATACCTTCCTATTTATAATCAAATAAACATCCGATCATTCATATTGAAAAATTGCATTTTTCTTTTAATATCAAAATAACACCTCTTATTGGAAAACCCTATATTATGGTACACAGCCTCGGTACTCGTACGTAGATCGGGAACGCGTGAGTTGGAAGTCGTTCTTCTTTGAGTTGTTGGAAGCCTTGGAAAGGCTACAGAAGGGTAATGTCAGAATTTGTCATCGAACAATTTTTAAATGCGTTTAAACGGGCTATTTGAATCAGTGGCTGAGAGATTATATTTGAGCGTAGTCTACTCGCATCAAGACCCACTACCGAAATTCCGCTTTGAACTTGCTGGCCAACAAGCAGCCACAACGGAGAAGACAGCGAGCTTACGAACATGCAGGCCTTAGAGGTACAATTCATTTTTAACCGATTTGAGATCAAATCATTACAGATCTCAACCCTCTGGGTACACATTTATTTTTTTTTTCACATGGAACACATAATTTTCTCAATATGTAAGACCAGTAGATTCGTTTATTTCATATTAATCATGAAATTTATGTGCTGATGCAAGCAAAACAAATAAAGTTTATAATGAACGAAGCCTTAGTAATTTTAATGTACTCGTATGTAGTATTTTTCGAAACACGGAGAAACTCAGCAGTATTTTGCATTCTTTGCACTAATAGGCAATGTCCTTCCATTTTCGTGTTTAAAACATTACAGAGTTTTTCTACGGTAGGTCCTTTGATTCAATTAGCTGAGTATATTCAGGGAAATCTTTCACATTTTTCGCCTGCAAACTACGTGGAGTATAGCATACAGGATATCCCTGTCTTTTATAATCTGACAAAACGTTATCTTTTCCAATAATATACTATATATTTAAAGCAATATTCAAACAGATTGAATCAATTCCCGTTTAAGTGGTGTCATAAATCTTGGAATTAAAAACACACGCATGATTAATGACCCTATCTAGTAAATAAAAGAATAATATATTTTTATATACACATAGGGGAACAGGATAAAAGTAGGTCATGCTTGTTTTCTCCTCTCATACCTTAATTATAGTCAATAACACTCTCCGCTGTAGACGGTCCCAAGTCCGTTTGAGAAAGGAGGAGCAAACCCCTCACGGGGTCGCAAATTGGGTTTACTGGTTCCCCAATAATCGGACATTAAATACCGAGAAATGCTAATAACTGCAAATACATCTACAGCTCTGCTACTAGATCCTAATTACACCTCCTTTGTGGGGACGTAAGAGGGTGAAGGCGCCTAATAACGGAATCAATGTAATAACCATGCCGCCAGAATGGAGATTGGGCGCGGGCTTACTCCCAGTCCCTGGAAAACCCTAGAATGTTTCGAAACCTGCAGACGGGCCTCGGAATGGATTGGACTCACGGCAACGACCTCGCAATTGGAAAAAGAACTATGGCATTAGATCCTGGAATGTCAAATCACTCAATTACCCTGGCGCCGTTAAGGACCTTTTACAACAGGCCAGTCGATATCAATTAAAAATACTGGCAATCCAGGAAACGAACTGGACTGGAAACGACATTCAAGACAAGAGATTGCACACAATATTCAAACGTGGGAAGCCTTTTGGAAAACAAGAATTTGGAGTGGCCTTCATTGTGGATAGGGAGTTCCAATCGCACGTTATTGATTTCAAGGCAATAAATGAACGGTTTTGTGCGATCCGTATAAAAGCGAAAATCTTCAAAATCTGACTGATCAATGTTCACGTCCCGGCCGAAGAAACAAAGGAAACGTTCTACAAACACCTGGAAAGACTAGTCGACTCACTGCCTACAAACAACAAAAAAATAATTCTGGGTGATTTCAACACTAAGGTTGACAATGAGATATTTCATCGGGGAACGACTGGAGGATATAGCCTCCACGATGAAACAAATGACAACGGCCAGCGCCTGATTGACTTTGTTTGTAACAGGAAACTAGTCGTACGTTCGACTTGCTTCCCACATCGACGCATTCATAAAATGACCTGGGTATCACCGGATGGCAACACACAAAACCAGATCGATCATGTTCTGATCCATCAACGTTGAGCCTCGAGCAAACTTGATGTCCGTACATACCGAGGAGCCAATTGTAACTCAGATCATTACTTGATCAAATTAAGATATCGATTTCGGATGTCAAAGGCATACTCGGCGAAAACCCGCCCGCTACAAAAATTTTACATCGAAAAGCTCCAAACGGCGTCTGTGGCCAAACATTTCACGAAGACCCTCGACAACCAGCTGGCTCCAATCTTATTAGACGCATCATTAAAGACGAGCAGGGCTGCTTCGGGAATATCGGCCCTGAGTCGACATATGGCCAACGTAGGGGGACCCAGCCCATCAAGAAGACGCCTCTTGATGAGTGCTGTAGGGTCAGTGCTAATGTACGGAGCAGAGGTATGGGGCGACGCTCTAACCAAGCAGGTATACCGAAAACGTTTGGCACCGGTACAGAGAAGAGGAGCACTGAGAATTGCATCTTCGTATCCGACAGTCTCCGACTCGGCGGTGAGAGTGATTGCAGGCGTGATACCTGTCGCCCTCCTTGCTAGAGAACGCCGCGCTATTAACCTGCGCCGAAACGAGGATGCGAGGGAGATAGTTGTCCGCAAGGAGAGACAGCGCTCGCTCAACGATTGGCAGCAGTCTTGGGTGAATTGCACGAAGGGAAGGTGGACTTCGCGCCTTATCCCGGATGTGAGACCGCGGCTAAATCGAAGGCATGGTGAGACTGACTTCTATCTGACCCAGCTTTTGTGCGGGCACGGGTGTTTTCAGTCTTACCTGCACAAGATCGGTAAGTCACGGTCTCCCGATTGTCGGTTTTGCCCAGGAGAGGAGGACAATGCCTGTCACACATTTTTTGCGTGCACAAAATGGGTCAGGCTGCGAAGGGAATTCTACAGGGAGACGGGAGATCTCACCCTGGATAATATAGTTGCGGTGATGCTCGAATCGGTTGACAAATGGAACCAGGTGGCACATTATGCTTGGGCAGTCCTAAAATATAAAAGGGACTCACAGCAGCCGGGGGCGCTGGGGCTGGGGGATCGCTCTTCTGGCATTTCCTCCTCCCCTCTCCCCTCCCGCTAGGAAAGGGACTCCCCTGCTTGAAGGCGCCCCACGGCGTAACAAAACGAGACCTGGCCCGAAGTAATGTGTCAAACGGTTCCAGGCTGGGTTCTCAGGTTGACATGGGAGGTGTTTAGTGGGTAGTCCAGTCGCGTGGGAGTCCCACACTCTGTGCATAAATAGCATTCACCTCCCTACCACAAAAAAAAAGACGAGCAACGAGCTCTGGATGGAAGTGAAAGCGGGTATCAGGACCGTGACAGAACAGACGATCGGACATCAAGCCCGGCACAAGAGAAATGATTGGTTGGATGATGAGTGGCGGAATGCGTTAGAGAAAAAGAATCAGGCGTACAAAGATTACGTCGGTAGGAAAACTAGGACGAAGAGAGAACAATGTGAAAATCTCAGAAGAGTAGTGATAAGATAATTAGAATTAAGAAAAGAAATTACTATGACGACCAATTGAAATGTATATATGTAAGTTTAGCGAGCAACAACACAAGACAAACATATAAAATAGTGAAAAGCCTGAAACGTGGTTATCAGCACAAAACCACAGTCTGTCGTGATGACATCGGCAATATCATCGCTGATGAAACCAAGATTAAGGAAAGATAGGGATCATATTTCAAGAACCTCCTTAATCCTCCGCACAGCTCCAGAACATTGGAGTCTATAGATGTTTGCGGAGCGCTTCACAAAGTCATCCAGCACATTTGACAATAAGAACATATGCCGAAAGAGTGGAGCCAATCAATTATATTCCCTATCTACAAAAAAGTGACAAGCTGCAGTGCGAAAATTATAGAGGCATATCACTACTTTGTACGGCATACAAAATATTTTCAAAAATCCTAGAAAATACTAGTATAATAGGATCATACGCCAACAGTATTATTGGGGAGTTTCAAGATGGTTTTAGAGCAGATAGATCGGCAATAGACCAATTGCTCATAGTCAAGCAGGTACTTGAAAAATGCTGGGAGTTCAACATAGACGTGCACCAAATTTTCTTTGACTTTAAGCAAGCATACGTCAGTATTGATCGTAACGTACTGTACCAAATAATGCTTTGCTTTGGCATCCCAGCCAAATTAGTCCGTCTTATCAAAATGACAATTACGTCGACGACCTCCCAAGTCCGCATCAATAACCAACTCACCGATGCCTTTGACACAAATTTCTGACTAAAGCAGGAAGATGGGCTGGTCACATTGCTAATCAATTTGGCTCTGTAGTTCGTCATAAGGATCCTATCTGTCGATACACGAGGTACATTACCATATAAGTTGAGCCAATCAGTAGCCTATGCGGATGACATCGACATTTTGTCACGGTCATTAACAACTGCCAAAGAACTCTTCCTGAAACTCGACAGCGAAGCAAAATTATTAGGGCTACAAATCAATGAAAATAAAGCTCATGACGCAGTCGAGGAAAAATATTCCACTTGGCGAATTTGTGTATCTAGGCGCCAAAATCAGGAAGACGGGTAATGAAAGGGACGAAATACGCCGAAGAATACAGCTCGCAAATAAAATATTTTATTCAATTTTGACGACCTTGAAGAGCAGCTGCATACACAGGAAAACAAAGCTCCAAGTATACAAATCTGTGATAAGGCCTGTGTTATGCTATGGGTGTGAAACATGGACCCTAACCCAAGCATCCGCAAACATATTGAACGCCTTTGAGCGACGGGTCCTGAGGCGAATAATCGGAGCGAAGCTAGACCGGGACCAATGGCGAATTCGATACAACCATGAGCTGTATGAAATTTTTGACGAGTCGGAGGTCTCAACGATTGTAAGACTGCGGAAGCTGTAATGAGCTGGCCACATGAATCGTATGAACGAACAACGTACGCCCAAAAAGGTATTCGCTGGGAGAATTGAAGGCCGTAGACCAGTGGGGAAACCGAGGAAACGCTGGTCTGACTCGATCGACGAAGACCGTTCATCACTGCTCGGATTTCGAAATTGGAGGATGCGGTCAATGGACAGAGACAGGTGGAGGCGCTGTTTGCAGGAAGCGAAGATCCGAGAGGGGCTATAGTGCTACGAAGAAGAAGAATACTCTTTCAGGATACCCGTTATCACTACAAACCTCTTCATAATCCCACAAAAGATTCAATTTTTTTTTGTTACAGCTGATACAAATAAGTTTAAAATTAACAAGAGTGGTCTCGTTAAATATTGTCTCAATTTCAATAGACTATCAGTACGCTACGTACGATTTTACCAAAAGAAATGCATAACGTTTTCATATAACTAGCTACGTTTGAATGAAAGTTTATTTCATCTTTCTTGTTTAACATAAACGAAAATTAAATTTTGGTTTATGTTAAACAAGAACTTCAAGATGAATTAAACTTTCATTCAAAGGTAAGCCATTGTGTGCATCGACAATAGGAGTAAATCATATCACTGTAAAGAGCTCTTGAACTGTTGGGTAGATTAAGATTTAATAGCTCAACTACGGCTAAGGATTATTGTGACACTTGATAACATGAAAACTATGGAGAGCTTTAACATAGTAGTTTTGCATACTGTTGGGCAATAATGGAGCCAACACTAAATAAATTCTTGACAGGGCAAGAAGCAGATAGACCCAAAACAACTCTTTTTTTGTGGTTGGAAGGGGAATTCCATTTACATACAGAGTGTGGGACTTCCAACCTGGCAAGAAGGCAGACTGGACTATCTACTAAACACCTCCCCTGTCAACCCTAGAACCTAGCCTGGAGCCGTTTGACACATTACTTCGGGCCAGGTCGCCGTGACGCGCCTTCATGCTGGAGGGGAGAGAGATTGCCGGACAGGCGATCCCCCAGCCACAACGCCCCCGGCTGCTGTGAGTCCTTTTTATCTTTTAGGTCTGCCCGAGCATAATGTACCACCTGGTCCCATTTGCCAATCAATTCGAGAATCGCCGCGACTGTATTATTTGGGGTGAGCTTTTCCGTCTCCCTCTAGAGGTCCCTTCGCAGCCTGCTCAATTTTGTGCACGCAAAAAATGTGTGGCAGGCATTGTTTCCCTCTCCTTGGCAAAATCGACAATCGGGGGACCGTGACTTACCATGCCTGCTCAAAAGCTGGGTCAGATAGAAACAACTTTTGGGAAAAACAATTGAGACCATGGTAGCGGCAGTAAATATAACCAATGGGCACGTACCGTTCTGAAGTTGATCGACATAATAGTAGCCACACGGTTTTATATTGATGCAGGTATTGTACGTAATGAATTGGGGAACATGGTGAAAAGGCCAACAAAACGAGTTCCAGCGCACTGAAACTTCGGGGCTAATCATCAAGAAAATTTTCTATGTGTGGTGCCCCAGTGTCTTCGACTAATCAGAGTCGACCTTTTATTAATTTAGAGTGTAAGATGTATTTATGGTTGGAATGAAAGCTCCATAAATCTGGCCTTTCTTATTTAGTAGCCAAGAAAGATTTAGGCATGTTCTGCAATTTTAAGAGTATGAATATCATAAATCGAGCTACCATAACCTGCCTACCGATCACTTAGATCTATCGAAATAGCGGAGCTAAAACCCTGACCTGAAAACCGATGATCCCAGATACGTGCATTACCTACATTTCTTAGTTGCATATCATCATAATAAACAGTATGTTAGCATAGGTTAACATGGATAATTGATACTTTATCAGATTCTAATTCATTCAACTTACATTTTGCTGGTAATTGCCATTTAGTGGTGGCGGAGGCATCTGCTGACCGAAAGATTGTTCCATTTTTCAGCCTGTAAATCACAAAGCAAAACAGGTCCTTCAGATCCAACTCTACACCCTTACTAAATAGTTTTGATGCTAATTATTGAATGAAAAAAAAAAGTTTGTCAACCGCGACCGATGAAAGTTTAATTTGTACACATCAGCAACATTCACGTCACAACAAATTACGAGTGCACTTGCTTAATCGCACAATTCATTCGCGCCGGCGGAATGTCTCAACGTGCAAAACTTAAACTACATCTGCAATCTTGTAAAAGTTATAAAATAAAATGAATCGATTATGGAACACGGAATTAAATCCTCAAATCAAATTTTATACATTCCAATTCACACAATTTCACTTTCACATCTTTACCCTTTTAGAGTAGCATTTATGGAATGTCGAACGAATGGTTTGATTTCACTTTGGGCTGTGTTTAATGAATTTTTGTTCACTTTATTTATTAAGTTAGAAATTATTTAGAATTTATCACAATTACCACGTCAGTCCGCAAGCAAGACCTCTCTTCTTGTACTAGATCCCCTGAAAAATACTTCAACAACCCTTCACCAATTGTCAAATGCTGCCACGTAAGATAGGGAGATCCAAATGGAGCTTTTAGTCTTTATCAGCAACACGATATAAAAGCAAAAGAGTTGCGGGGTATTTAATGTTCAAACTGAAGCCGTAGTTTTTAAAGTTTTTGCGTTTTTGCCAATTAATGCAATATTATTTTATTATTATGTTTTGGAAAAATAATACAAATAGTTACGGATTTCCTTTCTAACTGGCTTCCACATTTTTTGTTGTTGGTTTTTATATGTATGTATCCGAGCATAACTTTTGAACGTTTTATTTTCGCCAAAGTCTTGGGTTTGAATTATATTGATGAAACTCTCTTTTTATCTCTTCATTTTTTTTTGTTATTTTTTAATACTCTGACATTTTATTACTCAAAATAATAAAATTGAAATAAACTTTTGTTTGTTTGTTCAGTAGGAATATTTTATAATTATATATCATTTTCAATATCAAAATAAAGCTTGACAATGTATACATCAACAAAACAAATATTTCCCCTCATAATGTTGACTATAAATTAATCGAATAAAAGGAAATTTTTATATTAATATTCATAATTAAAATTTGTTTTTAAATACATGCATATAATATATCGGTACGTGCAGTGAAAGCTCCATCATTACATTTTCTCACAGCTGGTAAGCGAATAATTTTAGATTTCATTAAATAAATCAGATCAGATCCATTTTGCATTTATTTTAAATGCGAGGTGGCGTATTTCCATTTCAAATTTGAAGTAAACGAAATTGTAACACAATTAACTTAAATTTGATTGAATTCAAGAAACATTGAACGCATTCATACGAAATTTGCTAATATAAGTGAAATTAAACTTTCATCAAAGTATAAAGTTTAAAATTTATTCCATGCGGTTGTTTAATATTGACTTATTGTTTTTTCTTTAATTTCTTTTAACAAACTATTTCCAAATCAACTTGACTGAACTATTTCCTGTCGTTCTGATTTGATTGGCTCGTAATGCACGTTACAAAGGTATAAACCATATGGAGTAGCTACAGTTGCTCTGGGATTCCCCATGTATTTGAAGTAATTGTTAGCATTTCATTCTCATCTTTCTTAGTCATTTTTCCTGTTGCGACAGATATTAGTGCCCCAATCATCCAACGAATCTGATAGTGAAGGAAAGATTTTTCAGTTATTGAAACGTTCCAACAATCAACTCTACCCGTTTTAGATTCGAACCGGCACAGCTACTTCAACCTGGCTTTCTAGTATTTTTATGCCAAAATTGGGTCGTTTCTGCTTATAATTCTTTTTTTTGGGTTCATGAAAGTACGAAAATCATGGCGTCCCACAAATAGTTGTGATGTGTCTTTAAAAGCCTGTATATCGGAATCATCCTTTTGTAAAAACAAATATCGTTCATATTCTTCTATTGGGATGAATGATATATAATGTTTATTTAAACTTCTGACAATTTGGTGATTTTTTTGTCTTTGGTTACTGCCAAACGGTATAGATAGGAATGAGCTTTAGCATTGTACTGAACTATGTATTGCATGTACACCAGCATCGGCTAGACAAAACCACTTCTAATATATTTACTCTCGAATCTGATCACATAGAGAAATAATGTATATTTCTATACCGCATTTTCGTACACTGAAATGCATTAATTTGCGTGCGTATGCGAATGTACGACTTTCAAAAAATAATCTCCACTTCTAATATAAATTCCTAAAATAAATTCACACCCCGCTCGATCTCCGACTGCCAGTCCCGCTTCATATCCATCCCACTTGACTCGATGAGCCTCTTCGTGGCGGTAACGGCAGATTCTCATTCTAACAATCTAGCAATTGCTTCGTTAGATTGTCGTAATGGAGCTGCCATTATTGATTTTTATTTGTTACGAGTTTTGTATTGTATTTTTTTATTTACCTTTGGAAACACTTTTTATTGATAAAGGTAGCGGTGGGGTCTAATGTGGGTTAGAAATAACAATGCTAAAAGTTGCGTATCAAATTGTTCCGCACTTAGTGCGTGTTATTTTTATGAGATGGTATTTTCTTCGCAAAGTTCTTTCGAGCAATTTACCTAGGCGGGCTGCTCGAGTGGTACAAAGATGCAATTCATAATTCTTTAATTTATTAAGTTTCAACAAGCCTTAAACATACGAAACTTTTCTTCACAACGATTTTTCTTTTCTTACAAAATGGTTTACTAATGTTTTATATATTCATCTTATTTTTAAAAGTTTCGGTACATCTATAAATAAAGTCTTATCATTTTTTATAAATTTGTTATGGATAAAAATTTACCATTTTCTAACGAGTTTATGCACCAAGCATAACATTATCATGTTTTTTTTAAAGTCATATTAGGGATATATTGAAAAAACGTTTTACTTTATATCTATTGTAGTTTACGTATGTGTGAAATTCCGGTATAAGTCCAGATTACATGGATTATCATCAATTACTTAAAATATATTGGTTACTATGTTAGCAAAAATGAGTTTACTCTTAAATTATGTTTGTACTATGCTTATGTTTAATACTATTTTCTATTTTTCGATTTTCATAATGACTCTTCTTCTTGTGCTTTAAAAAATGTTTTCTTTATTTGTATCGTTATTAAATAATGTCATTTCGAGTAACTTTAGTCGATAAAAATACGCAATTATATACTCCAAGAAATTCAGAAATCAGTGCAATGTAGTTTGACATTGTCTTTACACGAAAGTTGCTTTTGTTGCAGTACATTGAGAGCAAATTGGAAATAAGTTCCCTTGCTATGAATGACTTCTTTCACCCGCCTTACAAATATAAATGCAAATCACAGTTTAGGTTTTATATTAATGGATTGAAAGTATGTTTGATATAGAATAGAGGAAGGTGCACCAACTGACCACAAATTGATCAGATTGCTTACTTACCTTGCTTCTTCTGTTTCAACAATTGCACTACTTGACTTGGCTATTGTAATTGGTAGGAGAGGACTCTCAAAGACTTCATCTTTCTCCTCATTTTCAGTGTTTTTGCCACCACTGATGCGATGGAACGCTTTAAAATAGCGGCAAACGAATCGAATGCATTTTTGCATCCAAGCGGACTCTCTTCCAGTTCAACTGCAGCAATCCGCTTCGTTGCTACTCTCACTGATGATAAGTTAATCAACAAACGCCAGAAGATACCAAAGTGGCGGCCAGCGAATGAATTAAAACCAGTCCAGTGGTAGCTTCTTGCCCTAGGCCAGTCGCCCGTCATCCGATCGATTAAGGTTAGGCTGCATGACATTTAACCACAATTTGATCAGTCGGTAACTGGTCTTTCCAATTTACGGATATTGCCAGTTATTACCCGAATCCAAACACTGCCCTCAAGTTTTGTTTTCTATTTTATTGCAAAAAGATTCACGGTAGCTCCAGACTAATAAAATGATTTTCAAAAAATTCAAAATTCAAATGTGCTTTATTGATTCAATCCATATATATTTGATACAATACTAGCATACCCTATGTATACTGGCATTAATTGGGAGCATGATATGATGTGTATCCTATATATGCATCAAGGCTCCCGGGGAGAGAGAGAAGTGTCACTGTATAATACTTACCTGTTACTTCATACTTGACAACCAAATCAGTAAAAATGTGTTCGTTAATTTAGTAACTTAATTTTTACTTCGTTCTTTGTTAGGCTATACCATTACACGTTCAGATTAGCCCAGTCATATTAGGTAAAAAAAGGGGTCAACCTCGGAATGAAAGATAATAAGCTGCAAATTGGTATGAACCTTTGTTTTGTCATTTTAAATGTTGTCTCAAAAGTCTAAATCGTTATCGTGTTCGCGTCTTAAGATATTCAAGGTCAAAGGTCACAAAAATCGGGTTTTCGCGAATATCTGGCTTCCTATCGGTTAAATGAGATTTGCATTAATTATAAAAGTTGTAGGCTATAAAATTCCCTACAACTTTTGTTTAAACTTTTTTTTCATACGACCAACCGTTTTGAAGGTAGAGCGCGAAGAGTGCACATCGTACAGTCATATACGGCCTAATGCAAGGTCAAGCGTGAGTTATGGTTATCAGTACGTTATAAAGTCAATTATTTACTTGGAAATTATAATTATTAAACAATGCCTATTATTTATGTACTAACTATTAATTATTTATATTTAATTAAAGTAAGTAACTTGATTATTTATATATAATTATTCATATTTAACTATTTAAGTATAAAATATTATTAATTCTGGATTATATATTTTAGTTTTATTTTAAGTTAAAATGATAGTAAGAGTATATATTTTACACATATTTTTATTTATTATTAAATACGGCATAATATACATTTATCAAAATGTGAGTTCAAATATCAAAAGTATCTTTGTTGATTTTAATTGTAATGAAATTGGAAATGGAAGCTAATTATCTTCTTCTTGTTCGTCGTCTTCTTCTTCTTGTCGCTCAAAAATGTTCGATTCATTGTCATCATCCTCATTATCTGTCATGTTCATCTCCAAACCTTCCAGAATATCGGGATCATATGTATTTTCTTCATCGGGATTACTTGGATACAGTGAAGCGTTGAGGCAAGCTTGTCCGTTGCACTGGCCGCAAGCTAAAGAACATTGTAGCCTTGATTTTCTGCATCCACAGCGGGAACCACAACCATTTTTGCAATTGCAAAATATTACGTTTAGTAGTTCGGCTGGTGCTGGAGGTAATAACGTTCGTATGGGCTCCAGGATTTCATTTTCAAGCATCCAGCCCCATTCTTTAGGTTCTAAGTCCTTCCCTAACCACGTTTGAATCTGGTAGTAGACACGTTTTATGTGTTGATGAGCTGCTACACTTGTTGGTGGAAGTGTTGACAGTTGTACAGGTTTATTTAGTTTTGTAAATTTGATGAATTGCGTGTAGCGGAAATGATCAATGTTGTCCTCAGATTTTGGAGCATTATATAATGCCAACAAGATGCGCACTCCATTTTCTAATAATGTTTGTTTTGGGCAGTTTTCTTGTTGAAATACTTCCACCAGTTTATCTAAATCAGGAATTTTTTCCAATGCTCTAGTAACAGTTTTTTTTCCTTTTTTAAATAGCCACGTACGACATTCACAGAAACACCTTCTGAAAGTTTCTTATCACATATAAAACACAAATCAGCCATAGCTCTTAAAACCGTACGTCCGTAGTTGCAACGGTACAATTTCAAACTAACGAATAATCTTGACTCATACAAAGTGGAGAGAGTGGCCTTGAATACTATAGAACATCTGTCCCGGCAATGAATAGAAAAGGGCATAGGGTAGGGACAAGTATTTCCAGGTATATAAGTATTGAGAAATTTACGCGTTTTAAAGAAAAGATATATAATGTCGTGTTAACTTAAAATAAAACTAAAATATATAATCCAGAATTAATAATATTTTATACTTAAATAGTTAAATATGAATAATTATATATAAATAATCAAGTTACTTACTTTAATTAAATATAAATAATTAATAGTTAGTACATAAATAATAGGCATTGTTTAATAATTATAATTTCCAAGTAAATAATTGACTTTATAACGTACTGATAACCATAACTCACGCTTGACCTTGCATTAGGCCGTATATGACTGTACGATGTGCACTCTTCGCGCTCTACCTTCAAAACGGTTGGTCGTATGAAAAAAAAGTTTAAACAAAAGTTGTAGGGAATTTTATAGCCTACAACTTTTATAATAAATGCAAATCTCATTTAACCGATAGGAAGCCAGATATTCGCGAAAAACCGATTTTTGTGACCTTTGACCTTGAATATCTTGAGACGCGAACACGATAACGATTTAGACTTTTGAGACAACATTTAGAATGACAAAACAAAGGTTCATACCAATTTGCAGCTTATTATCTTTCATTCCGAGGTGAAAGCCCTAATATGACTGGGCTAGATGAATAAATCATTTAATACAATGTTTTAATAAAGAATTCTTCTATTAATCAATTTATTACTGAGACAATTAATGAGGTTTTATGTTTGCATATGTATAAAGTTGGAGCATTAATGGGGCTGCAAAACTCATGCGATTTATATTTACTTTAATTATATCTGTTAATGAAAGGAAATGAAATGTATGATGCTAGTTGATATCATATTTAAGGAAAATAATCCATCAAGACTATAACTTCAGGCCCCGGGCGTAATTGCCTTAGGACGCTAATACTCGGGCTGATGCATGGAGTATGCAGTTATATGTATTTATGAATCAATTAATTAAAAACCCAATTGCTAGACCCAGGCGCAAAGCCTTGGAACACCAATACTCGGCATGATAGCTCAAGGCGTCATTGATAAATCAATCAATTATTAGTTCAAATGCAGGCCCCGGGTGGAACAGCCTTGGGGCGCTAATACACGAGCTGACACCTTGACGACGCAGTTGAACGTATTCTAATTCGCTTATCCGTGGCTGATTGCCTTGAGATATAATAAGCTCGGGCGCACGCCTTGAGCGAGCGAATGGAGAAATACTTCTCGCTATTTCTGCTTGTTTAATTTTCTTATATAGCATTATTACGCTAACTTAATTGCTTACCAACCAAAATGAAGTCAATTATCAAAGTTCAATTATTATTTTTTTTTACCGCTATCTATTGGTGACTGGTGCAACCGCAAAACTCAAGTTTTTGCTCGATTTGCCTTATTACGCATGCGTGTAACCAAATCGTTCCACTGAGGCGGTACGGTCAATAGCGAAGTCTTGTGTGTATATGTTTAATTCTTAATACGAGGATGGATAAACACCCACTTCTGCTAATGCATGATACGATGGCTGCGCCCACAGTGGTTTGATTACGTTTCGAAGCTTTTCGCATATGTTTTCATTCAAAGTACACAGAGAGAAACAACGCGATGTGGACCGAGTAATAATTGCGCTCCAGCTTTCGTAACACATTTTATAAAAACATAAAGCAAGTTTTAAAACATTATAATACTCAAAAACTTTACGGTATACATTGCACTCTAAATTTAATATTCAGTCAAAAAATTTGTCAAAGATAAATAATATCAAGCGTTATCAAATGAAAATCCCTAAATAGTATCGGTCAATTTGAAAAAAACTGAAAAACCAACCAACGCTATTGAAAATTAATATATTGCACAAAGAACACTACAAAATAGTGAACATTCAGCTTATATTAAAATATATTCTAACCTATCTCGGGTAGAATTCAATCAAAAAACTTTATCTGATCCTAATATAATCTTATCATAATATATCTAACCTAAACGTTAAAACTCTCCTCTTATCCCCTAGTATAATACTCATTACAATGCGTCGAACGTTAATGTTGAAACTTATCACTAACTTTTAAAAAAACTGCTAACACAAACAGGCAACAATAACACAAAATGTAGCAATAATGAGCTGAAAATTAATGCAAAGCAACGAAAAACTCAAATCATGAATAATTTTGCCATTGTTATTCAGCCACCAGTACCTAAATTGCTGTGTCACAGCCTGATCAGCCTGAACGAACCTAGCAAATGAGTATCTCCATTGGATTTGTTGGTCTCTGGAACTCAAATTTGGAGGATGTTTTATCGTCCATATATATAACCGAAACATCGGTAGAATCAAAAACATACCGATTCATGTCCAAATACACAAAAGCTCTGTAGAAACGAAGCGAGTAGTAAGACAAGTCTCAATATACCTGTTCATGGTGATATGATTTCGAAGTAGTTTCAATATCAAGATATCGACTCTCGTCACTTTAGTAGTTTGACAAATTTTTCTATTCTATATAAAGTGCTTCTAGTTCATCTCAGGCCCAGTATATATATGAATACATTTCCTTTCAAAAACTCTTAATCTTTCCATTGTACTAGTACTCTGTTTACACCAAACCTGACATTCATACGTCAAAACTGGTCTAACTTGGGTCTTGTAACAGATAATTTCGAAATCTTCCCAATTATGCTTCAAGTCTTGACTGTACGGAGTAATTTAACCACTACACTGATAGATTGAGAATAATATTTTTCAATTGTGGGCAAGAAAATAAATGATATTCGAACTATTTGAATATTTTATCTTATAGCCTAAGTATATGCATTAAAGTTGACCAGGTTTTATTTGGCAGTTTTGTTAAGATTTATTAAGTATGATTTATAGTTGAGGAAACTGGGATGTGAAGAAGAATTGAACTATTTCAATAGATCCTATAACAAAGTTAGTTTCAAGCATAACTATACAATAAGCTGAGAATATTGATACGTTATACGAGTGATGATTCTGACAATTTGTTTTTCAAAATTCTTTCGCAATTTGGTTAGGACACATAAGTAGCATTTGAAGCAATTGATGCGCTTTTTAAACAAAATAAGTCTGGAGGAGACAAAGCGACCTGTTTTTGTATTTTTTAGGCTTGCGATTGACAGAATATTATTATTAACTTCTCTGCACTGCTCTTTTTAATTGAAATTCTACGTATTTGCAAATGTTACTAGGCCTTTACAAGAAGCACTCAATGCCAACAAGCTGACTAACTTTTGTTTGGAAACTGACTACAATGGCTTTCTATTGATATGATTTACATCTAAAAAACTATTACAATCTCCATTAAAACTACCATATCCGCTTCATTAGCCTAAACATCACTAGTGATTTGAGTATAAAAGTCCGACAACTTATGATTGTGCGATCGTTTGTGACCGAAATTAATTCGATAGAGCAGTATCTGTGATTGTGGCTGGTAAAAGGATGAAAGATAGTACCACAAAGACCACACATCGTGATTTCTGAAATCTAGAACGCTTCAAGCATGATTGTCTTGATTCAATTGGCACATTAGAACGGTAATAAATTACTTCCATCTAATTAATTGCTTACTGTAGGCTGTGTCACGACTGGTGATTATGTTTACGACTCTAGGGATAATGAAATTACTGTGGGGGTGGTTGCACACTGATATTATGGAAAACACTTACCTCACCCTCTGGCAACCGTTAATTGGCCGTTCCTTAAAACTAAGTTAATAGCAGAAACACTTCGCGACTATTCCCGCTGCCCTTACTTAATTACAAAATGCATAGCATTGGTTGCTGATCAGCATAAAATGTGACGTAAACAAAAATGAAAAGCAACTACCTTATGTATTAACTGGTAGATTTCGCTATATCATAATCGAAAACTTCACGCGACACATGAGTAGGATGTATTGATGTAACACAAATTGCTGTTTTTCTGCAGTGATTAATCGTTACCCAAACAAATTCCTCGCTTAAAGCATATGAAAATTTACTACATACTGATGGAAGGCAGTAAGCGAACTGTTGACAAATTTTTTGATTAAATGTTAACAATGCAAGAATGTTGGGGTAAACAACGACGCAATAGCATAACACAGATCTTTATATGAAAAAAACTACACGACTTGCACGTGCACTGGCGAAAAATCTTTATTCCTAGCGCTCACATTTTTATGTCACCACAAAATTACCCATATAAAACGTTGCAGCCGGCAGGATCAAATTTTCACTAGCTGAATTGGGGAATGACAAGAAAACAGTTGAGACGAGTTCACGACAAGCTTCCTGGAAGGTGCCACGTTCTTTGATGGTAGATCCCGGACAGAGATCTGTTACTCAGATACTTGTCACCTCTAAATAGGACCGCTATAGTGCCGAATGCCAGGTTCCTCTCCGAGACAAAGCTGGCCAGTTATTACAATATACTGAAAAATTCTAAAAACATAATTTTTATTCAGCATGTGAGAAATTGTTTGCTGTGATTAACGACACTTCAGCTAGTGCTATTACCTTAGAGGATTATTGGGATCATATTTTCCACCTATTGAGATGCCACTCAAGTTGCATGATTAAATTAGAAACTTGGTGTTTAATTTAATGCTACCAGCATTGCGTTTGAAAGTGCATAAGCGAATAGAAATAAAGCAAACCTAGCTCACAAAAAAATCCATCATTTTACTCGTGTATCCTTCAAATGTAATCAAATTTGATAACAACCAAAAGGGCGGAGTTTCAGTTCTATATGAGATTATCTTAATATTGACTCTATACCAAACCAAGCATTTAATTTAGCTACCAAAACAAAACGCATCTTTACCTTTAAATCACTAGATTTTTATTTGTGATAACTGGATAATGCTCTAAAAACCATGATATTGACTAGCAACATACTACAACTGTTTTCAAAATGGAATATATGTAGCTGTTGAATCCCATTTGATTGTTTTTTTTTTGTCTTAATTTGTGTAAAATAATATCTTACTACTGTCTTCTATGTATTCAATTAACCCATTAACAATTCCATTATTTCACTATTGAATCTTATACTTTAGGTGATTTTAGACATCGAATAAAAGAATGCATGCCTCTTCAAGCATAGAAATTAGTGAAAGGTTTGAAATGAGGATATCGGCCCAAGACCACGCGCTACCGTGATGACTTCGGCAACATCATCTGTAGTGAATAATGAATTCCATAAATGTCCGTGAAGGACTGCAGCGATGTTCTGCTGCCTCGGCAGAGGAAGGTGTTGATTCCTGCCGAGAATACCCTCGTCCGGAGACGCGTGAATGCGCTGGCAGGCTAGCATTGCGGTGTCGTGGGGCGGGTTCGTTTCCCCGGCACGAGGACTCACTACAAAACATTTCGCATTCACGAATTGCTTGCAGAGTTCGAGAGGACGACCGAAGTCGCAAATCTGTAGATAACCTCCACGAAGGAATTACGACTTGTTGCGAGAACAAGAGAAACCTGAGAAGAAAGGCGAACTTGGGGTAACCTCGTCTTTACCCAAGTAAATTCAGGGCCCACAAATGAAAGAGGGGCAACCGGGTGGTGGTGGAGCCCCTTCATGCCCACCCAACCGGAATAAATCCAATGTTAAACTGTTGAAGTGGCCAGGTATTCCTCTTCTGAGTGGAAAACTCATATAACTTGAATTATATGAACTTTCCCATCAGAAGGGGAGTACCCCGGTGACCAATTTATGTCATAGAATTATACAATTGAATTGCATAACTTTATGCCATAAAAGGGCACTTGGCTTGGGCCACTCAACCCATAAAGTCTCCTGAAACAAAAAATTTTTTAAGTACCCGGTGGCTGGCTCATATTTTGGGGTGGAAGCCTGCCACCTGCCATTCTGCGCCTGCTAAAGCGAAATCTGAGACCGGAGATTCGTCGGCATATCGTGAACTCCGATCCACAGAGTATGGAGACCCTGCTGAGAAATGTGCGTCGCATAGAAGGGTTTGAGGAAGACTTACGGGACCGGCCATACTTACTAACCAGGACGGGTCCTCGACGAGGAATCGCGGAATTGGCCCCAGATTATACCACCCTAGATCTGGAGGATGATTTGGACCCAGACCAGCTTGCTGTAGCGGCAGTGGGAAGTCTTACGACCTGCTGGAATTGTCACCAAACCGGACACCGGTTTATTTCATGCCGCGCAGAACGTAAGGTTTTCTGCTACGGTTGCGGCAAGCCGGACACTTACTTCCCGGACTGTTCTGAATGTGCCGCACGAAAAAACGGCCAAAAGAGTACCCGACCACCTCAGCGGTACTCGAAACCCCAAAAGTAGCTCCTCAATCAGTGGCTCACCCCAACCAACATGACGTTAACCCACCAGCCATGACCATTACGACTGCGGATGTTCACTCTCTTCCGGAGACCTCACCAACGACAATATTAAAACGACCATCGCAGTCACTGCCAGAAGAACCGCGGCAGCCTCAGGTACGCACGCTAAAACCTTATCATGTTAGACTGCAGGAATATCGGGTGGCTCGAGAGCGAATATTTGCTTCCGAAGTCGTCACTTCCCGTTCGTGCACGACAAAATGGTCAACCCGTCGTTGGCGGAATTTCCGCAAGAGAGTGCGCACCTGCCGTCGAACCTTACACTCTTGTAACATCTCGGAGGTTGCTGAGAATGAGATCAGACCTTATCATCCAATTAAAGTGTTGGGCGAGACCGTGTTTGCATTGATCGACACGGGTGCCAGTATCAGTTGTCTTGCCTCGAGCTTTGGCTCGAAGGTGCTCCAAGAATACCCGAACTTGATTAAATCCTGGCGCACTGAAATCAGTACAGCTGATGGCACCAAACACCCTATACGAGGTAAACTAACAACACCCGTGACGTTCAGGGGTCAGACGAAGGATATTACCTTCTACATTATCCCGTCTTTGACTCAGAATATATACCTTGTTGTCGATTTCGTCCTTCGTTTTGGACTGGCCTCCGATTTATTCACCGATTTGTCTTTAAAAACCAGAAATGTCAACGAAATCACTTCTACTCCCGATAGGCATGACCTGACGCCTAACCAACGGCAACGCCTGGAAGCATCCATTGCTGCTTTCCCATCTTACGCTACCCAAGGCCTTGGCCGCACCACCCTAGTCTCACACGCCATCGACGTTGGCGATAGTAAACCGATTAAACAGAGACACTACGCCATCTCGCCAGCCATGGAGAAATTGGTGTATGCGGAATTAGATAGGATGCTCGAGTTGGGGGTCATAGAAGAGTCCCAAAGCGCCTGGTCATCACCGGTAACCTTGGTGGTGAAGCCAGGTAAAGTCCGCCTCTGTCTTGATGCCCGTAAGGTAAACGCGGTTACCATCAAGGACGCGTACCCTCTTCCACTCATCGATGGAATACTAGGGAGACTACCGAAAGCCAATTATATCACCAGTCTCGACCTAAAAGACGCCTTCTGGCAAATTCCACTCGATGAGGGGTCAAGGGACAAGACCGCCTTCACAGTGCCTGGACGACCATTATATCAGTTCGCCACAATGCCCTTTGGCCTGTGTAACGCGCCGCAAACGATGACTCGGTTGATGGACAAGGTCATCCCACCTCACCTAAAACACCAAGTGTTCGTGTACCTTGATGATCTGTTACTCATCACGGAAACGTTCGATCAACACCTCCTACTCCTACAAGAAGTAGCCCTGCACATCAGTAAGGCGGGACTCACCATCAACGTACAGAAAAGTAAGTTTGTCATGAAAGAAGTCCGATACCTAGGACATGTCATAGGACATGGCACTATCAAAACGGACCCAGACAAAACTCGTGCGATTGATGAGTTCCCCTTACCAAAAACTGTGAAGCAGCTACGACGTTTCCTTGGTGTGTGCGGTTGGTACCGAAGGTTTGTTCGGAATTATGCAACAGTCTCAGCGCCCCTGTCAGACATGTTACGGAGGGGGAAGTTCGTTTGGACCGGAATCAGCCGAAAGGCATTTGAAGAGCTTAAACAAGCCCTCACATCAGCTCCTGTCTTGCACAGCCCCGACTTCACGAAGCCCTTTTCCATTCATTGTGACGCAAGTCAACATGGAGTAGGAGCCGTGCTGGTGCAATTGACCGACGAAGGAGAGGAAGCTCCCATCGCCTTCATGTCTAATAAGCTAAATTCGGCCCAAAGAAACTATACTGTTTCCGAGCAAGAATGTTTGGCAGCGGTAATGGCTGTGAAGAAGTTTCGAGCTTATATCGAGGGCCACCAATTCGAGATCATCACGGACCACGCGTCACTACAATGGTTGATGAACCAAGCAGATTTAAGTGGACGCCTAGCCAGATGGGCTCTTAAACTGCAAGGGTTTAAGTTCTCCATCAAACATCGGAAAGGAACCCAGAACATCGTACCCGACACTCTCTCACGGATGTTTTCCCCAGAGGGAGCCGAATTAACAATAACTGACGAGGACCCCATCGAAATAGATTTGGACAGCCCACATTTCGAATCAGATAGCTACAAAGAGTTGAGGCAAACCATAGCGACCCAACAAACACAGCTGCCTGATTTGAAGGTAATAGACGGCTATGTGTATAGACGAAATGAATACGCCACTGGTGATCCATGGCAGGAAGAAGAGTCTTGGAAACTCTGGGTACCGGAGGAAATGACACAACATCTGATCTTCCGCGCACATGACCATCCTTTAAGTGCCCACGGAGGGTACGGTCGGACACTACGGCGACTCAAGAAATACTTCTTTTGGCCTAAAATGGCATCCCAGGTCAAAGACTACGTGAGCGCCTGTGAGACCTGTAAAGGCACCAAAGCGCCCAACCAGCCTCTTCGACCTCCTATGGGTCAACTCAACGTTCCAGAACGCGTGTTCCAGCGTCTATACATCGATCTACTCGGTCCATATCCTCGGTCTTCAATGGGACACATCGGAGCTATAGTCGTTCTAGATCAGCTCTCAAAATTCCCAATGGTGGAACCTATCCGTAAATTCACAACTCCATCGATCGTGAAATTCTTAGAGAACCGGGTATTCCATGTGTTCGGTGTTCCAGAGAGTGTGTACTCAGATAATGGAGTACAGTTCCGGTCTCGGCAGTTTAAGAGCCTACTTGAGCAGTATGGCGTTGAACACCAACTGACGCCCATATACTCTCCTCAGTCCAACGCATCAGAACGTTTGAACCGCACCCTATTGGCTGCGATCCGTTCCTACGTTCACCCATCTCAAAAGGATTGGGATCGTCGATTGTCTGCCATCACATGCGCCCTGCGATCCTCGTATCATTCTGTCACCGGTGTCGCCCCTTACTTTGCCGCCTTTGGACAGCACATGATTTGCCATGGTAAATCATACCGACTGTTACGGCAATTAAAGTGTTTGGGAGACCCCGTCGTTGCGCTGGAGCCCCACGAACGTCTAGGAGACCTCCGCCAACAAATCGGACGGAAGATTAAGGCCGCAGGTAGTGCAAATGAAGCGCAGTACAATCTCCGGTCACGATCTGCTAATTTCAAAGAAGGAGATGAAGTTTTCCGGCGAAACTTCCGCCAAAGTGACGCCGCGGGGCATTACAACGCCAAGCTGGATAGGCGATTCCTGAAAAGCCGCATAAAGAAGGTAATGGGACCTAACCGTTACTTGATAACGGATCCATCGGGAAAAGAAGTGGGAATATACCACGCGAAGGACCTGCGTCGATAGATAATTAGTCACGTCTGTTTGTCCGTCCGCATATAGTTTCAACAAACGCACAAGGGTTGTATATTTCCGGGCAAACATTAACATAAGTCAGTCCGTCCGTCTGTCAATTGTGTTTTTCTTTTATTGTCCGTCATCTCTAGTCCCGACGCCGAAGCCAACCCATGATGCACAGAAATATCCTTCAGCCCCTTTTTCGCAATCCGCATTGCCTCGGGATCACGAGAAAATTAGCTGCCCTGTAGTAATCTAGGAGCTATGGCTCTAAAAGCAGCGCTGACACAGGCACACCGCACCAACTCAATTCAACAAGGAGTAACCCTTCAGTCACCTTCCTCATCGCGACACTCGTTTTTTTTTTTCTTTCTCTCGCATGGAAAATAATTAAAGGGAAAAATTTCTTTTGTACTTAACACCCGGGAAACAAAATTCTAAAACTGGTTTAATGTGTAGTGATTTTATTACAATATCTTTTGAACATAATTTAACTAATTGGGTGTAATGCGGTATGCAAATGCTTAGAACGAAACGGTTAACCCCTTAAATTATAGGAACGATAAAATCATTGTATCATTTAAACCCCACAAAATTTGTCAAATTTTACCCTTTCCAACCATAATATTAATTAAAAATTGTTTTGTTTGTGGGTAATTAACGCGTGCCTGTCCTATTCTTTCGATTTATTTCCGCCTTAATTACGCCTAATAATTATAAACATAAATTGCTTTCAATTGAAAACTTAATCGAATCTACAAAAAAATAAACAATTTCGAATTTTAAAAATAACCGAAATGAGTGTGCATTATCACCACCGCATGTTCACACATAGATGGCACTTTTATTTCCATATGGTACGAGCGAGGTTATTGCGTTTGCCTCGAAGATGTTGTCAGGGAACAGTTTCCCATAAACCGCTCCGTAGATAAGACGGATTCGATACAGTGCCAACAAGTGATTTGTGTGCTCGTGGTGGTCCTTGGAGGAATATGGTTGGATGGTTGACGAGGGTGACGTGCTAAGAAAACGTGAGTAAATTCATATTATTTCTTTAAGGACTATATTTTTTCTTTGTTTTGGTGAATGAGTGAAAAGTTTAAGAAACCGTCGCCTATGCAAAAGGCGGCTATACCAATTGCTTTAAGTGGTAAAGATATGTTAGCACGAGCGAAAAACGGTACTGGGAAAACCGGTACTTATTGCATCCCCGTAATCGAGCAAATCGACCCATCTCGTTGACTGCAAGAAAATTCCTTTTCGAACTAAAAAGAAAAGGGACTTTTTGGTGGATTGTTATTGCTATGAAGTTCTGTGGAAAAATCTTTTGTTCATGTAAGCTTCAAGTCAGAGACAAAAACGCAAGTTAGCAAAGACTCGAGGCAACAGTTGGATAATTGGAGTTGTGCGAGTGTATAGGACAGTTAATGGTAGTTTTGTGCGTGTCCAGAGATTGCTCGGGTCAGTTAATGAATCTACGCGTGCGAATCCGCCAGCGACACAAATTATGTTTCGTAAGCGATTCGAAGGGACGACGAAGACAGGAAAGTGTGCAACATAGAGCAAATGGAATCAGTGAAGACTTTGTGCATTTAGTATGGGTTTTACTACGTTGAAAGGGGAGTATCGCTATTCGTTAGTGGTTATTGGATTTATTAGAAACGCCAAGGTGATGCTCGTCGTAAGCCGCGACAATAAAGCGTGTATTACTGTTGTTTATCCCGATCTGCTACGCGATCTCGAACTGAATTAATGAAAACATTGGATCGAACTTCCTAAACGTGCTTAAAAGAAATTTGAGCTTAACCGACAGTTTATCGGCTTTCTTTATATTGTTTCTTCATGAAATGTTAGTAATAGTATTTCCTGTGAAACTTTAGCCAGACTTAATTTGTGGAAAATAGACATTTATCAATCCACAATGGTTATTTCCGCTGAATCTTTTCGCAACTATGAACCGTTCTGAAAAATCTTCTGGCTGAGGGAATTGCTGGGATGTGTTCTAAAACTGCTGTAGCGCCATTAGATAGGATAAAAATCTTACTTCAAGCACATTCCTCTCATTACGAACATTTAGGGGTGTTTAGTGGTCTCAGGCACATAATATTGAAGGAATCATTTTGGCATTGTATAAAGGCAATGGAGCACAGATGATTAGGATATTTCCGTACGCAGCCACGCAGTTCACATCTTTTGAAATATACAAGAAGTACTTATCGCAGTTTGAACTACATTTAAAAGTTTGTAGTACACGCGGATAAATTTATAGTAGGAGCTTGTGCAGGACTGACGGCTGTTACATTGGCATATCCGCTAGATACAATTCGGGCTCGTTTAGCATTTCAAGTAATGGGAGAACACAAATACACTGAAATTTTGCAGCGTGCTTCGGAAATGTTCCGCAATGAAGGCGGAATACGTACACTTTACAGCGGGTTTTTTTTTTCCTACTTTAACAGGCATGGTCCCGTATGCCGGGCTGTCATTCTACTGTTTCGAGATGTTTAAATTTTTTTTTTTTTTTGCATGAAGTATTTGCCAAAGTACGCATGCAATAAATGCGAAAGGAATACTGGTGGCCTTGTATTACATATACCTGTAAAACTGGTATGTGGTGGCTTAGCTGGAGCTGGTGCGCGATCAATTTCATATCACTTGGATGTTACTAGAAGAAGAATGCAACTCGCAACGATGAGCCCAGATACAACAAAATTTGGGATGGGAATGATGCAAACATTAACGTTAATTTACCGTGAAAACGGTATCGTTCGAGGATTATATTGAGGAATGTCAATTAACTATTTAAGAGCAACACCCATGGTAGCTGTTTCATTTTCCACATACGAAATACTTAAACAAGCTCTAAAATTGGATACAGGGATGAAAATTTAATTTTATATTGGCCTAAAACATTTCAATCATTAAAAGTACATACATTTGAAGCAAAAAGTGCATCGTCTTAATGCGTTATTCTCTAAGTTGCAAATAAGCCAATCGATAATATTTTGCAATTCAACGCGACGTGTGGAATTGCTGGCTAAGAAGATCACGGGACTTGGTTATTGTTGTTACTATATCCATGCCAACATGGCGCAGGCGCATAGAAATCGTGTTCTCCATGAGCTTCGACAGGGGCTATGCAGAAATCTAGTCTGCTCTGATCTTTTTACACTTGGTATTGACGTATAGGCTGTGAATGTTGCTAGTAATTGCGATTTTTCACGTATGGCTGAGACTTACTCACATCGTATTGGCCGTTCAGGGCGTTTCGTACCTTCGGGTATTGCCATCAATCTAATCGCATATGAGGTTCGTTTCGATTTGCATCGCATTGAAAAGGAATTAGCCCTGAGATTAAACCAATTCCAAAAGGTGGTCGATCCTTCGCTTACGTTGCCAACTCGTTACCAAGTTTACAAAGCGGTAACGGAAACGACATGAGCAATTCATCAATCAATGAAGAAGGGAACGTGAGCAAGTGGAAGAACGTGGGGAAGAACGATGTCTGTGAAATAGTTAAATGCTACGAGTGTGTTAGTCCGTGCGGGAATGCGCGAGTGCCTGATTTATGTGTGAATGTATTCGCGTTTTGGATTTATAGTACTTTATGAATGAACAAATTGTGAATGAAACGGCGTGAATGAAAATTTCGATTTTTAATACTTATGCGAGTCGAATGATAAATTATGAAAGGGATTGTAGGGGATTGATCACCAAAGTGTTTTAAGAGTATTGGGAGGAGAAAAGAAAATTAACATCATGAAAAGAGCTAAAAGTTGGTCGCGTTAGCTTTAATGAGGAATTGAGGAAGGAGTCAGATAAACCTGTAAATAGTGCAGAATAGTTTGGCCCAATATATGGGGCCTAGAATGATTGGGCAAAACGAACTCAGGCTCTGATTTCTAGAGTCCAAATAGTAATAAAATTGAATTTAATAGGGATAAAGAAAGAGCGCACTTGGATAAAATGGTGTAAATAATAGACGAGTGGGAGCAGACGAGACCAAAATGTATGAAATAGGCAAATGCAAATGCACAGAATATTTTTTTTTTTTTTATGAACGTTTGCATGCAATCCAGTATGGATGAAAATAAGCTCATTTCGCGTCCATTACTTTATAGGTCTTTGTTCGATACTTCAAGTTCAATATGCGTTATTTCAGGTTTGTGGCAGAGACATCTTCTACCATCCTGTGGATGCACAGCGGAAAAAGAAGAAGAAAAAAAAAAAAATATATATATTGCTACTTTTTCTACGACCGTGCCTGTAAAAAAAAATGATAGCAACTGCCAATATCGCCATGAGCCATCAGCATTAGGTCCCGAAGTGGGGTGCAACAGGTGGTTGGAAGGCCGAGGTGAAGATCTTCATATTACGGAGCGGCACATGTTGATTGGGAAACGGCGGGACCGTACTCCCTGTTTCTGGGAAACCACACCGTTTGTATGCAAAAAGGCGCATTGTGTATTCAAACATAGTTCAACAAGGAGTGATAAATCAACTGGAAAGTTAGATCCAGAAGAATTAGTCAAATCACTCAATCCATATATTGACCAACGGATTGCATATAAACGCAATATTAAACATTAAAAGCCGTAGAAGAAGTAGCAGCGAGCATTACCACGTTCGAAGACCATACGGTTCTGATATTCAAGGAAGTCTATATGTATTTACACTTTGATAGCTGCTTAGATGATTTTATACACCCTTAGATGATTTTATACACCCTTAAGAGTTATTCTATGTCTTAATACTCGTGTGTTAAAAATTTGATGTATGGACGCGATTCTTCACTACCAAAAATTTCAGGACTTGCTTACCTCCACATCGTCAGCGAGCGCTCGTCGTCGAGGGAAAGGTACTGTAAGTAACCTCTTAACATTTTTTTAATTAAATACTTATTGAAATTTTTTAAACAAAAAAATATTTATCGAATTTTTTTAAAAAAAAATATTTATTGAATTTTAATTAAATATTTATTGAGTTTAAAAAAAAAAAAAAATATATTTATTGAATATTTATTGAAATATTTTTTTTGAAAAATATTTATTGAATTGGTAAAAAAAAAGAAAAAAAAAGGAGAAGAAGAATCGTCGTAAAAAAATCTATGTAAGAATTTTTTTTTTACATAATGTATGTAGGGTGAAAGTGTGGCATCTACAAGAGCTAACCACAATAATTATAATACTACAGGAAATCAGAGAAAAAATGAATTTTCGTATAATGTTAATCTTCTTTTAATATCAATTTCCCTCTTTCAACGATTAAATGCTTTTCAATATGGTGTTGTAAATTGCTGTGCTGATTGCCATAGAAAAATCATACTGTTCCATTGCTTTAACGTTGTTCGAATAAAAACAAAAAAAATGATGGATTAAATGGAAAATCGGTCTTTTCCTTCCGGTCTTTTCCAATCGGGTATAGGACCCGGTACGGTGGCAGGCTTCCACCCCAAAATATGAGCCAGCCACCGGGTACTTAAAAATTTTTTTTGTTTCAGGAGACTTAATGGGTTGAGTGGCCCAAGCCAAGTGCCCTTTTATGGCATAAAGTTATGCAATTCAATTGTATAATTCTATGACATAAATTGGTCACCGGGGTACTCCCCTTCTGATGGGAAAGTTCATATAATTCAAGTTATATGAGTTTTCCACTCAGAAGAGGAATACCTGGCCACTTCAACAGTTTAACATTGGATTTATTCCGGTTGGGTGGGCATGAAGGGGCTCCACCACCACCCGGTTGCCCCTCTTTCATTTGTGGGCCCTGAATTTACTTGGGTAAAGACGAGGTTACCCCAAGTTCGCCTTTCTTCTCAGGTTTCTCTTGTTCTCGCAACAAGTCGTAATTCCTTCGTGGAGGTTATCTACAGATTTGCGACTTCGGTCGTCCTCTCGAACTCTGCAAGCAATTCGTGAATGCGAAATGTTTTGTAGTGAGTCCTCGTGCCGGGGAAACGAACCCGCCCCACGACACCGCAATGCTAGCCTGCCAGCACATTCACGCGTCTCCGGACGAGGGCATTCTCGGCAGGAATCAACACCTTCCTCTGCCGAGGCAGCAGAACATCGCTGCAGTCCTTCACGGACATTTATGGAACTCAATATTCACTACACATCTCTGATGAAAACAGTATTAAGGAAAGATGGGCATCATATTTCAAGGACCTCCTGAATCCTCCGCACAGCTCCAGAGTACCGAAGCCTATAGATATTCTTAGAGAGCTGCCATTAGTCCTACCAACTTAAGATGAAGTGTGTTCCACCATCAAAGCCCAAAAGAATAATAAAGCGGCGGGCATCGATGAGATTCCGGTTGAGCTCATTAAATATGGTGGCAATGGTGTTCAAAAAGCCACCCACAAAGTCACGATTGGAGAAAATCAATTTTATTCCCAATCCCCAAAAAAGGTGACCAACTACAGTGGGAAAACTGTGGAGACATATCACTACTTTCAACAGCGTACAAAATATTTTCGAAAATCTTACAAAATAAAATCAGATCATACCCCAACAGTATTATTGGGGAGTATCAAGGTGTTTTTAGAGACCAGTTGTTTACTGTAAAGCAGCTACTCGAGAAATGCTGGGAGTTCAACATAGCCGAACACCAAATATTCGTTGACTTTAAGCAAGCATACGACAGTATGGATCATAACGTCCTGTAAAAAATAATGCTTTGCTTTGATATTCCAGCCAAATTAGTCCGTCTTACCAAAATGACAATAATTTTGACACAAATATTGGACTAAAGCAGAGAAACGGGTGGGCCCCATCAGTGTTCATTTTGGCTCTGAAATATGTCATAAGAAAGCTTCCTACGCTACTTTACAAGTCAAGCCAAGTAGTAGCCTATGCTGATGACATCAACATTTGGTCACTGTTACTAACAATCACCAAAGAACTTTTGCTGAAACTGGACACTATGGCAAAACTAGTAGGGCTACAAATGAATGAAATAAAACAAATTTCATGAAGCTGTCGAGGAAAAATACCTCAATTACCCAAAATATTACACTTGGTGAATACAATATCAAAAATTTGGATGAATTTAGGCGCCAAAATAATGAGAACCAGTAATGAAAGAAACAAAGTACGCCAAAAAATACAGCTTGAAAATCAAATTTATTATTCAGCTTTGACAATTTTGAAGACCAGCTGCATAGACAGCAAAACAAGGCTCCAAGCATACAAATCTGTGATAAGACCTGTACTATGCTATGGGTACGAAACATGGATCCTAATCCAAGCATCCACAAACGTATTGAATAGCTTTGAGCGACGGGTCCTGAGGCGAATAATTGGGGTGAAGCTAGACGGGGACCAATGGTGATTTCAATAAAACTATGAGCTATATGAAATTTTGACGAGCCAGAGGTCTCAACGATTGTAAGTTTGGAGAAGCTGCTATTGGCTGGCCATGTGGTTCTATGGATGAACAAAGGATGCTCCAGAAGATATTTGTTGGGAGAACTGAAGGTGAAGACCAGTGGGGAAACTGAAGAAACGCTGGTCTGACTTGGTCAACGAAGACTGTTCATCGCTGCTCAGATTTCGTAATTGAAGGACGCAGTCAATGGGCTGAGACAGTTGGAGGCGCTATTTGCAGGAAGTGAACCTCCGAGAGGGGCTATAGTGCTGCGAAGCAGAGAATATTTTGGTTAGGGTAAGAGTAGCTTATATCTGGCACTGCGTCCACACGTAGATCAAGAACACACAAGTTAGAAGTTGTTCTTCAATGAGTTGTTGGAAGACTTGGATATTGTCTGAATTTTTGATCGAAAAATTCTGAACGCATTTAAACGGGCAATTTGAATCGGTAGCTAAAACATTGCATTCGAGCGCAGTCTACTCGCATCGAGATCTACGACCGAAATGCCTCTCCAAAATAGCAGGCCGACAAGCAGCCGCCTTTGAGTAGACTGCAAGCATCTGAACATGCAGGCCTTAAGAGGCACAGTTTATTGGTGTGCCTCAAAACTTCACAACTTTAACTAATGAAAGGTCGGTTTAGATTTCTTTCGGGAAATTGTGAATGAAGCGACTATGTTAAAATCATAACATACGCTGTGGCACCACGTATGAAGTATTCTTTCTTACGCTAGCGTTCACATGACTATTATAATTGCGAATGAAAAAAACGACGCGTTAACGCTAGACTTGTGGTATTCCAGACCATGCATGTGTGGTCACGCAGTAATAAAGGTGGTATGCCAAATAAGTATGGAATGCTCTAACCCACAGGTTTATATTAGTACTCAGCACTTACCCTACATTGTGTGTGCGCAGTTCTTACAAAAGACAGGTAAGCTTTAGTCAGTATTGACGCGAGTATTTACAGCGCCTGAACCAGGTAAATTCATTTGAAAAATAGAACCAGGATTTTATTCTCATGATTGGCCACTCCTGAAACCAGCTACCCTAGACCCAGGCCTAGTTAGCCTTAAGGCAAGTCTGTTCTTGTATATCATGCATCACGATTTGGTAACAAAGGTTTTAATCTGTTCTTGTTTCTGTGAGCGGCAGGTAAATATGTACATAACATAGTACATTACATTCACATAGTATCCAAAGCTTCCATTCCAGTATATAGTGGTTGAGATCCGCGGTGGTACACCTCAGCATACATACGCCTAGTCTTGAGGCTTTCGATAACATGGTTGAGGTGGGCACACGAATGCTGGAAGCTCCACTGGGGATCGGAAGACCTACTCCCGAGAACATGGTGAACTCAACCATGAGTATCATCATATCTGTTTGCAAGTCTTCCATGCCCCATCGCAGACCCCGTCACCGTAAGCCACTGGTATACTGGTGGTCAACAAAAATTGCTAAACAGTGAAGGGAGTGTCACACATTTCAACGAGAAGCCAAGTGGGCGTTAAAACGACAGGAGACAAACACAAGGCTAGCAGCAATCTGATTGGCTAAAAAATATCTTCACAAGCATATTAACAAGAGTAAGGCTCCATATTGGTTATACCACGTGGATGACGTGAATAGGTACCCATAGGGCCTGGAGTACAAACAACTCGTTACGAAAAGGCTCAGCATTCTACTGAAGTCATGCTTACATAGAGCAGAAAAGATGAACTAGATTGTATGGGCTCTGTTCCTTTAACATCCCGCCCGTGTAATGCAGTTCACACTAATATAAGGTTCACCTTTCACTCAAGAAAGGCACTAGGATCAGATGGCGTTCCTGCTGAAGTATTGCAGCTTGTATACAATCTTTGCCCTGACTGGCTACGCAGCATGTTCATTGCTTGCCTGCACGTAGAAGTTTTCTCGGAACGATGGAAGATAGCAAGACTTATGGTGATTTGCAAGGGGAAGCGATCTCCGATTCGGTGTTTGGATACCACCCATTATGCATGCTAGACACGGCTGGGAAATTGCTCGCGAAACTCATCAATTTGTGCTGCTAGGGTCTATCTCATTTGCAGCAAGGCTTCAAAGAAGGACGCTCCACCACGGATGTGATTGCAAAGGTGGTGTGCGCGGTTCAAAGAGTGGAAGCCTTCAATTTTGCTAGATGGGCAGATGTTCTGGAGTGGCTACCTAATGTATGCCTTCACCAGCCAATGGGATCAATACTAAAAGGTATTAGTAGGTAACCAAGAGGCTTTTCGCTTTACGTTCTTACCTGCTCAAATTGCGGTCAAGCCATGTTACCTCATATAGTAGGTATGCGGTGGAGGTGAAGAGACAGCAGTGGCATGTATCTCACAAGAAAGTACGATTTAGCGTCAGTAGAAAGTAACAACAAACGCAGAAAGAAGAAGAAAGAGACAGCAGCAAAACATATCTCGCGAACGAGCGTAATTCAGCCAAGTAAAAGCTCCAGAGAGGAGAATGCTACAATCAGTTCAAAAACTCTGCTCACTTTTCTGAAAATCTATTTCTCCTAAGAGAATATCATTGATTGGCCCTCTCCATTTACCCGCAAAAGAGACGGAGAGAATAGACTCTGTGGAATCGGAGGTCACGTGTTTGTGTATTCAGCAGTAGAAGCTCGCTCCGTGACCAAATATATACAAGCGCTTGGTTGAGTACAGGCATATCAGTTTGTAATTTGACTCTATTGGGCGCGTTTTGTGACCCACATAACCAACGATTTGCAATGTGCAGTAATTTAAGCCGGAGTTATGCTGAGGTGTTTTTTGGTGATAATCAGATGGTAAGGGGTGAAGTGTTGGCTTGAGCCGTGAACGTCAACCAGCCTTTTGGCGTTCACACCGTGTGGCTACTCCGCACTTATGATTTCACTTTTGCAGGTCAAACAACAGTCGAAGGAAGTAATCCACCGTCCCCCCAGTGAGCACACCAGCCAGCCGTACATCAGTCCTGGAAATTAGGACCATCAAGTGTCTGCGAGCCAGCCTCTCCATTGGCAACTTATGGAGCCATTGGAATCAAGCCCGTAAGTCATCCATACCCGGTCCCACAGAGTAGTCTGGAGCAAAACTCTGGCCAATCGCCAAGGAGGATTACCTTGCCAGGATCAAGGTACCCCTGGACAACAACGATCGTGCAGCTACCATCAAGCGACAGCGTGGAGGTCGAAGGGAGCTCAAATGGAAGGAGCTTTACGACGGACACAGACTCGCCCGCCTCTCCTCTTCAGCTGCTGAACGGGCCCATTTCCGAGAGCAGGCGAAGGAGCTACGCCACGGGATAGGGAAGGAGATCCAAGCCCGTCATCAAGCGAAGGAGCGTGTGCAGGCAATTCCACGGCGTGGAAGTTGATGCCATGAAAATGTATTAATGCAAAGGAAGGTAAAGAAACGGCCAATAAAGTAAATTACTGTTAAACTTAAAACTGGGTGTTCTGTTGACGACTTCTTAGTAGATAGGTTAGAGGCAAAACTGACGATAGATACAAGCCATATATTAGCAATTTGCATATGTATTAGTCGGCCTACTATGGACAAGCTTCCGGTAGCTGTCACCCAACTGCGGCATTAGCAAATGCTTATATTTCGTCATATATACTATTTTCCGAATAAAAAACGTGCTGAACGCATTCCGTGCATGCTATAAATTCACCTTGTATAGCCCATTGTGCTCCTAAACTTTCCAAGACGAGCAAATGAAGCACACGTTTTGCACCTTCGACTGATAGCTCAGCGTTGAGATGTAAACAAACTCCTATAAATTCACTTTGGAAGGCGATAAAAACTAACCGGGTATAAGAACTTAAATAATTTTTACTTCACTAGGAGCGCTATTGTGCTCTCCGCGGATCATCTGGATTTCACTGTAGAAATACGTCTCTAAACCGTACAAAACCTCGAATTTTTGTTGGCACCTCCACAATTCTTCATATAACGCCATGTAAGTTAGCCAGCAAAGTCGGTCTACTAATGGTTATGTGTGCGGTAGTAAGCGCTGCTGCCATATGGCTTGTATCTATCGTCAGTTTTGGTTAGAGGTAATTATAGGAGTGTAAGGGTAGTGTGCAAGGTAAGTATAAGCGCGGGCTGCTAATTGTACAACATAACACAGGCTAGTATTACAATTTTTGTATAAAACCCTATAGTATGCCTACATAGTTTCCATACCCAAACTAGGCTCCTGGAAAAAACCGAGCAGCGTTCACCGCGTACTTAACAGCAGGTAGCAGTGGCTCGATACTCGATACAGGAACAAATAAATTTAGAGGAAGTTTTTTTATTCATAAAATGCCTTAAGATAAAGTCTCGATTTTCAATTACTCACAAAGTGGTCCAAGATTTAGAAAGAAATCCGATACTCAATACTTGTTCGCAAGGTACCAAGTAAAATAGAATTGTACTGCTAAGAAGAATACCTAATATTTTAAAATGTACTAGCTTACTGTTTCCCACCACTCTATCATTCATTTTGACACTAATGGAATGGAATGGTGAGTTCACCGCAGGCGAAAAGTCAAAATCATAGTCCACGGAACATAATCTTGGATCCGTGTTTGAGTTGTCGGAGAATCTGGTTCGAATTTATTTGATTAATTATGTCTGATGATAAGAAAGGACCATCAGGGAATGACGAGAAGGCATTAAATGATCTGCTCGACGGTTTGTTCTACTGTTTCCGTTTGAAACTATTATGTAATTTTTAACAAAACTTGCTCCAGATGCTCTCAAAGACTTCAATTATCAACAAGCGGGAAGTGCGGCCAGAAATCCTTCCTCGAGTGGAGGACCGGATGCCGGCGCTGCTGAACTATGGAATGACGATTTTTTCGCGTAAGTCAATCATTTGTGTTGAGCTTAAACTTAGTTATAGTTGCTATCAATATTGTATGCATGCCATCATGTGGTCTGTCAGAATGTTGCAATCGGTTCGTCCAGTTTCCGTGTTCATTTTTAGAATTTGTATTTGGGACATACAATTCGAGGCGCGGTCCATGGGCAAAAAGTGATTATTAATTTATGTTATCCAGGACAATTATAAATCGCATGCTGATGTTCACTGTAGACTGTACGGGGTTTGTTAATGAATTATCGCATAGCTGCTAATTAATAATCGCCTACATGCAACTCATATCGCTTTAAATGCAGAATGCTTTCAATTAAACTTGAAACTTGGCAGATATTATATTGTCAAAATCTGTTCTGAATGGAAATTTTAAGCTGTGATAGCATTTCTGCTAGAATGTTTTTTTCCTTCTACACTTTTTAACAAAAACAGGAATCCACAGACGAGTACTGTGGAAATTTGATTGGTCTGTCGGCACTCAGACCAGCGTTTAGAGATCATGTCCCCGTTTGGGGCCAGTCGTGTCGAGTAGTTTCAGTGACTCAAGACTGATAGGTACTTCTGCCCCTCAAGGAGTGGTTAGTTGAAATTAATTAGGTGGGGAAGTGTTAGTATATTACTTTGAGGATAGTTGACAGGTAGGGACCACATGATCCTCTTTAAGTATTTTCAGTGTTTTGTATCTTAAGTTTTTAATCTACCGACCATCTTAGTGATGAGTCCGTAGTGTCTCAAGATTTAGTAATATTTAATTTGAAAATGAGTAAGTTTCAGAAATAAATTGGATAACATTTAATTTAAAAATGATTAAAATTCGGAATTAACACTGTCGTATAAAAGTATCCTCTTATGCCATATAAAAGTATCCTCTTTGCATTTGTGATAGGTGTGATTTCGGATATTATGGAGTTGCTATATGGTAAAAAAAAAATTGAAAATGAATTTATCGATGCACTAGAAGTGCTCGGTTGTGGTTTTTTAGCAGCCTTTTCTTTGGATTTTAGTCTGAATAAGATATTTGGACAAGTTTTCTAGTAAATTCACATCGATTTCTTGAAAGCATGGCTATAACTCCTCCTCCGTAAGATGGCGACAGCTAGGTAAACGCAACTGGAGCTTGATGTTAGTTAGAGTGCTGAATGAACTTCAGGAGCTTGAATCGTTCTTATGTAAGTAATGACGATGATGAAGGTAAGGATTCCGCTGATTAGAGTTGCGCTGGTAAAGAAAAAATATTTAGTTTCTTGACTCTGAAAATCGAATAACTGCCAAGGGTCTTCTTTCGGAAATTTAAATTTTTCCAAATCGTGTAGTTTGTAGTCCACCAATTTGTCTGTATTGTTAAATTTGTTATATGAGTACGTAGCTGAAAAGATGGTGGTATTCTCCAAGTAGATGCTGCTCTCCCACAATATGTCATCTCATTGATGGTTATATCACATTTGTCGAAGCGAATGAGTGTTGTTCCGCTTATTGTTATGTTTGATACTCCACAAGTTGACTCAAGTTGGGTCTCGGGGACATTGACAAGAAGGATGTGATTTGGCTTGGGTTGATAAACTTCGATTTCTCCTAGACTGCTCGCGAATCAACAAGATGATGGTAGACCATTTAATATGTTTGCTGTACACCTGGAATTGCTCGATTCTTTAGTTTTAGTAGGCTTTTTGCAGTAGAATATTCCTTCAATTTTCGGGCATACAGGATTGCGTAGGGTTTGGTAATAATTTGTTTGTTGTGTTGGGGAAGAAGGATAATATGGAAGAAAGGATAGGTATTGTTTGACAAGATTGGTATTTGGATATTGAATATAATATTTGAGCCATTAAAGTAGGCTTGTAAATCCAGAAGCTCATAAATATTTTCTATCGATTCTATATCTATTGATTGTTTTTTTAGTGTTTTAGAAACTTCTATTATTTCAACAGGGCTTAGAATTTGCTTCGATATAATTTTTAAACGAGCAAGTATCACGGCTTCTGATATATCTGAGAGGTGATTATTCAGGAGATCAATATTGTAATTGATTTGGTTTAAATATTGAATACGAATGATTGATTCGTAGTTGATAGTAGATAGATAGATAATAGTTGTTAATGATTGAAGTTTGATTATTGATATGATTCGTGATATCGAATCTTTCCATCATTAAATTATTTAATTCCGTTTGGCAAAGAGCCACGTTACCCAGTTTAGATTGATTCGGCATTAGCTCTTCGAGATTTTTGTTAATTTTTTCAGCATCCTCTGCGTCCATATTTCCTGTAATACCCTTTATTACAGAACCTAACCCATTGATCAGCCCTCCCTTCGGTCGTAGTCTTGGCATAAGTGTCTGTAGTCTGTGTATTAGTTCTTTTACTTTAAGTTTTGTTATTCTGAGGGTGTCTGTAGCTTCGGGTGCTTGGTCAAATTTATTTACGGAGGTTACGATGTTGTTGATAGCGTCCGCATAAATTCTGGTACGTTTTCATGGTCCTAGTCGTTCCGAGTTGTAGCGGTGAGTATCTGGTCGTCGTTCAAATTCTGTATTTCTATTTTCTGAGCCTGAATCGTCAAGAACACCCTGAAATTTGCGATTCTTTTTAATTTTTGATTTATGAAATTTTTGATTTTTATTGGTGATTAATGTAACTTTTAGAGCTTTCTTCACTTTATGTTTACTGAAACGAGGGGTAGTTTTATTGTGTCTGCATTCTTTGCGGAATATAGTTTCGTTTTCTTTGAAAATTGGGGGGGTCCGCCTGTTTAAGTTTAGCTTCTCTAAGTTAGTTTGGACTAGTTCATCGACTTTATTTTTAATTTCCGGATAGATATGAGATATGTATTCATTTAATTTTTTCAAATAGTCATGTTCATTACTGGGGGTGAAAGTTTGTTCTACCAGTAAATAGCGCGTATGGCATGTGTTTTGCTGTAGAATGTATGGCATTGTTGTAGGTGGTGATTGCTTCGTTCAATATTTCCTCGTGGTCTAGATCGAAATTTTGTTTGCGTCGTTTTTCCAGGATAATCCTGTAAACTTCAGTGATTATAGAATGCCATCTTTCTACGTAAGCATTACTGCTTGACTGCTGATATGATGTGTAGTGAATTTCAATGCCATATTGTTGGCAGAAGTCCTTGAATATGGTGGACATCATTTCTGTTCCTTGGTTTGCGAGTCAAACTCCTCCAGTTTAAGACGCCATCTCACTAACTTCGAGTTAGGTTCCTTCAGATTCATGAGATAAGTGAGAGGTTTGTGGTTCGATACTATCTTGAACTTCCTTCCAAACAGATAAGGTCTAAAATACATTACAGACCAGACAATTGCAACAAGTTCTTTCTCTATTGTCGAGTAGTTGATTTCAGAAGTATTCAGGGTTCGGCTGGCGTAGCAAACAGGTTTATCGCTACTTATTGTGCCTTGGAACAAAACTGCGCCAATTGCAAAATTGCTAGCATCTGTTGTAAGAATGAACGGTTTACTAAAGCCCGGATACGATAGTATCGGGTCGTTCATTAATAGATCTTTGCACAGTTTTGTACTGTTCGCCCCTTTTTTAGGCATTCTGTTAGGGGTTTTATTAATTTAGCAAAATCCCTGATGAATTTCCGATAGTAACCTAACAACCCAAGAAAGGACTTTATTTCCCTTTAAGTTTTCGGAATCGGAAAGTTTTTAATTATCTGATTTGTCGAGTTGGACTTTAAAATTAGCCTCGCCGTGCTCCTGGAGTGAAGTCGAAAATACTATGATGTCGTCTATGTATACTAGACAAGTTTTCCCCAAAAGGTCCTGAAGTATGTTGTCCATAACTCTCTGGAATGTCGAGGGAGCATTTTTTTAAGCCGAAAGGCATTCGAACATATTCATAATGACCCCCTTCGACTGGAAGGCGATTTTCTTTATATCTTTCTGATCCATTTCGATTTGATGGAATCCGCTAGCTAAATCTATGGTGGAAAAATAGAGACTTTTGCCCAGTTTATCGTGTATGTCGTTTAATATTTGGCAAAGGATAGCGATCAGTTATCGTTTTTTTGTTGAGTTTCCGATAATCAATAACTAATCGCCATTTTTGCTTACCGCTTGCATCCATTTTTTCGGGACTATCCAGACAGAGGCGCTCCATGGAGAATAGCTAGGCTAAATTATCCCTTGGTAAAGCATTTCGTTTATTTGTCTTCTAACTTCATCCTGGTGGATGAAGGGGTACCGGTATGAATTAGTGTAAATGGGTAAGTCATCAGTAGTTGGAATAGAATGCTTGATTTTATTTGTAAAACCGAGTTTTTGTCCCTCACGGAAAAAAATATCTTCGTATTCGCGGCATATCTTCAGTATAAGGTCTTTCTCCTCGTTTTTAAGGTGAAAAACTCGTACTAATTGCGAAACGTCTTTAGGAGTAATCAAACAGTCCGCTTCGGCGGTACAATCGATGCTAAAATTATAAATTTGGTCATAATTTGAGGTTAAGCGTTCTGAGGCTTTCAGAGGTTGTTCCAAGAAGAGTAATTTTTCTTCGCCCGTTTGATTGGTTATTTAGAAGGCTAAACCATTCTTTCGCTTTGTATATACCCACAGAGATTTGTTATATATATCACCATCACGGATATCAACGGGTAATTTCACAATGTATTTAGATTTTGGAGGCACTTTGTATTTGTTAGAGATAATATTTGGTTTAAATATCAGAGGAATTATGGCATCGTTTGTTGTTAGTGTTTTGTTTGCCAAGTCTACTAGTAAGTGCATCTAACCCAAGTAGCCCATCGAAGAACTGATGAAATTTAAATATAAGGAAGGTTATTTCGCCCGATTGATGATTACAGGCTACAGGCTTTGTTTGCTGGATGTCATTAGGATGCAAGAATTCGGGGTTTATAAACGATGTGGAGGCGCCAGTATCTATTAGAAATTTTAATTCACGACCAAATGGTGACGATATTTTTATGTAGGGAAGGTTAGATCCATGAGTGTTGATATCTATGTATCCTGTTGGAGCATCGAGCCGTTTAATCGCAAATTTGCATCGTCGATTTCGTAATTGGCTTCGATTCTGTATATTGGCGTCTATGTTTGGACCTGATAGAAATTGTTCGTTCTGCTGGTATTCCGTATATGGTCCGTGGTATATGTCGGTGTCTCGGGCGTTATCATCACATGTATCTTGTTGTCTGTAGCAGTAAAAACTATCTAAATCTTGTTTGTATGCTTCGTTTGGGGGTGGCTGAAAATAAGAAATTGTATCATGGCTTGGTGGGGGTGTTTGCGACTCATTCACATTGTGTAACTCCTTGACAGTAAGCCCTGTGGAACGGAAAAAGTTATTACCAGGAGGTTAATGGGGTTTTGGTTGTCTGTTACGAATGTGAGTATTGCCAGAGCTTGTGTCCATTGGTTCTGGTCTTGGAAACATAGACCGTTGGGGAGGTATACCAAAATTGTTAGTATTAAATCTGAAATTAGGATATTGACTCTGAGGATTCCTTTGCTGAAATTGGTTCTGAAAGGGTTGGAATGGGCGCGAAGTTTGTTGAAATGGATTTTGGTATGTATTTTGAAACGGTGGGGCTAGACGAACCGAATCTCGTGGCTGTTGGAATATCGATTGGTGAGGGAAAAATGCGGGCTACTGTGGTCGGAAAATACGTAATAAGTTGTTGTTTGTTAGCGGTTTGGGGCCTGAGGGTAAATTTTTCCGTGTGGTATGTGGGCTTTCATGTTCAGCATAAAAAATGTTTTGCTCTTGTATGCAATAAGAAAAGGCAGTAGCTAAAGTATCAGGCTTCATTGCGCTGATCGTGGCACCAAGTGGTTCGCGAAGCCCAGTTAGAAATTTATTTAGACACGTTTCCACGAATATCGCGTTTTGCTGGTATAACGTTTGGGTTTAACTCATGAATATCAATATGATTTATCATTGTGGCCAAAAGTTCCACAATTTCACTATAATATTTTTCTATAGGTTTGTCACCTTGTCTGGTGTTGTGCAAATCCCTTATTAACGATATTTCGTTTCTTTTATCACTATAATGGAGAGTCAAGTTTTTCTTGATCCCTCCCCAATCTAGCGAGGTTCCATACATGTTTATACACACGAAAACATATTGTTTCATTTGGTTGCTTTTTTTGTTGGCTTTTACTCGAGAGACCACCTCTTAAGCATATGAGTGTTTCATTAAAACTTACCTGACATCTCCTACCGGGTTTCTTTTATTCGTGAAATTGTCCTTCTTCAATTGAGGAAGTGAATTTGGACTGTCTTCAAGGTCAAGCTTCTCTGTTGGATACATTTAATATGGAGCTGACTTCTATTTCATGCTTATATAAAACTCATTTGGGGCATGTTTGGTCCATGGCTGAATGTTCTTTGCTGTTGCAAGTTCCATTGCATTCGGCTGAACTGCATTTAAGCCATATCGGTGTCTTGTCGTTGCAGATGGTAGTGGAATGTCCCAACCTGCCGTATATCCTACACTGTCTGAGTCGGAATTTAAATTATTCGACTTTACCATTGAAGTATGCGATTTTAAGATAGTCTGGGAGGGTATTGCCGAGGCCGTTATTCAACCAACCTGTACTTTCCCTGCCGTATCTAGCATACATAACGGGCGGTATGCAGGGGACGACCCAGCTTGCTCACCTCTACGAGCCTCGTTATCTTCTAACGATGCGGGAAGACCCCTTCCCGTAGACAAGCGTTGAATGTACTGAACAGCAAGTCTGAGTTGTATATAGGTAATTTACCTTTTGATTGCAGTAGATGATAGCAGTGTCCAGTGCGGCTGTAGTCTGGCCGACAGTTTTTCTCTTTCGCGTCAATAAGACCGCAATAGTCTTATGTAGATTAACCGATAGCCCTTTCTCTTTTTTTAGGGTTTTGTAAAATAATTTTACAAAACCCTTCTAAAATCGCGTCCTGTCTGTCCGTCTGTCTGTCCGTCCGTCCGTCCGTCCGTCCGTCCGTCCGTCCGTCCGTCCGTCCGTCCGTCCGTCCGTGTGTCACAGCAGTTTTTCTCGGAAACTACTTAAGCTAGAAACATCAAATTTTGTATGTAGGTGTAAAGTGGTGTTTTCTTCAAATTTCGAATACAAAAAAAATTTTATAAGGTATTTAAGGGGGGTCTCCCCATATAGGGGAGTGACCCCCCGAAAAAAAAATTTCATTGAAGGTGGCCGATATGGGTATCAAATGAAAGGTCTTGATGAGAGCTTTTCAAAACAGGTCTTAGTTTGGCAAAGTTTGCTTCGAGGGGCGCACAAGGAGGGGAAATACACGAAAAATTTGTGTCCCCCCCCCCTCGCGATTGGACACCTGTGATCCGAAAAATCTGAAAAAAATCAGGAATGTAGGCCCTGGTGAGTACAACAACAACAAATACGTTAGAAGTCGCAATTCACTCAACTTTGTTAGTAATAGTATGATTTATCGATTTTATGTTTTCTTGAATAAAATCTTAACGGTACCCTTAAATTCAATGAAATTCAGTACACAGATGTCTATTCATAAGATTGATCTACCCTGCAAGTTTCATAAAGATTGAATCATATTTAGCGAAGTTATAGCGGTTTGAATTTTCCTGTATTACTATGGAACAATATGCGCTGCATTTATTACTATGGCAACATATGGCTATGGAACAACATGCGCTTTCTACCGACTCAGACACTACAGTTTTGCTAGGATTTGCATGAAAATTTCAGGAATGATAGGTGTCATGAATATCTTTGCGAATCGGTTCAGCTAGTGGTATCAGTAATCGTAAAACAAAATGGTGGCTGTTTTAAATGCGAAGATTGAATAATTTTGAGTTATTTTTTCCCAACTTCAACGTTTAAGGTGCATGCTTTGAACACTTGATTCAATTTAATGAATGACTGAAGATGAGTACCTACAATTAATACTCATAAGCGAAGCAAGTCAAGGAGGCGGGAGAGAGCTCCTAGCAAAAGGGCTTTGTAACCATTCTAGGATTCGAAAAAATTGGCCATTAATCGATGATAACAGTACAGGAAAGTGGCTCCTGAAAATAAAAATTCATCAAACGTAGCCGGTATGAGTATGAAATGAAAGTTTTCATGGAGCTTTTCAAAACAGTTGTTAAACTGTCAGTTTTTGCTTCAGTGGGGGCACAGGGGGGAAATACATGAAAAATGTGTTTCCTCCCTAGCGAATGGATATCTGAAATAATTATCAAGGGAGATATTTATGAGTATTACAACAACAAAAATCTCAGAACACGAAATTCGTTCAACTTTGTTAATAATAGTATGATCTTCGAATTTCATATTTTCTCCAATAAAATCGTTTCTTGATTTTATTCGATCTGGTGACTGCATTTCGTAAATTGAATACAAAACCCTTCTGACATGAGCGTAGGTCTGTTAACCCAACTTGTTTTCGTAGCACTACAGCCCCTTTCGGGCCTTCGCTTAGAGATAGTTAGAGTATCTCATTGTCATGATGGTATGTATCGCGGCACTCCACAAGTTGATGGGCCTACAGCCAAGGACTTGGTGAACTCAACTATGAGTACCATCATAGCTGCTTGCGAGTCTTCCATGCCCCGTCGGAGACCCCGACATGGTAAGCCTCCAGTATACTGGTGGTCAAACGAGATCGCCGAACAAAGAAGCGAGTGTCACAAACTTCGGCGAGGGGCCCAGCGGGCGCGAACACGGGAGGAGGCAGACACTAGGCTAGCAGTATACAGGTCCGGCAGGAAATATCTTCGCAGGCTTATTAACAAGAGCAAGGCCCGATGCTGGCAAGACCTCGTGGACGATGTAAATAGGGATCCGTGGGGCCTTGGCTACAAGCTGGTCATGGGGAAACTTGGTGCCCTACGGAAGCCTTGTATACATGACGCGGAAAAGATGGACGCGATAGTGCGGGGACTCTTCCCCGCCCATCCCGTCCGTGTTGACGCTGTCCATGGTGAAACAGCAGTCGAGTGCCCACTCTTCATACAGCTGGAACTGGAGGAGGCAGTCCTCTCCCTGAAAGCGAGGAAGGCTCCAGGTCCAGATGGTGTTCCAGCTGAGGTTTTGCAGCTCGTCTATCACCATTGTCCTGACTTGCTGCTCAGCACATTCAACGCTTGCCTACGGGACGGGGTTTTCCCGGTACGATGGAAGGTGGCGAGGCTCGTGCTGGTCAGCAAGGGGAAGGGAAATCCCGAATCGCCGTCTGCATACCGCCCGTTATGCATGCTAGACACGGCTGGGAAAGTGCTAGAGAAACTCATCAAGGGAAGACTCACTGACGCGATTCGTGCTGCTGGGGACCTATCCTCTCGGCAGTACGGCTTTAGAGCAGGACGTTCTACCATTGATGCGATTGCAGAGGTGGTGAACGCGGTCCAAAAGGCAGAGGCATATAGTCGCACCAAGCGACGGATCGTCCTGTTGGTGACACTCGACGTCAGGAATGCCTTCAACTCCGCTAGATGGGTGGGTATTCTGGACACGCTGGAAAACTCTTTTCAAGTTCCAGAATATCTAATGCGGCTTTTGAGGAACTACCTAAAGGACCGAAGCCTGCTCTACGACACGACACAGGGCCAACGAAGGTTGGAAATTACATCGGGTGTTGCCCAGGGATCTATCCTTGGTCCGGACCTGTGGAACGTGTCTTACGACGGGCTACTGAGACTTGAGATGCCAGATGAGTCGCGCTTGGTCGGCTATGCGGATGATGTTGCGGCTCTGGTCGCCGGACGCACCGTTGAACAAGCGCAACTTAGGCTAGGTATGCTAATGCGCCGAGTGAGGGACTGGATGACTGCTCGCGGGCTCAGTTTAGCACTGGAGAAAACCGAAGTGGTCATCTTGACAAAAAAGAGAATCCCTAGAGTAAGGATGATCAGTATTGGAGATATACAGATCGAATCGAAGCCAGCGGTGAAGTACCTGGGGCTACTGATCGACTCGAAGATGAGTTTCTCTGAGCAAATCAGGGCAACGGCTGAGAAGGCTGCTTCGGGAATATCGGCCCTGAGTCGTAGGGGGACCCAACCCATCAAGAAGACGCCTCTTGATGAGTGCTGTAGGGTCAGTGCTAATGTACGGAGCAGAGGTATGGGGCGACGCTCTAACCAAGCAGGTATACCGAAAACGATTGGCACAGGTACAGAGAAGAGGAGCACTGAGAATTGCATCTTCGTATCCAACAGTCTCCAACTCGGCGGTGAGAGTGATTGCAGGCGTGATACCTGTCGCCCTCCTTGCTAGAGAGTGCCGCGCTATTTACCTGCGCCGAAACGAGGATGCGAGGGAGATGGTTGTCCGCGAGGAGAGACAACGCTCGCTCAACGATTGGCAGCAGTCTTGGAGGAATTGCACGAAGGGAAGGTGGACTGCGCGCCTCATCCCGGATGTGAGACCGTGGCTAAATCGAAGGCATGGTGAGACTGACTTCTATCTGACCCAGCTTTTGAGCGGGCACGGGTGTTTTCAGTCTTACCTGCACAAGATCGGCAAGTCACGGTCTCCCGATTGTCGGTTTTGCCCAGGAGAGGAGGACAATGCCTGTCACACATTTTTTGCGTGTACCAAATGGGCCAGGCTGCGAAAGGAACTCTACAGGGAGACGGGAGAGCTCACCCCGGATAATATAGTTGCGGTGATGCTCGAATCGGTTGACAAATGGAACCTGGTGGCATATTATGCTCGGGCAGTCCTAAAATATAAAAGGGACTCACAGCAGCCGGAGGCACTGGGGCTGGGGGATCGCTCTTCTGGCAATTCCTCTTCCCCTCTCCCCTCCCGCTAGGAAAGGGACTCCCCAGCTTGAAGGCGCCCCACGGCGTAACAAAACGAGACCTGGCCCGAAGTAATGTGTCAAACGGTTCCAGGCTAGGCTCTCAGATTGACAGGGGAGGTGTTTAGTGGGTAGTCCAAAGGTATCCTCCATGGGAGTCCCACACTGCCAGACTCGGCGGGCATAAATGCCTTCACCTCCCTACCACAAAAAAAAAAAAAACTCCACAAGTTGATATGATCATTATCACGCTTTGGCCGTGTGTCCGTCCGCCCTTTGTCTCCACTATAATTACATTTGATTGGATTATGACAGTTACTGAACATTGCTTCCCTCTCTTTCTCTTGAAATCATTCTGCAATCCCTCGTATATGCCACTGAAGTAGTCTGCCAGGACAGTAGAGCAAACAAATCGGTCACTAGTTGAGAATAGAACTATGTTGGTCTGATTAATAGATCGGAAAAATGTTGGGTCGTCTCTAGAGGACCCGTAAAGACTCATTATTACGGTTTTGTAATAAAATACAAAACCCTATTGAAATCACGACCTGTGTCCATCTGTATGTCACAGCAGTGTTTCTCTGAAACTAAGGAGGCTGCAGCTATGAAGCTTTGTGGAAAGTTCAGAAGTGGTGACTTCTTGAAAGTTTTAAAGTGAAAAATTTGTTCAATGAGTCTTAAGAGGGTCTACCCACTCACATATGGTGACTCTTAAAAAAAATTTTCGCCATTGCTAATGAATAGGACGACATTGAAAGCGTCTCAATGCGATATTTCCAAAACAAGTTTTATAATTACCTTATCAGTACCAGAGAGGCCGGGGAAGGGGAAATGTACAAAATTTTTGCGTACTTGGACACCTTTCATCCGAAAAATCTGAAAAAAATCTCGAACGTAGGCCTTTATGGGAACAACAACAACAAATATGTCAGAAGTCGAAGTTCACTCAACTTAGTTATTAATAGTATGATTTATCAATTTTACATTTTTTTGAATAAAATCATAACGGTACTCTTAAATGCAATGAAATTTGATACACAATGGTTATTTATAATAGTAACTAGACCTGAAAGTTTCACAAAGATCAATTGGTATTTAACGAAGTTATAGTGGTTTGAAAAACCATATGGCTATGGAACTATATGCGATTTTTAAAAATTTTAAAAAGTATCATGAATATCTTTGATGATTCTTTCAACTAGTGACATCAATAATCGTAAAACAAAATAGCGGCTGTTTTAAATGAGAAGATTGAATAAATTTGTGTTATTTTTCCCCATCTTCAACATTTAAGGTACATGATACAGTTATACACGCTTGATTGAATTTATTAATGAATGGCTGAAGATGAGCATCTACAATTTAGAGGTGAAACAAGTGAATGAAGTAGGAGAGTGCTCCTATCAGAAGGGCTTTGTAACCATCCTAGGGTTCGAAACAAGTTTTCTGATGACATGAATCGATGAATTGAATTATTCATCCAATGCTTGAATAAGAAATCATGCAAATTCATCTAAAAGATGCAGTGTTTCTTTCATAAGTACACAACAGGCACAATTTTATTCCAGATTAAATAATTTTTCTGAATGCTCAGCCAATTGAACATGTTCAACTTATAGACTATAACTTATATTTTTATGAAAACCCGGAGAAAATAAGAGTATCTTGGTTTGAAATATGTATCAACCATGACACGCGTTATTGTTGTTATAATTCCATACAATTCAAATCGCGATAACTCAATTGATTATGATTTGATTTTCATGAAATTTCGTAGGCGTAAGTGTTTTATATCAATCTACATAACTGTAAAATTTTAAGAAGTTTTAAGGGCACCGTTTCGATTTTCGGGGGAAATGTAAAATTTACGTCTTGAAGTTTCCGATTTTAGAAAAAGTAAAATGATATTTGTTTTGAATCCAAGACGCACATAAAGAATTAAGATTCCATTGAAATTAAATATACAATTAGTAGCTTGTGAAAGATTAATCAAATCGTTGATAATGCATAATCGCATGTATGCACGTCTTGAAGTTTTCAGAATTTAGTAAAAGTAAAATGATATATGTTTTGACTTTAAGACGCGCATGAAGAATTCACGACGTGCATAAGAAATAGTTATTGGAATCTAATTTACAAAGGAATTAAATTTACAATGGGATGGATTTTAAATTTAGATTTTTTTCGAATAATATGCTAGCGTAATTTAGAACTATTGTAGGTTGTTGAACATTCTCCCGGGGTTAAACGGCCATTTAACCTGTTAGCCGCAAACTGACGGCTTCTGTTGGTATCGATCTTGGAGCTGGTGTCGGGGCAGATATTGATGCTGGGGTTTCACGTCGACCACAAAAATGATACCAGGCTAAAAATACTAAAACTAGACCGCTGATAAATAGTCCACTGTATCCTACTGCAAATTGATGCATTTCCTGACCTTTGGTTTTTGGGAGTTGTAATTCCGCATCTAGTAGGGTTGTTATTGTCTCTTGTAGCTGGTAGAAGCTCTTCTGCTCAGAAGCATTATAAATTTGAATTGTTGCGAGTTCTTGCTGATCTGGTTTTAATAGTAGATGTGATATGTTGTTCCTAGTGGGAATGAAATTGGTCTTAAAGGAGGAAGGAAAAATCTTATGGGCTTCCTAGTCGTAGTTTTTTAGGCCCTGGTGGTTCATCATGACCCTTATCTGCATTTTTACCTTGCCCGCTATCTACCCGCTTATTGGCCAATCCCTTTGTTGAAGCAAAGGGTTCGGTATGCCTATCCTCTTCAATTACTGGTTGGTCTTCTATTGGTAATGGTGATAGTTTGTGGATTGGCCGCCGCAGAAGACGTTTTTACATTTGCAACTCTGACTAATCCATCGTTCTCTGTTATTGTATTTATGATTCTGCCTAAAGGCCATTTTAACACCGGTATGTTATCTTCCTTCAAAACAACCATCATTCCAGGTGTGATATTTTTCCGTTGCTGTTTCCATTTGTATCTGTATTGCAATTCATTCAGATACTCTGTTGACCACCTTTGCCAAAATTTGTATTTCAGGTCCATGACCATCTTCCAACGGTGTCCCAAAAGTAGTCTAGAAACTTCTACGCTGACATCTACAGTACTTGTGAGTGACTCTCCTATCACAAAATGGCCCGGGGTCAGAGCTTGAAGATCATTTGGATCTGAGGATAAAGAAGTCAGGGGCCGTGAGTTTAGGATGGCTTCTGCTTCTACGACGATTATTTCCAACTCTTCATACGTCAGGTTTGCATTGGCCAAGTTTTTGACGATGATGTGCTTGGCGGACTTAACGGCCGCCTCCCATAACCCACCAAAGTGTGGTGCTCTAGGGGGAAGAAATGGAAGTCCATCCCTTTGGTCCTACAGAATTTAACTATAGTTTCCTGTGAACCTTTTTCTTGCATTTTTTGCTTCAATTCAACAGCTGGTTATTGGCACCCACGAAATTGGGCGCGTTATCACCGTAGATATTGTGGCAATTTCCCCTGGATACAAATCGATTAAGTACGCCAATGAATGCTTCCGTCGTTAGCTCTGTGGCCAGCGCCAAATATTTATATTTATATTTATTTACAAAACTATCTTACAGAATGAAATTCCAATTACAAGGTAGTTTCTTAATAAGAAAAAAGAACTTTAAAAAGAAAAAATCCATAAAAATTAAGCACATTTCAAGGAAAAAGAGATACTTACATTATGAAAAGACAAAAAAGAATTAAATTTCTAGATGGCAGAGTATTCTCCGCAGCTTTAATTTGAAGCTCGCAATCGAGTCTAAAGGAGGACCAAGCTGGAGACGATGATGATCTCTAACCATTTGAACTAACGGAGATTGACGATACGTTTCTGTTCTAGCGTACGGTACTATACTCGTATAGTACTGAAAGGATCTGGTTTGGGAAAGTGGGCGTGTGCTTATCGTGTTGATTAGGTTAGATGAAAGTAAACCACTGGTAAGTTTAAAGAGAAAGCATTGGTCGAGGAAGAGCCTCCTCGCTTGAAGCGAAGACATGAATAGGAAACTTAGGCGGTCATTGTAAGGACGATACGGAACCTTATGCTTGAAGAGGAGCGTGCGTGTGAATTTTCGCTGAACAGATTCCACTGCGTCTGAGAGATAAATTAGGTGCGGTGACCATACCTGACATGCATATTCTAGAATCGGGCGCACAAGCATATAGAACAGACGTATTCCGGTTTGAATACTGAAATATTTATGAGAAGAGCGTAAAACAAAGCCTGCAACTCTAGAGGCGTTAGATGTCAGTTGAAGTATGTGGATGTCGAACTTCAGATGGGGGTCAAACGTTACGCCTAAATCCTGAAACCTATCGACGCAAACGAGCACTGAGTGGTCGATTGAGTAAGCGAAAGGAATGCGATTTGCTTTCCTGGAAAAGCACATCCAATAACATTTAGAGATGTTAAGAGTGAGTCGATTATTTCGACACCATGAATTTAAGAGGTCTAAGTCATTTTGAAGATCCAGGCAATCTTGATTTGAGCTGATGACTCTAAAAATTTTCAGGTCGTCCGCATATAATAGGGATTTAGAAGTAAAAATAGACGGGAGATCATTAATGAGTAGATTGAAGAGGAGAGGACTTAGAATAGAACCTTGTGGAACGCCAGAAGTGGGACTGAAAGAATATGAAGTTTGTCCACCCCAAATCACCGTACAGGATCTATTTTTGAAGAACGAGTCCAGCCATGCCAGAAAGGGGCCACTAATGCCAAATTGTTGGAGTTTTGCAATCAGAATATTGTGATCTACGCTATCAAATGCTTTAGCGAAATCTGTGTAAATCACATCCACTTGACCACCTGAGTCAAGTGCAGAGGCAATAGTATCTGTAATTTCAAGTAAATTGGTTACAGTGGAACGCCCCTTTATGAAACCATGTTGCCTATCGGAGAAATTTAGCCGTAAAGCATCATAAATCCTCAAATGCACAATACGTTCTAGGATTATGCCAAAGCAGGATAACAGAGAAATTGGTCGATAATTATGAGCAGAGGAGCGGTCTCCTGCCTTATGGATAGGGAGAATGTTGGCTCGATTCCAGGTGTCTGGGAAAATCCCTGTTGATAGACTCGTATTAGAGATAAGGGCAAGTGGGACACTCAAGGAAGAAGCGAGCGATTTAATGAAAACGTTCGGGATCCCGTCCGGACCAACTGCGCTGCTAGCGTTTAGCGACGCGATTACAGCAGCAACTTCAGAAGGGCACGTAGAAAAAACACTTAACTTGTTCAGGGAAGCCCTAGAGTTGGTGACGATTGAGGAAGAGGATGAGATATAGACTGAAGAAAAAAAGTCAGCAAACAAGTCACACATGGCCTGCTCATTGTTGGCAGTATTGTTCTGGAATGATACAAAACTAACAGAGCTGTGGGATGATTTTAAGGAGTGGACATAGGACCAAAAGGATTTGGGATTGTTAGTTAGGAAGGTAGTTTCTATGGACTTGAAGTGAGCGAGCATTGCTCGCGAAATTACTTTTTTGGCAATCGCCCGAAGTTGACGGAACACAGAAAGGTCAATGTCGGATCGTGAACGTTGGTAGCGTTTGCGGGCTGCGTCTTTCAATCGCACTGCCTGGGCAACATCTTTGGTAAACCAGGGTGACCATTTACTACCTGAAGAACGAGAGGTTGGCGTGTGTAAAGGAATTATATTATGAAGGACTGAGTAAAACATCTAAACAGCACCATTTGGATCAGTATGGTCCAGAAATGTATGGCCTATTTAGAAAAGTAGCAGAAGACTGCTAGATACGATATACAAGGTTGTTTGCCACTACCTTTAAAATGCGTGTAGAACGCAGCCAAGTCAACGCCTGTATTCAGAAACGGTCTTGCTTGAAGTACTCTATCTGCTGATAGATCCCCCAGTAATTGGGACATCAATTTGGCTTATACAATTTTGTACTACGGATCGTGCCAATGTTTTACCCTTGATAGGCCAATAGCGTTGTCGCGCGCATGCCATTAATGCTTGAAAGCCCGCATGCTGATGATTATTATGTATTTGGATAAGGATGAGTTTTATGATAGGATGGGTATAAGGAAGCAGCAACGGATGTTTCTGGGAATACTCCAAATCTGAATGCTCGAGTCTTCCACCTACCCTCAACAATCCGTCGTGGTCCAAGAACGGTGTTAAGTTGCTAAGACGATTACTGGAACTAAGCTGCTTTGTTGCTTCAAGGGATTTAATTTCGGCACCGAACACTTGTTTCTGGATTTCCCTAATTATCATGGACGAGGCTTCTTCCAGCTCCCGATTGGATGCGATCTTCCTACGGGCCATTCTGATGAAGCGAATAACCAATGCCACAATACATTTGAGTTTTCGGAAGGAGTTCCCATGATTGATCTGGTGTATAAAGTGTGACTCTGGTTCAGTAGCTACCAGGACACCCTTACTTTTTTTCCAGCTCGATTTCCTTTAGTATGTGCTTAGCTGGCCACATATCAGAATGTCCATGGAGAAACAACGGTCCATAGAACCATTATGAGTTTTCCTTTAATTTGGTAGGAATGGTGCCTCGAGAGGCTAGATCCGCAAGATTACAATTTAAACTTACGTGACGCCATTGATAAGATGTGGAGTATTGTTGGATGGCGGCAATTCGGTTGGCAACAAACGTCTGGTATTAGGCTGCATCACTGTTTAGCCAGTGTAAAGCGATTTCTGAATCGATCCAGAAAAAGCAAGATGGTTCCGGGATGTTTAGATCAGCTTGAAGGCGATGAAGTCAGCTGCAAGCTTTGCTGCGCCCAATTCCAAACGCGGGATAGTGATGGTTTTAATCGGGGCAACTCGAGTTTTAGCACATAACAAATGAACGGTGGTAGTTCCATAATAATGATTGACTCTGACGTAGACCGCTGCACCATACGCCTTTTCGGAAGCATCCGCGAAGGCGTCCAATTGTGCATTCTTGGAAATCGGCCTCCAAAAACATGTCGCGGTATTCTGATTTGGTTGAGTTGTCCTAGACTTTCATGAAAGTGCATCCATGTTGTGTGCAGTTCCATGGGTAAAGCAGTATCCCAATCCAGTTTTAATTTCCATAAGGTTTGAATAATTATTTTCGCTGTAACGGTTACAGGGCTCATGAGTTCAAGAGGATCAAAGATATGGGCGATCGTTGACAGCGCTATTCTTTTTGTCACCCTGGTTGGATAATTATATGGTAGCACCCTGATTAGAAGTTCATCTTAAGTAGGTTACCACGTTACGCCCAGTGTTTTGATTTGTTCCGTTGTATTATCTGTTAATGTATATTGTAACTCACGATCTGCTGCGTTGATGTCTTTAATAATGTTCGGATGATTTGCGCACCATTTTCTCAACTTCTTCCTTTTTTGTAGGGCTTCTGATAAGCTGTTGGCACCGGTTAGTAAGCCATCCATATAGTAATCCTTCTGAACCGCCTGACTTCCTAACGGGTATTTAAGTTTTGATGTTACGGCCAATTGTTCTAAACATTTGGTTGCCAAATATTGGATCAGGGTAGTGCCATAAGTTACCGTACTTAGTTGATAGTTTATCACTTTTGTGATTCCGCCAAAATATCATCTGGTACGGCCGATCTTCCTGTCCATCTAAAGTTGCCGATACATGTTTTTGATATCGGCCGAAAAGATGCATTTAAATAGGCGAAATCTAAGTAAAATTGTTTACAGGTCGTCCTGGTTGGTGGGCCTTGTGTGGAGTACGCATCGAATACAACTCGCAGTTTAGTCGTCAAGCTGTCGGGATTAAGTACACTATGGTGCGGTAGTACACAATGCGGTCCTTCGACTTCCGTCATGTGACCCAACCTTATACACTCTTCCATAAAGTCTTGGTAGGCCTTTTTGACTTCTGTGTCTTTCTATAATCGCCTCTCGAGCTGCAAGAATCGTTTTAAGGCCAGATCTTTGGTTTGACCCCATTCTTTTGGATCATTAGCGAATGGTAACCGAAATATAAAACGCCCTTCACTTGGATTTCTTCACGTGTTGTATAAAATGAGCCTCACACTGCCGTTCTCTTGAGGTCATCGTGACGGTTGGTTTCTGGTTTTCTTCTATTCTCCAGAATCTTTCCAGATCTGCGTCAAAGTTGGGGCCTTCTGTCCGGTACATTCCACAGATTGCTGTCTTTAGGCGACTTGCGTTGTTTCGAGAATTGCTGACTCGACCGCCAATTACCCATCCAAACACTGTTTTGTAAGACAGTTAATGCTTCCCCAAGCTTAATTTGACCGATTGCCAACAGCTGATGATAGTATTCCACACCAATGAGCATATCCACTGGCCCTGCGTGATTGAAACCTGGATCTGCAAGCGAAATAATCCCAGTATGGACCAACTATCCACCCTGAACGATTCCCAGGGTTGCTGAGAGGTAATCTGATTTACCACGTATGCATTCAGCTTAATCTCGAAGTTTGTTTTCTTAGATTGGATCGGCAAATTCAACTGTCTAGTAGCCTTTCGAATGATTCCACCAATGCTACTTATGGAATTGTTGGCTGTGTCCGCTTTGCGGTTGAGCTAGCTTAAGGCGGCTTGTATGATGAAGTCCGCTTGTGAGCCACGGTCCAATATTACACGCAAGTCAACCATCCGCCCATGATTGTCTGGGGCTTGGACTATTACAGTGCTAAGAGTACCTCGGATCTCATCGCTTCGGTCTCTAAAGATGCCTTTTCTTTAGGCTCAGCTTCGAACTTTGGCGAAGCTTGTTTGGTTGCTGAGAAACTAGTACTTTCTTCCATATGCAAAAGAGTATTGCGCTTTTTGTTGCACTTCAAACAAGCTCGAGATCCACACTCTGTACTTTTGTGTCCCACTCGCAAGCAGTTTAAACAGATCTTCAATTGTTTAGCCCTTCAGCTATGCTAAGTTTTTTGAAGTTCTCACATGCAAAAATCGTATGGGTACCATCAAAATTCTGAAGTCGGTTGATAAGTTGACACCTGTGCAGACACCTTTTTTGGTTGGACCTTGCTACTGATACGTTGTTCACCACCCAACGCTTCTAAGGCCTAGAACCTAAGTTCTAAAAACTTTAGGAAGGAATCCAGTGATCGCAATTATCGTGGTGATTTTATGGCTTGCCCGTACAAGTTATGTGAAGTCTTGTCGAGTTTTTTTTATCAGGATGTAGACCAAGATTGGGTCCCAGTTGGTTGTATCAATGTTTAGGTTTTTTAAGCCCAACATGCATTCTTTCGTTGTGTCATGGCACAACCTTATCGATCTAGCTGACTCGACGATGATTGCCGGTTGTGAGAGCAGCTTATCAATAAATGTGGAGACCACTAGCCTTCGATTATCGCAACGGCTTCGAAGTATGGTCCAAGCATCAGTATAATTTTCATTGGAAATGGGCAAACATATATAAGTCCCTCGGCCTCCCCCAATAAATTGATCTTGAGGTACCTCATCTTTTGGGCATTGCCCACCGGTTGTGAATTGATAATCTGATGAAAAAGATCATGAAACGATGTCCATTGCGCGTTGTCTCTATCAAACTTTCGGGCAGCTTAACATGTAGCTGAATATGGGCTACCTCATGTGGTATTGGCGCTGCCTTTTCTTCAGATGTGGCTAAGGGTATAAGGGCATCTTGAATCCGCTCTTCTATCTTGTTTAGGTCAACTTGGCTGTACATTACCTTTCCACCTTGGGATCTGCACATGCTTCGATGTACGTCTCGCTGTTCCTCCCAGTATCTAGTTAATGTACCGGTTTTAAACTCATAGTATACCTGTGAGGGAGGCGCCTTGAAAATCCCATCGATTGTGTACTCAACGGAACTAATCGTTACCTCTAGTTGATTTCTTAGCCCCTTTAAATTTTCCATAACCTTATTCATTGTTAAGGTCGGTTGATCAATATCTAAACTAGTGCTTAGTTGCGCAGGAATTGGTTTTGGGCTTAGGGATTTGGCAGCCGGTTCATCCCTCTTATCTTCGTTCAAGAGACCAGTTATCGCATCTCTTGCGGTCATATATTCACGTTATATGACCGAAAAATAGTTTCGGGAGAAATAAGGATGGTCGGTGAATGTTGCAGCGTATGCTTGAAGCTGCTGGTGTCGTGAATGAAATAACTCCCAAAGCTCTTCCAACTCGGAAAGTCTTCTGTTCAAATAGGTCACCTTGCAGTAATTCGTTATTAAGCGCTCAATTTCATAGCCAGTTTGGTCTTGTTCCTTAGCTAGATCTTCCATTTTTATTGGTAATCAATTGACATGATATTCAGAACTAGGCTGTGAAAATAAAAGCTAAAAACAAAAGAAAAATCACAAAGAATTCTATTAAAATTCGGTTCGGGGGAAGAATCTAAGTCAAGTGATTGCAACAATCATGTCGGGGTCACCAAAATGTTTGTATAGCGACTAAGGCGTTTCTTTCGCCGCTTTAAAATTTATTTACGTGTTCAATTTCAGAAAAAAAAAACTATCAATGCAGCCAAATTCAATATCTGTCTGTTTATAAGTATTATAACTTCGGTACAATACCGATGCTCTATCGAAAAATGTCAATGATCAAGTGTTTAATTGAAGTAAAACAAACTGGTTCTAAGTGCAATGAGCAACTGACAAAATTTTATTATATCACAATTATTTTTATACATCCTATTTACTTAACTAATTCGTCCACGATAATACTCGTTCCCACGGACAATCGCTTATCACGCACAAATATATGCTTAGCCAAATCACCAGCGATATGGACATGCTCCCACGATCTAACATCACTCATGGGATCATGATATCATATCGCTGACGATGCACAATCGCATGTAAGCACGTCTTGAAGTTTCCGATTTAAAAAAAAGTAAAATGATATTTGTTCTGACTTCAAGACGCGCATGAAGAATTCACGACGTGCATAAGAAATAGTTATTGGATTCAAATTTACAAAGGAAATAAATTTACAATGAGATGGATTTTAAATTTAGATTGTTTTCGAATAATATGCCAGCGTAATTTAGAACTATTGCAGGTTGTTGTTGAACAACATGTATTGACTTGACGCATATCGTTAACTTCTTGTTTTTGCAGTGAACAAGCTAAACTATTAGGTGAACGCGTAAGTGCCTTATTTGGTGATGGCTCGGAAGCCCCTTCTGAAGATCAAATAAACCTAGGTTTTCAAAAAATGGCCGAGGCTGCGGCAATGGCCTTGCAAGGTGATGGACAAGAGAATGATGCTGGTCAGAAGTATGCTGACAGTATTAAGGAAGCTCTTAAGGTATTGTGCCAGTGGTATAAATTTGGCTAACCATTATTTTGAATGTCTCCGTTATTTGCTAGGGATTGAAAGAAGGAGTTGAAGAACTACAGGCACCCGTATCAGAAAATGACTTGGCGAGCATGTTTTCAAGTATAAATTTAGAAGTAGTTATATCTAAATTGAAAGTGAATTCTTTAGCTTAACCATATTTATCTTCAGGGTGGCGGCGAAGGAGATTCAAACCCGTTCTTACCTTTCATGCAAGGTATGATGCAAACGTTACTGTCACCTGAAATTCTTCTCCCTAGTATGAAAGAACTATCGGAGAAGTTTCCAAAATATTTGGAAGAAAATGGTGATAAAATAGATGCAGCTGACAAAGAAAGGTAAGTGTTGATTTTTTTAATTAGAACCATTGCGTATACAGTAGAATAATTTCAGGTATGAAAAGCAACAGCAATTATTTACGATTATTACTAAGGATTTAGAAGAGGAGAAACCAGATGACTCGCCCGAAGTAAAACAAGAACGATTCAAGCGTGTGTTGGACAATATGCAGAAACTTCATGAATATGGACAGCCACCAGCAGATCTAATCGGCGACATGGATGGTGGAATGCCTGCGTTGGGTGCAGCGCCGCCCGGTCAATGTCCAGTAATGTAAGAAAAATGGTAATGGCACATGTTTATCCTCATAGGAATCCTCATTCACTAGTGCTGGTGTTTTTGTATAGGACTGAAAACCATTATTTGATGTATATTGTTTGTAATGAAAAAATAAGTGTTGATTTGTTAATATTTTTTTATTACAATATAAAATGCGAGATTTTACAAACAAACGATTGAAGATTGTTCATATTATCCATTTTGGGTGGATAAGAGCAGTAAAAAGTGGTTGAAGCTTTTTAAAGAATAATTTTTATGGGAGGATAGCAGAATTATTGACCGTAAACAAAAAAAACCTAGAATAACACCTATGCTCATCTATATTTCGTCACATTCAATCAAGCGTACGATATCATCAATTGCATATTATGCTGCAATTCTGTATCCCATGAAAGTTGCTGAGATAAGGGAAACTAACTATGACAGGGTTTTCATAAGTCCAAATCCATAATGAACGGACTAAACCATTCTATATGAACACGGGGATTAAAGCGAACTCCTGCACACTTTAAGTTATTGCTTGAGCATATGAAATTTCTATCAGCACAATAAGAATTACACGTCGATGCAGCTAGTGGCATATGCTGATGACATCAATATTATTTTAAGCCGCGTCGTTCCTTGAACGCCGCCAAGTGGGATTTATTACCCTAAATGGAACCGCCAGAGGTGGATCTTAAAATAAACGAAGACAAAACAAAAATTATGAGTTACAGTAACGGATGCCAATACGAAAAAAAACTTGGCAATAGGGTACTGCAATCTTGAAGATGTATGACAACCCCAGGTACTTCACCGCTGGCTTCGATTCGATTCGTAAGTCGCCAATACTGATCATCCTTACTTTAGGGATTCTCTTTTTTGTCAAGATGACCACTTCGGTTTTCTCCAGTGCTAAACTGAGCCCGCGAGCAGTCATCCAGTCCCTCACTCGGCGCATTATCATACCTAGCCTAAGTTGCGCTTGTTCAACGGTGCGTCCAGCGACCAGAGCCACAACATCATCCGCATAGCCGGCCAAGCGCGACTCATCTGGCATCTCAAGTCTCAGTAGCCCGTCGTAAGACACGTTCCACAGGTCCGGACCAAGGATAGATCCCTGGGCAACACCCGATGTAATTTCCAACCTTCGTTGGCCCTGTGTTGTGTCGTAGAGCAGGCTTCGGTCCTTTAGGTAGTTCCTTAAAAGCCGCATTAGATATTCTGGAACTTGAAAAGAGTTTCCAGTGTATCCAGAATATCCACCCATCTAGCGGAGTTGAAGGCATTCCTGACGTCGAGTGTCACCAACAGGACGATCCGTCGCTTGGTGCGACTATATGCCTCTGCCCTTTGGACCGCGTTCACCACCTCTGCAATCGCATCAATGGTAGAACGTCCTGCTCTAAAGCCGTCCTGCCGAGGAGATAGGTCCCCAGCAGCACGAATCGCGTCAGTGAGTCTTCCCTTGATGAGTTTCTCTAGCACTTTCCCAGCAGTGTCTAGCATGCATAACGGGCGGTATGCAGACGGCGATTCGTGATTTCCCTTCCCCTTGCTGATCAGCACGAGCCTCGCCACCTTCTATCGTACCGGGAAAACCCCGTCGCGTAGGCAAGCGTTGAATGTGCTGAGCAGCAAGTCAGGACAATGGTGATAGATGAGCCGCAACACCTCAGCTGGTACACCATCTGGACCTGTAGCCTTCCTCGCTTTCAATGAGAGGACTGCCTCCTCCAGTTCCAGCTGTGTGAAGAGTGGGCACTCGACTGCTGTTTCACCATGGACAGCGGATGGGCGGGGAAGAGTCCCCACACTATCGCGTCCATCTTTTCCGCGTCATGTATACAAGGCTTCCGTAGGGCACCAAGCTTCCGCATGACCAGCTTGTAGCCAAGGCCCCACGGATGCTTGTTCACATTATCCACTAGGTCTTGCCAGCAGTGAGCCTTGCTACTGTTGATCAGATTGCGAAGGCATTTCCTGGCCGACAGAGCTATGGTGTTAGTATGTGGGTTCAGCGCAATTTTCAATTGATCTCAAAATTTAAAAGAAATTGGTATAACCACCCAAAGAACTAAAATCATTTACCTTATTGTAGCGATGAAGGTACGATCACGGTTTCAGATTTTAAAAACGTTTCCTCGGAGAAACCCGTGTACCTTTACATCTACGAGGAAATACAATATTTCACTAGTACATATTAAATTTTACAGAGCAACATATTAACCTGACTATTAAGTTGTACTCCGTATGGGGCTTCCGGAAACCCACCGGATGCGTTTTCAGGTGGCGGATAGGGGGTGCCCTGACCGGCTAGCCGGCAGGTAAATAGGAAAAAAATACCACCCGTGGACCAAAAACCGACTAAGTCGAAGCGCCGACAACACTCCATTTAGTGTTTACTTGTCGTGGAACCAGGACAATAGCCTCGGATCGGATTGGATAGACGGCAACGACTGTTGCAACGTATAACGCACTATTCTTTCGGATGAAATAAAGAAATATAGAATCAACATCCTTGCAATGCAAGACACCAGATGGTACGGGGAAGACATATTTGACATGCGAAGGCACACCGTGTTTAAAAGCGGAAAATCGCAAGGAAACCTGGGTTCAGGGTGGTTTCCATTGTTGGCAGCACATTTAAACAAATTATCATCGACTTCAAGTCCGTTGACGAAGGGATCTGTGTGATCGCTATGTTCTCATACAAAAACGATCGTCCGCTAGCATTTTAGACATGCGCTCGTTCCGCAGCGCTGTTTTTGATTTGGACCACTGCCTTATAAGGGTCGAGTTCCCAAGCCGTATCTCCAAGATCTGTTAACACGGAAGATCAGGTACCCCAAGGCACCAGATTCACAAGCTTAATGATAGCTCAGTAACGTCCACATACATGTCAGCGCCAGAAAATCGCATCAACATATCCTCACAGGAGAAAGTAATGACATAAAACCATGTGGAAGGCAGTAAGAGATGCGGTAATAGAAGTGGCCTTGGAGGCTTGGGGCACCAGCCAAAGTAGGAACGATTGGCACGACGAAAAATGCAAGGAAGCGATTAAAAAAGGAGCCAGGCGCACAAAAAATATATCCAAAGATCAACTCCGGCCAAAGAAGAACAATATAAAACCCTCCGACGACAAGCTAAAAAATGTGACGAATAAAGACTATCAACACCCAGATCCAACAGATAAACGAAAAAATGATCCTACGTGAAGGCAGATCGGCGTATGCCTCCATTAAACAAATAAGAGACGGCTTCAATCCACAAACAAATCTTTGCAGAAGTGCACAAGGAGCAATCATGGGTAACCCAGTCGAGATAAAAAAACATGGCTGCAATATTTCAGAAGCTATTCACAGCGTCCCCAACAACAACTGAAGTTTCGAAAATTCCAGAAGCAGAGCAAGAACTCCCAGTTTCACAATGAACAAGAGACGAAGTACCGGCAGCAGTACGTGGCCTCAGAAAAATAAGGCTCCTGGAATAGATGGAATACCAGCAGAACTGCTCCAGAGCGGTGGTCACCATCTAAGTAGCCTTCCGCGTCGATCAATATGCAGAATATGGTCAGAGGAGCAGTTACCAGAAGACTGGTGAAGGAGTTTAATACGTCCTGTACACAAAAAGGGGTATCAGTTAAGGTGTGAGAATTATAGAGGCATCGCTCTACTGTGTACGTCTTCTAAAGTGCTCTCTAAAATCATATTATGAAAGTATTATAAGAGAGTTTCAGGGAGGCTTTCGAAGTGGACGGTCTACAATGGACTAAATATTCTCAGTTAAGCAGGTACCCGAAAAGTGCTAGAAATATAACATCGATGTGCACTAACTCTTTTTAGACCAAGCAAGCATATGACAGTGTCGACAGAAATTCCATGTACAAAATAATGCTTGACCTTGGCGTTCCAACAAAACTAGTCCGCATGGCAGAAGGCACGATGCTAAACACAGAGTCCCAGGTCAAGGTAAACGGCGAACTAACGGATAAATTCATAATGGAACCAAGCTTTAAACAAGGAGATAGGCTAGTCCCAATTCTTTTTAATATTGCACTGGAACACGCCATCAGGAAGACATCAGCTGGAACCTCTGATACACTTATGTTCAAGTCCACACACTTGGTAGCATATGCTGATGACGTCAATATTATGCCCGTTCAATCTAAGACACCAAAGGTGCATTACCAAGCTTAGAACCAGAAGCAAAGCGAATTGGCCCACGAGTAAATCCAACTAAAACTAAATTCATGGCTCAAACAAGGAGGAACATTCCAGTCTGACAAAATCTGACCGTAGGAGACTATAACTTTGAAAGTGTAGATAACCTTGTGTATCTTGGGGACAAGCTGAACTAAAAAGACGCCTAAAAGGACGAGATTGGAGGCTGCATAAACGCCGCAAATAAAGTATAATACTTCCTACCTGCAATTCCAAAGTCCAGAGTTATGCACATGCAAAATATGCCCCGCATTTGCAAAACACTAGTCAAACCTGTGCTGTTATATGGAAGTGACGAGCGAATTCGAAAAGGCGGTGGACAAATTTGAGGGAAAAGTGCTCCGGAAAATCGACGGCCCAGTGAAATAAGGAACAGAGTGGAGAATAAGTTAGGTGTATAAATTATTTGACGAACCAGCTGTATCTGCTTACGTAAAGTTACGCAAACTGCAATGGGCGGCACGAAGACGTAATAGGTGACTGCAGATCCCTGCTCGGAGTGATTAACTGGCAAACGAGGTCGTAGAATCGTGATGATTGGAGGAGATTAATCCTGCAGGCGAAGGCCCGGCTCAGGCTGTCGCGCCATACTTGAATGAATTCGTAGAGTAATCTCTGCCATGTTTGGAGCAAGGCGTTAGCGAGGAATCTGAAGTTGTGTGTTGAAGAAAATCTTCGTCGTCGATGTGGCGGAATTAACGTACGATAGAGGCCCCTAAATAGATAGCTATGAAGTTTGGAAATTTGCAAATATTGTTTAGGTTGTTTGATAATTTATGTCTGTTTTTCTTATTGATGACGTGAATTGCATATTTTATGAAGTAGTGATTGCGTGGCTTACATTATTATATACCATTTTAAAGATTATACTATATTCAGTAAAAAACTAAGCGTTACTACGAAACAATTAGTTTGGTTAAAAATATGGACAATCAAAGAAAGCATTATCGACATATTTTATTGTTTTACTTCCGAAAGGACAAAAATGCGATGCAAGTTCGAAGGAAATTGTGTGAAGTTAATAGTGAGAACTGCCTTTTTGAACGCCAGTGTCAGCGTTGGTTTGCTCACTTTCGTCCTGGAAATTTTAATGAGCAAGATGCACCACATACTGGTCGTCCAACCACTACTGATGACGGCAAAATAAAGGCGTTAATCGAAACTAACCGACGTGCAACAGCTCGAGAGATAGCAAAGAAGATCGACTTATCGATTTCAACTGTTTACTTGTACTTACAACAGCTTGGTTATGTAAACAAACTGGTTGTTTGGGTTCCTCACGAATTAAAAGAAATCCACCCCATCAAACGCATTACATATGCGACTTCTTTGCTGAATCGTCACCAAAACGACCCATTTCTGCAAAGAATCAAAACGGGTGATAAAAATGGATAGTTTACAATAATGTAGTCCGAAAACGAGCATGGACCAAACAATCAACATCCAAAGCCGATATTCAACAAAAGAAGATTATGCTTTCTGTGTGGTGGGATAACAGGGGTATAGTCTACTTTAAGCTTCTTCCGAGAAACCAAACTATTGATTCGAACGTCTACTGTCGTGAACTATCGAAATTGAACAATGAAATCAAGAAAAACCGCTCCGAACTGGCCAATCGCAAAGGCGTGATGTTCCATCATGATAACGCCAGACCACACACCTCTTTGATAAGCCGTCAAAAATAAATCGAGCCCAATTGGGAACTGATGCCACTTCCACCCTATAGCCCTGACTTGGCACCATCAGACTACGAGTATAATTTGTTTCGCTCCCTTCATAACCATCTGAATGGTAAAACTTTCGATTCCAATCAGGCTGTTAAATATGAGTTGGACTAGTTATTCGCTTCTAAAAACCAAGGCTTCTTCGAACGTCGAATTTTTCAACTTACCGAAAGATGGCAAAAGTTCATCCAACAAAATGATAAATATTATATCATTGATTGTTTGTTGTTAATATAAATAAATTGACTGGAAAACATGAAACAAACACCATTAACTATCGCACAACCCAATATTAGAAATGTTTCAGTATTCAATTACATGCTCCGTGGAATTCCCACTGTTTCTAAAAATAATTTTTCTTGAAGATAGAATAAAAGGTGTCAAGTAGAATTTCACTTATTATTCATTTCATGGAGGGATTGAATGTGCACGGAGCTCCGGCCACAGGAAAGGTGACACGCGGAAAGAAGATATTGTATTTAGCTGAGCGGATTGAGTTGATGCAGAAAGAGACTTCGGCTAAATTGAAGGTGCGGTCGTGAAGCTGTTGGTACTGGGAGCAAATGCGACGGAAGAAAAAGTGGATTCTTTTTACCGAACTCTCTACGAGTCATTAGAGATTTTCTCAAATTTATAGGAAGTGTTGTTAGTTTTTTACGCGTCTCAAGTATTCTTCTCAGTTTTAAAGAAAGTATAGGCACTCTCGTCTACGCTATTACACGGGCACTGCTTTTTTACTCGAGAGGTGTTGGTGAGTATAATTATGCGGAAGCTACGTTCTTGATTGGCGGTTCATACGGGGGCCCATTGGCCAAAAGCGAGTGGTCCCTACTCCCACCCTTAGCGGGTGGCCTCGTCCGAAAGTCGCCAGCTAACGCGCAACAAATGTACTTATTTAACGGAAAAGGATTTTGCTAATGAATATTTATAAATGCACAAATAAAAATTTTTCTACATTGATACGTTGTTAGGACTATCATTTAATAAATAAAAAACAAATGTTCATGAAGAGAACAATTATGTAATTTGAAGTTGAAGATAGAGGTAAATACAATGAATAGATAATTTGACTTAACGTTCGGTCTTTCTTTTTATTTGTAACTTGGACCGGGGATCTTCTCGAGTCTCGCTCGCCTTCGCCAGACCCAGTTATTCGTTTGCTTTGGCAATCTTTTCGTTTTCAGGAGGTTACCTTGGCCTCGACACCTGTCGATCCGAATTCTGTAACCTGTAATTCGTGAATGTGAAATCCTTTTGTAGTGGGCCCTTGTGCTGGGGAAAAGAACCCGCCCCACGATAGCGCAATGCTAGCCTGCCAGCGCATCCACGCGTTCTCAGACAAGACCAATTTCAGCGAGACCAACATCCTCGCTTGTCGAGGCAGCAGACCATCGCTGCAGTCCTTTACGGACGTTTTATATCCATCCAATTCACTACACATATTTCTTTTCAGTTTTTCCAAGAAACACACAGAATTCTAGAAAGAAAGGCTCAGAGTGTCAAATATCTGGGGCTGAAGAAGTTGTAATTTTTGTTCTATAAGCGATAGGATAGAGGAGAGTCGTGTTTAGAACAAAAAGTCTTCAGGGCTGGCTGAGTTAGTTCCATTCAACACATTTTTTGCTGAAAAATACCCGCTGTTAACCTAACCTTTACAGGACAATTAACTAGCACATATATGTAGCTCCGACATAGAGGAAAGAAGTCCACTGAAAACATAAAAATAAAAAACCGAAGAAAAATACGCGTATATCAAGGTCTACTTAAACAAGCAATTGAGGTTTTCAAGGGCCTAATTTTTCTTCTCGTGTTTGTAAAGTTTAATGATAATCATATCGACCTTTGGCGTAAACTATTTCATTTTATTTCCTCTTGACGTATAGTAAGAACGGAGTTAGCATTATTAAAATAAAGTACAATTTTCACTACCTTTTAGCAAAATTACTATCCATCGCCCTCCCCGACCGTTGAATGTTATTGATATTCGACTTAAGACGGGATTCAACGGAAGTCTGATTTGTCATAGCTTTATGCAACTCCTTGTTTATAAAATTTTTGTCGAAATTCTTCACTTCGTTTGTTTCACGCTCGTATTCCTTTCGATATTTGTCAACTTTAGTTTTACGTTCCTTTTCACGCCACTCAGCATTTTCCATCATTTCGCGATATCTGCGTTCCTTCTCTTCCGTGGTTAGTTTCGGCTTGGGGGCATCCCTCCAAGTCTCTCGACCTACTGAAGGTTTAGTTGCAAGTTCGGCACTTGACTTTGGCACATCACCGCTCGATCGTTTTAATTCGATCTTTTTGCCGGCAGCTGTTACAAGACCATAATTACGTTTAGGATGCTTTTCATCGCCGCTGTTAGCTTCCGAGGAACTTTCACTAGATGAGTCTTTTCTTTTTTCATTTCTTCCCAGTTTCGAGTCCATCCCGGAATATTTTCGCTTTTCAGCATGATCATCTCTACTAGAGTGTCCACTGGTAAATTCTGAATTTCGGTCCGCCCGCGAAGTGCGTTGAGAATCACTTTGCGTTCTATTGTGTCTACGATCACGCCGGGGATCATCGTTGCTGTCAGATGATGATTGTTTGCGATTTTTACCATGCGGGTGATTCGATCGTTTGTCTCCTTTCATTGACTTTGATCGCTCTTTGTCGGAAAATTTGTGTGAAGTTTTGGGCTGCCTAGTAGGACCAGTGTCGCTGTCACTATTCGTGCTTTGCGAAGCATTTCTTTTCCTACTAAACTGCTTCGCATCATCATCCGACAGCTTTCCAACTTCTTTTCTGAGTATTTCTTTTAAATTAATCGTTCCATCAGCTCCGCCAAACTGCTCCTTGATTTGCCGGTATTTTTTGGCCAACAGCTTATCTAAATCTTCATCATCACTGGACGAAGATGACTCACTTTTCTCTTTACTTTTCTTTTTCTTCTTCCGATGTTTCTTGTCTTTTTTCTTTTTGCTCTTCTTTTGTGAGCCTCTAGTTTTGTTGATTTCCTCTTCCTTCTTCAAAAGCCTATGCAATTCTTTTAGCTTGACCGGGTTCTCGAGTATTCTTCGCCTGGATTCCATTTCTTTTTGCCGTATGGCCATCAAGGGGTCTTCGAGGATTTTTCTTTGAATATCAACCTGTTCATCGCTCTGGAAGGCGCGATAGTTACGAATGGAGAACGGGATGCATTCATGCTCGACATGATTTTTTGGAACAGTTACACCTGGAAGGATTTTCTGCTTCTTTTCTTCTTCGTCCAGCTGTTCAAACTGTTTGTCAATTGCCTTGCCAAGGAGGTATTCTTCTCTATTTAAAAGTTCGGATCCACCTAGGGAGATGAAAACAATCAGGTTACATACACATTCTAAAGGGTTTTCTTACTTTTGTACATCCATTCCAATTTTGAGGTGTCTTCGGTAAACATGTTTGATTTGCCAATGTTTGATGGTTCCTCGTGGTTTCTAGACATTTTGAGACGAAGTAATTCAAAGTGTCGTATAAAGATGTACCTTTGATTATAAACTAGCTTTCAAAAATACGTTTGACAACTATGATCGTTGTGGAACATATGTTTTTACTGCCGCAGTCGTTGTTATTGACTCCTCATGACTTTTGGCCGCCTAAATTATTTTAGATTTCAGCAATTTATAGTCACGGAATAATTTACAATTACATATTATAGGAGGGATAATAAATATCGACACCAATCAATTTGACGTATCTCACATTGACAAGTTTATTGTCATTGAAAATATGGGGAATTGAATAGAATAGAGGTAAATCTTTGATTTAAAAAATCAGACAAATAAATAAGAGATTCTCGTCTAGCAAACACAACAAATTGACGTGGTTTTGATTGTGTCAAATATGACAAAAGTATTAAAATATTTCATTAGAAAAATTAAAAAAAAAAGGAAATATTCAAAGCACGCCTTAGATATGGCAATTCAAGAGGGTGTTAGCAAATTCAAGAAAGCAACCAGTAAATTAGTTTTCAAACCATCTAAAATTAATATTTTAATAATAATAATGATGAATTTGCTTTTAATAATAATACTTTTGATAGTTTTGATGTAAGAATTAGCTTCTCAACTTCAGCAACTGTTCACGTTACTCAAAATCAAACGAATAATTCTGATACCGTTAACAAACCATTAGGTTCTATTACTATAAGAGAGTCGCTTCGTGAATTAATTTTTCACAAAAGTCAGTTTCAAATAATTGAATTAATTTTGTACGAGTCAGTCAAAAGCAAGTTTTGATTTTATTGGGGAAGAGTCAATCGTCGAAGGCATCGACTAACCATACCAATAAATCAAGAAAAGGCAACAAACCAAAGACAACTCGGGACTGCTGTATGGAGGAGCCCGACGGCTTCCCTCCGTTGGGGGGCCCCGGGGAGAGTGACGGTGTGAAATTGGCGTGTCAACAAGCGGAGACAAACGAGCACCCAGGATACCGCAGATGCCGGTCACAAAACACAAGTGCTCGAAGATAGACAGGAAGTGTGTCGCCTTCGAAGTGAGATCGAAGAGCTAAAGGCAAGAATTCAAACGTACGAAGAAATGTTCAAGACGGCAAAAAAGTTCAAGAGAGTGGTCCGATACGAAAAATCGAAAATCAGAAGAAAGCTGCAACTCCAATAATAACTGAAGAGGTATTAAGTGCTGGTGGCACCAACGAAAGCCAGAACTACTTTGCGGCGCTGGATGGACTCCAACAGGACATGGAGGTAGACGAAGGTAATAAAGACGATAATTTTATCTTATATTTAAAAAATAAAAATAATGAAAGTAGAAATAGGGAGAAGAAACCAGCCCGTAGTTCTGCTGGTCCTCCTCAAAAAGTAGCGAAGAATACCGAGAAAGTTCCGCCAATTAATGTCTTCGGTCAAAGCGGAAAAGACATGGTTCGGCTGTTGGCAGCCGAAAACAAATTGACAAATTTCGAAATCAAACGAATAAATTCTGAGAAGCTGTCAATTAGAACGAAATTACTGGTTGATTTCAAATCAGCGAAAGATGCTTTGAATTCTGGGGAGGTTCCGCACTTCACCTATACCCCCAGAAGCGAGAAGAACCAGACGTTCTTGCTGAAGGGCTTGGACTGCGGAGAAGATACCGTCGATCTTCTTCAGGTTCTCAAGGAAACAGCACCACAAATCGAGTTTATCTCAGTGAAAACATTCGCGACAAGAAGGTCGACGGTAGAAAAAAAAACTTACCACTTTATTTGGTACAAATAACAAATAAGAGCAGTCCAAGCGCTCTTCAGCAAATCAGGTATTTAAATTTTCGAGTGGTGAGGTGGGAACGCCTCCAGAAGTGAGAAATCAACCAGTGCTATCGCTGCCAACGATTTGGGAATTCGGCTGCCAACTGCGCCATGCATTACCGATGCGTTAAATGCAAAGACGTGCATGCTCCCGGTGAGTGCAAATTGGCTCAGACGGAGCCAAAAGAGAAGTTATATTGTGTGAACTGCGGTGTTTTTGGTCACCCGGCATCATATCGAGGATGCTCCCGATATCAGGATGCAAGATTGAAATCTGCCCCAAAGTAAACACAAATACACCGCATTGTCTTAGCTCCGAGCTTCGTCAAGCCCGGAGTATCATTTGCACAAGCCGCTAGAGGACCAGCAGAAAATGCGGAAAAAAGTGTAAATAATGTAAGTGGCAATAATGAGCTGCTTCTTAAAATTTATCAGCAACTAAATTCCTTATCAGAGCGAATCGATAAACAAGATTCGAAAATTAACATTGTTTTTCAGCGTTTAGGACTTTCAAATGCCTCAAAATAAGTTGTCATCCAGCCACATTCCCACGGATAGGATTCGTCTCATCTCGATCAACGTCAACTCCATTGTTACTTTACATCGGCGTGATTATCTCCTTGAATTCATTGCCAGACAAAAGCCTGACATCCTGCTTCTAACCGAAACCCACCTCGATTCATGGCACTCCATGACATTCAAGGATTTTGAATTCGTAAGAAACGATAGGGTAATAGGTGATGGGGGAGGTGGCACCGGGATATTGGTACGAAGACCCTATCGTTTCCAAAATATTGAAAAGGTCGAATTCAAAAGCTTTGAATCTCTTGAAGTGTCCGTTATCAAAATCTCACTGCCAGGTGGGGATAACCTCATCGTTATCTCTGCCTATGCAACTGGTGGAACTGTTCTCAAGCTCAAGGAGGAGCTCAATTCCTTGTTTGAAATACTCGAATTGAACAGGCTGCATAACTATTATATTCTTGCTGGTGACCTGAACGCCAAGCATACATCATGGCTGAACGCCACCAATAATCCAAGAGGTGTATTCCTGAAATCATGGATAACAGAGAACCAAATTGAATACAGGTGCAATCTTTATGGGTCGGAGTTCCCAACATACCCTAGGACAAATTCATATTTGGACCTTTGCATTGCTGACGCAAGACTCGAATTCAACTTTAATAGTCCTCAACGGAAACTGCAGGTGCTTCCTTATGATAGCGACCATAACGCAATCGTAATGGAAATCAATCATCACAGGGATGATTTCTTCCTCATTCCAGTTCAACACGAAAATCATCGGTTGAACTTCAAAAAAACAGACTGGGGAAAGTTTCAAAAGAAGTTTAATCGTGAGTACCAGAAGCAATGTCTCCCTTCTGATAGTGGCAACTCTTGCTCAATGGTTCCGAATGACAGGAATCTAACTAACGATGAAATAGATGTCTATTTGTCGAAGTTAGAGAAGCTGACGTTGGAAACGATTGAGAAAGTAGTTCCCAAGATTAAACTTCAAAACAATATGGAAGGATATGAAACACCAACCATCGCAAGGTTGAAAAGATTGAAAAGCCTTCTTCTCACACGCGTCAACAATATTTATCGACGATTTTTGGATTACAACCATCCCTCGTTGGCTTTGTTGAAATTACATCTGAAGAATGTCCGAAACTTAATCCGGTCATACTTCAGGAGTGAGGTCAGCAATCAATGGGCGGAAAAATTGAGGGGTATTAGCCCACAGGACCCAGATGGCGTGTTTGCGAAAGTGAATAGCATATTCCGCAAGAAGTCTCGAGTGAAGGTATCGAATCTTGAAGTCACTAGTGATGAGATAAATCTTCTCGATAGGGCTGGTATCGAAATTGATAGTACGACTCCGGATAGAAATGGAAACAGGATTATTTGTGAAGGATTGGATAAACTTGCCCTGATTGGAACACATTTTGAATTGGTTTATCTACCAAACCCTGAGAGAGGGAACGAAATTTTTTCAGAGGTCGTTGAAGCAAAAGTTTCCGACTTCAAATCAAGCCTGAACGGCCAATCAATTCTTCATTTCAATGAAACATTAACATCTGACCTCATACCGAGCTTGAATCTTATTGATTATTTTGTCAGCTATGAAGACTTGTGTTTCATATTTCGCAAGATAAACAACAAGAAATCATGTGGTACTGATGGTATTCCAAATGTAGTTCTCCGACATTTGCCGGAGGTTGCTATTAGGAACTATTGCATATTGTTCAACAACATGTTGAGCAATTCATATTTCCCAAATGAGTGGAAAAAGGCTAAGGTATTTCCGATCTTGAAGAAAGGAAAAGAATCTTCATGCCCCAAAAGCTATCGCCCAATTAGCTTGCTGCCTAACATCAGCAAGGTGTTTGAAGTGATACTCAACAGAGCATTAAACGCCCACATTGAGGAAAATGAGTTGATGCCGAATTGCCAATTTGGTCTTCGTGCCAGGCATTCGACCACACATGCAATAACGAAAGTAACCTCAGACATCTGTTGGAAACTAAATGATAGACAATGTGTTGGAGCATGTCTCATTGATATGGAGAAAGCCTTTGATACGGTATGGTTAGATGGACTTATTTTTAAACTCCTTCAGGACAAGTTCCCCAGACACCTTATCGCCATGATGTGTAATATGTTATACGGGAAATCGTTTTTTGTAACTGATGGAAATCTGACAACAATGCGCGAGTTCAAGGTCTTGAATGGTCTACAGCAGGGAACAGTTACTGCGCCTCTGCTCTTCTCAATCTTCATTCGCAAGCTATTGAACGGCTTTGATTTTAACGTCTCGCTAACGCGATCATTGGTAGCGTTTGCTGATGATCTGATCATCTATACGGCAGACCGAAAAGCTACAATAGTTCAGAGTAATCTCCAAAAAATGTTCAATGATGTACAGCTGTACACTGACAATTGGCGAATGAAAATCAATGCGCAAAAGTCTGAAACAATCTTGTTTCGGACAACGCAGCAGGGGGTCAGTCAAGACCTGAAACGTAATTGGAAAGATTTCCACATCACGGCTGGTGAGGGTAGTCTTGAACGGGTTCCACATAAATCCTGTGTTCGATACCTCGGTGTTTATCTCGATCAGTATCTGTACTATACTGAACATGTGAAAATCATGCTCAGTAAGGCACTTAAAGTAGTCATTGCCCTTCGAAAGCTCTTTCATTCCAGATACATTGATCAAAAGGTCAAAATTATTGTTACAAGACACTGGTTAGACCAGTTTTGACATATGGATGTCAGATCTGGTACAACCAGAGCGCTAGTACTATGGAAAAATTAAGAGTTTTCGAAAGGAAATGTCTTCGTGCATGTACTGGTTTGTACAGAAAGCCTGAGACGGATTGGAAACATTATATATCGAATAGAAGAATTTATCAAACTGCTGAAGTGACTAGAGTCGACATCTTCATATTGAAGCTTCATCGGAATCATATCGCTAGATCTATGACTGTGAGTGAAAACCCTTGGATTTCACAGCCGTTCCACCCTACAGATGGGTATATTGCGACTTGCCTCGCTACTGGCTTCATTCCTCCAGAAGCATTCGTGTATTTGGACATGAATCGATATGTTTTTGATTCTGACGGCGTCCAAGCATATACCACATATATCGACGGGCCACCGATAAGAAGATAAAATATCCTCCGAACTTGAGTTCACGAGACCAACAATTCCAATGGAAATACTCATTTGCTAGATTCGTTGAAGCTGATCGAGTTGAGACGGGGCAATCTAGGTATTGGTGGCTGAATGACAATGTCTAAATTATTCGTGTTTATTTTCAGTTTTGGTGTTCTTCGTTATTTAGTTTTTGAGTTTCAGCTCATTATTGCTACATTTAGTGTTTTTGTTAAAAATTAGGTATAGGTTAGGTATATGTAATGTTTACTATATTCCGTTAGAGATAAGATTAAACACTTAGGTTAGGAACATTGTTATTGATTTTTTTAGTATAAGTTAAAGTTTTTGATTGTATTTTATTAGAAATAAGTTACAACATATTAGGTGTAGGATAAAAGTTTCACTGTTGTGTTTAAATTATAAATAATTTTAGGATAGTGTTGGTTGGTTTTTTCTCCTTTTTCCAATTAAATTTTAAAAATATGTAATAATCGTAATTAATTGAATTTGCTATGGTTTTTTTTTTGATGATATGAGTTAACGATAACGTACAAATTTAGAGAGCCATTTGGGCCATTAAGTTTTTTATTGTTATAGTTTGGAATTTGCTTTATATTCTTTTAAAATTTATAACGATTAGTATTAAATAAAGCGCTTTTGACTTTGACTTTGACTTTGAGAGTCGCTTCGTTCGAGCATTTATATTTGTACGGGCATTTACATTTGTATGGAAATGGAAGGTTTTGGGGCGATTAGGATAACTCTGGCGAAATGTTAGTCGCCGGTACTCAATCCAGCTCAATGAGAGGAGTCTTCTAGAATTCTACGTCTAGCACTCGTTGCGTGTAGACATGTTTTTAATCGCTCCTGTCATTAATTTTAAAAATTAATTAATTTTTCGCAAAAGTCAGTTTCAAACAATTGCAATATTTTTTTACGAGCCAGTCAAAATCAAATTTTGATTTTATTGGGAAAACCATCACCACCGAATTATTCGAATACCTGAAATTCATTTCCTGAAGAAATATCAAAAGTGGAAATACGTTCAAGGGAAGTCCCGGTCTGAGAACATTCCCTCTAGTCTCGCTGCGAAAGCAACGAGATGGAGGAGCCTGATGGCTTCAGCCATCAATCAGAAGGATCATGCCCATCGCCAATGATGACGGGCGAAAAAAAACTAAAAAGAAGTTATGAGAATAAAGAAGAAAACCCGACAATCCTATCGGTAATCGAGATCGAACAGCTGATCCAAGAAAAAGAGAAAGCTGAAAAATTTGAAAAAGAAAATGAAGAACTCAAGCTTCGAGTTAAATCGTTAAAAGCACTTGTTGGAACGTCAACGTTCAACAAGGATAATGAAACCAAGAAAGGCCGACAAGCAAACTCAAAAACCGAAGACAAGAAAATTAAAAATCCACAGGAAGAAGCATAGATGTAAGAGAGAGGATACGAAATGCATCGAGAGAATTGAAGCACTTTATCATGTGGCGTGAAGTTGGCGCGTTATTAGCTGTTGATTTGAATTTCAAATAAATTTGACGTGACGTCTCCCACTAATTTTCGCATCTTGAACTAAATCAATTTTCCGTGCGGGTATTCTAAATTGAACGATGTAAAAGATTGAACATGACTTAGCCTACGAAGGATACGTCCCTGACATGCTGCCTAGAACTGTTTTTACACTCCCACACACGTCACTCCATTTTTCATTTTTCAATACAAAAACACTCGCGATCCGTAACAAACTTTTAAGTTTGACTAATTATCACACGCTTTTGCACTAGATTCAACACGGTTTATCTTCAAAAAATTGTTGTGTGTACAATTTGAAATTCAACTTGATTAGACGTTTCCCATCAATGTTGAACTTTCACAAATCATATGGTTTCAATCATATGGTTGATATTTTGTTGACAATTTGGGGGTTAAGGTATAAGAGGAGTGAGATTTTCGTGAGAGCAACTGGAGAGCCACTTGAATGTGTGGATTCTCTAGCGGCGTGAGAGGCAGGGGGATTTCGATTCGCATGCGAGAGGAAGGCATGTATGTAGTAAAAGTGCTTCACTCACGTATGGATGAAAATACGCTCATTTCGCGTCCATTACTTTATATGTCTTTGGGAAGAAGCTAATCAAGAGGCGCAAACGACAGCAGAAATTACTATGCAGCGCTAGCTGATCTTGAAAAAACGATGAACATTGAAGAGGATACAGGTAAAACGTCTAAGATAGATAATGATTTCATTGAATATCTTAAAATTAAAAATCGGGAGAAAAAACCAAAAGGTTTGTCTGCTGGTCCGTCCGTTAAGATTAATGAAAAAAAAAGAAAAAAAAAAGAAAAAGTCCCACCAATCAATGTGTTTGGGCAAACGGGCAAAGATATGGTTCAGCTTTTGGCAGCCGAAAATAAGCTAAAAGATTTTCAGATAAAAAGAGTCAATGCCGATAAATTGACAATAAGGACTAAGTCGCTGGTTGATTTCCAGGCAACAAAAAATGCCTTAAATTCTGAAGATGTTCCGCATTCCACGTACACCCCAAAAAGCGAAAAGAACCAAACCTTTTTATTGAAGGGTCTGGACTGTGCTGAGGACACAGTCGATCTCCTTCAGGTGCTCCAAGAAGCTGCACCAGAAATACAATTTATTTCAGTTAAAAACTTTGCAACGAGAAGATCCATTGTGGAGCGCAAAAATTTGCCTCACTACTTAGTCCAGATTTCCAGCAAAAGTAGTTCGAGTGCCCTGCAGAAAATACGGTACTTGAACTTCCGCATGGTGAAGTGGGAACGCCTCCAGAAAAGTGAGGTCAACCAGTGCTACAGGTGTCAAAGATTCGGGCATTTGGCTGCCAATTGCGCCATGAAATAAAGGTGTGTTAAATGCAAAGACATTCATGCTCCCGGCGAGTGCAAGTTGGCTCAGGCGGAGCCAACAGAAAAACTATATTGTGTGAACTGCGGTGCCTTTGGTCATCCAGCATCATATCGAGGATGTACCGGTATCAAGATGCAAATGTAAAATTCACTCCAAAACAAAGTCAAGCACACCGCGGTGTGATACCTACCAACTTCGTCAAGCCCGGGGTGTCATTTGCACTTGCTGCGAGAGGACCAGCAGACAATGTAAATAAAATAAATAATGTAAGTGGCAATAATGAGCTGCTCCTTAAAATTTATCAGCAATTAAATTCCTTATCGGAGCGAATTGATAAACAAGATTCGAAAATTAATATTGTTTTTGAGCGTTTAGGGCTTTCAAATGCCTCAAAATAAGTTGTCATCCAGTCACATTCCCACGGATAGGATTCGTCTCATCTCGATCAACGTCAACTCCATTGTTACTTTACATCGGCGTGATTATCTCCTTGAATTCATTGCCAGAGAAAAGCCTGACATCGTGCTTCTCACCGAAACCCACCTCAGTTCATGGCACTCCATGAGATTCAAGGATTTTGAGTTCGTAAGAAACGATAGGGTGACAGGTGATGGGGGAAGTGGCACCGGGATATTGGTTCGAAGACTCTATCGTTTCCAAAATATTGAAAAAGTTGAATTCAAAAGCTTTGAATCTCTTGAAGTGTCCGTTATCAAAATCTCACTGCCAGCTGGGGATAACCTCTTCATTATCTCTGCCTATGCAACTGGTGGAACTGTTCTCAAGCTCAAGGAGGAGCTCAATTCCTTGTTCGAAATACTCGAATTGAACAGGCTGCATAACTATTATATTCTTGCTGGTGACCTGAACGCCAAGCATACATCATGGCTGAACGCCAACAATAATCCAAGAGGTGTATTCCTGAAATTGTGGATAACAGAGAACCAAATTGAATACAGGTGCAATCTATATGGGTCGGAGTTCCCAACATACCCTAGGACAAATTCATATTTGGACCTTTGCATTGCTGACGCAAGACTTGAATTCAGCTTTAATAGTCCTCAACGGAAACTGCAGGTGCTTCCTTATGATAGCGACCATAACGCAATCGTAATGGAAATCAATCATCACAGGGATGATTTCTTCCTCATTCCAGTTCAACATGAAAATCATCGGTTGAATTTCAAAAAAAACAGACTGGGGAATGTTTCAAAAGAAGTTTAATCGGGAGTACCAGAAGCAATGTCCCCCTTCTGATGGTGGCAACTCTTGCTCAATGGTTCCGAATGACAGGAATCTAACTAACGATGAAATAGATGTCTATTTGTCGAAGTTAGAGAAGCTGACGTTGGAACCGATGGAGAAAGTAGTTCCCAAGATTAAACATCGAAACAATATGGAAGGATATGAAACACCAACCATCGCAAGGTTGAAAAGATTGAAAAGCCTTCTTCCTACACGCGTCAACAATATTTATCGACGATTTTTGGATTACAACCATTCCTCGTTGGCTTTGTTGAAATTACATCTGAAGAATGTCCAGAACTTAATCCGGTCATACTTCAGGAGTGAGGTTAGCAGTCAATGGGCGGAAAAATTGAGGGGTATTAGCCCACAGGACCCAGATGGCGTGCTTGCGAAAGTGAATAGCATATTCCGCAAGAAGTCTCGAGTGAAGGTATCGAATCTTGAAGTCACTAGTGATGAGATAAATCTTCTCGATAGGGCTGGTATCGAAATTGATAGTACGACTCTGGATAGAAATGGAAACAGGATTATTTGTGAAGGACTGGATAAACTTGCCCTGATTGGAACACATTTTGAATTGGTTCATCTACCAAACCCTGAGAGAGGGAATGAAATATTTTCAGAGGTCGTTGAAGCAAAAGTTTCCGACTTCAAATCAAGCCTGAACGGCCAATCAATTCTTCATTTCAATGAAACATTAACATCTGACCTCATACCGAGCTTGAATCTTATTGATTATTTTGTCAGCTATGAAGACTTGTGTTTCATATTTCGCAGGATAAACAACAAGAAATCATGTGGTACTGATGGTATTCCAAATGGTGTTCTCCGACATTTGCCGGAGGTTGCTATTAGGAATTATTGCATATTGTTCAACAACATGTTGAGCAATTCATATTTCCCAAATGAGTGGAAAAAGGCTAAGGTATTTCCGATCTTGAAGAAAGGAAAAGAATCTTCATGCCCCAAAAGCTATCGCCCAATCAGCTTGCTGCCTAACATCAGCAAGGTGTTTGAAGTAATACTCAACAGAGCATTAAACGCCCACATTGAGGAAAATGAGTTGATGCCGAATTGCCAATTTGGTTTTCCTTCCAGGCGTTCGACCACACATGCAATAACGAAAGTAACCTCAGACATTTGTTGGAAACTAAATGATAGACAATGTGTTGGAGCATGTCTCATTGATATGGAGAAAGCCTTCGATACGGTGTGGTTAGATGGACTAGTTTTTAAACTCCTTCAGGACAAGTTCCCCAGACACCTTGTCGCCATGATGTGTAATATGTTATACGGGAAATCGTTTGTTGTAACTGATGGAAATCTGACAACAATGCGCGAGTTCAAGGTCTTGAATGGTCTACAGCAGGGAACAGTTACTGCGCCTCTGCTCTTCTCAATCTTCATTCGCAAGCTATTGAACGGCTTTGATTTTAACGTCTCGCTAACGTGATCATTGGTAGCGTTTGCTGATGATCTGATCATCTATACGGCAGACCGAAAAGCTACAATAGTTCAGAGTAATCTCCAAAAAATGTTCAATGATGTACAGCTGTACACTGACAATTGGCGAATGAAAATCAATGCGCAAAAGTCTGAAACAATCTTGTTTCGGACAACGCTGCAGGGGGTCAGTCAAGACCTGAAACGTAATTGGAAAGATTTCCACATCACGGCTGGTGAGGGTAGTCTTGAACGGGTTCCACATAAATCCTGTGTTCGATACCTCGGTGTTTATCTCGATCAGTATCTGTACTATACTGAACATGTGAAAATCATGCTCAGTAAGGCACTTAAAGTAGTCATTGCCCTTCGAAAGCTCTTTCATTCCAGATACATTGATCAAAAGGTCAAAATTATTGTTACAAGACACTGGTTAGACCAGTTTTGACATATGGATGTCAGATCTGGTACAACCAGAGCGCTAGTACTATGGAAAAATTAAGAGTTTTCGAAAGGAAATGTCTTCGTGCATGTACTGGTTTGTACAGAAAGCCTGAGACGGATTGGAAACATTATATATCGAATAGAAGAATTTATCAAACTGCTGAAGTGACTAGAGTCGACATCTTCATATTGAAGCTTCATCGGAATCATATCGCTAGATCTATGACTGTGAGTGAAAACCCTTGGATTTCACAGCCGTTCCACCCTACAGATGGGTATATTGCGACTTGCCTCGCTACTGGCTTCATTCCTCCAGAAGCATTCGTGTATTTGGACATGAATCGATATGTTTTTGATTCTGACGGCGTCCAAGCATATACCACATATATCGACGGGCCACCGATAAGAAGATAAAATATCCTCCGAACTTGAGTTCACGAGACCAACAATTCCAATGGAAATACTCATTTGCTAGATTCGTTGAAGCTGATCGAGTTGAGACGGGGCAATCTAGGTATTGGTGGCTGAATGACAACGTCTAAATTATTCGTGTTTATTTTCAGTTTTGGTGTTCTTCGTTATTTAGTTTTTGAGTTCCAGCTCATTATTGCTACATTTAGTGTTATTGTTTATTTTTGTTAAAAATTAGGTATGGGTTTGGTTTATATTATGTTTATTATATTAGGTTAGAGATAAGGTAAAACGCTTAGGTTAGGAACATTGTTATAGATTTTTTTAAGTATAAGATAAAGTTTTTGATTGCACTTATTAGAATTAAGTTAAAACATATTAGGTGTAGGATCAAAGTTCACTGTTGTGTTAAGATGATAAATAATTTTAGAATAGTGTTGGTTGGTTTCCAATTGAATTTTAAAAATATCTAATAATCTTCATTCTATGCATTTGTGTAAAATGTTCTTAGTTTACAAGAAAATTAATGAGAAATATATTTTTTTTGATGCTATGTTCTTATGGCAAGTTCTAGCGGCTGAAGTGAGGGTATAGAGTCAAAGTCAAAGTCAAAAGCGCTTTATTCAATACTAGTGGGTATAAATTTTCAAAGAATATAAAGCAAATTCCAAACAATAAACATACAAAAACTTAATGGCCCAAATGGCTCTCTAATTTTATACATTATCATTAAACATATTTCTTCAAAAAAACGCTGGCAAATTCAATTAATTAAGACTATTACATATTTTGAAAATCAATTGGAAAAAGGAGAAAAAACCTACCAACACTATCCCAAAACTATTCATAATTTAAACACAGCTGTCAACTGTGAGCTACACCCAACATATTTCAACTGAACTCCAATAAAATTCAATCAAAAAACTCTATCCCACACTAAAAAATTCTCTAACAATGTTCCCAACCTCAGCGCTCAACCTTATATCCAACCCAATATAATAAACATAACATATACCTAATTTTTAACAAAAATGAATAACAACACTAAATGTAGCAATAATGAGCTGGAACTCAAAAACTAAATAACGAAAAACACAAAAACTGGCAATAAACACGAATAACCCAGACACTGTCATTCAGCCACCAATACCTAGATTGCGCCGTCTCAATTCGATCAGCTTCAACGAATCTAGCAAATGAGCATCTCCATTGGAATTGTTGGTCTCGTGAACTCAAATTTGGAGGATATTTTATCTTCTTATCGGTGGCCCGTCGATATATGTGATATATGACTGGGACGCCGTCAGAATCAAAAACATATCGATTCATGTCCAAATATACGAATGCTTCTGGAGGAACGAAGCCAGTAGCGAGGCAAGTCGCAATATACCCGTCTGTAGGGTGGATCCGCTGTGAAATCCAAGGGTTTTCATTCACAGTCACAGATCCTGCGATATGATTCCGAAGAAGTTTCAATATAAATATATCGACTCTTGTCACTTGAGCAGTTTGATAAATTCTTCTATTCGATATATAATGTTTCTAATCCGTCTCAGGCTGTCTGTACAAACCAGTACATGCATGAAGACATTTCCTTTCGAAAACTCTTAATTTTTCCATAGTACCAGCACCCCGGTTGTACCAGATCCGACATCCATATGTCAAAACTGGTCCAACCAGGGTCCTGCAACAGACAATTTTGACCTTTTGATCAATGTATCTGGAATGAAATAGTCTTCGTAGGGCCATGACTACTTTTAATGCCTCACTGAGCATGACCCTCACATGTTCAGCATAGTACAGATACTGATCGAGACAAACACCGAGGCATCGAACACAGGATTTATGTGGAACACGTCCTAAACCACCCTCGCCAGCCATGATGCGGAAATCCCTCCAACCACATTTCAGGTCTTGACTGACCCCCTGCAGTGCAGTCCGAAACAAGAGTGCTTCACACCTCTGCGCATTGACCTTCATTCGGAAATTGTCAGTGTACAGCTGCACATCATTGAATATTTTTTGGAGACCTCTCCGAACCACTGTCACCCTTCGGTCTGCCGTATAGATGATCAGATCATCAGCAAACGCTACCAATGATCGCGTTGACGAGACGTTAAAATCAAAGCCGTTCAATAGCTTGCGAATGAATATTGAGAAGAGCAGAGGCTTAGTAACTGTTCTCTGCTGTAGACCATTCAAGACATTGAATTCGCGCATTGTCGTCAGATTTCCATCAGTCACAACAAACGATTTCCCGTATAACATATTGCACATCATGGCGACAAGGTGTCTGGGGAACTTGTCCTGAAGGAGTTTAAAAATTAGTCCATCTAACCACACCGTATCGAAGGCTTTCTCCATATCAATGAGACATGCTCCAGCGCATTGTCCATCATTGAGTTTCCAACAGATGTCTGAGGTTACTTTCGTTATTGCATGCGTGGTCGAATGCCTGGAAGGAAAACCAAATTGGCAATTCGGCATCAACTCATATTCCTCAATGTGGGCGTTTAATGCTCTGTTGAGTATCACTTCAAACACCTTGCTGATGTTAGGCAGCAAGCTGATTGGGCGATAGCTTTTAGGGCATGAAGACGTGTTTTTAATCGCTGCTGTCATTAATTTTAAAAATTAATAAATTTTTCACAAAAGTCAGTTTCAAAAAGTTGAAATGATTTTTTACGAGCCAGTCAAAAGCAAATTTTGATTTTATTGGGAAAGCATTTATCATCGAAGTGTAATGTGACGCCTACGCCCGGGAATCGAAGTGATTCCGATCCCGAACCCTTGCAACCGGCCAGATGGGTATGTCCTCGAAGTGCCAGCGGACTTCATCTGTCGTGCGGATATCGTTGCGCAGAAAATATTTCTTTTCTTTCCAAATATTTAGATCTGTGGATATAAATATTCGAAATATAAAATTAATCCAAACCCCGACACATTTCGAGACATATCCATCTGGGAATGCCCCCTCCACCGTGGCCATCGAAAAGCTATGCCACTGGCGACAAATGGAGAGGCACATTGCCACCATGTGGCGTGCCATTCCACACACATCTGTTTTGTCCGATGTGACAACCGGTCGAATGTGACAACCACATGAGAGTGGAAGGAGTTTTGGCTGCAGTGAAAGGAAAGGTGGCGGTAGCAGCATGTTGGCGCGGTACTAAATGGGAGTAAAACTAATAAAAAAGGTAATTTTTTTTGTTCGGCTTACATCGACGAATGCATTACCATGTTTTGCTTGCAGTTAATCGCTCCATAAATTGGAATGCTGACCTAACCTTCTGCAGTGCCCCACAACCACCTTTCAAAACGGAAGTTTGTGCGCGAATACAATACATCCAGCTCTTGGCTACGTACAAGTTTCAGAAGAAAATAACATTCATCGCGTACAGATTTAACTAATTAATAAGCAACCTAAGCTTTCGTCTGACTGGATCGTTGCCATAGTCTTATAGGCACATGTTCGGAATTAACTCATCGCTACGAACTGCTCAAACTGGAATGACCTCTTTCTGGTGTACGAATAATACGTAAGTACATAATGAAACGAAAGAAAAATGACAAGGAGAATGCAAAAGTACATTCGTTGTGCAATCATCAAAATCATAGAGCGAACTCCTGTTGATGATTTATGAAAAAGAAAGAATTAAAATAAAATATTCATCTTAGATACGATATAAAAGATTTAAAAAAGAAAAAAACTTTATTTGCAACTAACGTAGTCTAATAGAACCCAAAATTATAGACGTATATGCATAATATAGAAAAAATGAAAACATATTATATACACGACCATATATTTGTTCAAATGTGTTGATCTAGATTTTTTTAAATAGTTTTCTCAAGTTCCATATATTTTCTTACTTAAACAAACGAGGAAACATTTAAAAATATGGTTTGAATCTTGACGTGATAGTAAATAAAATTAAATAACAAACAGAACGCTAGCGAAAGACAAGGACATACGGAAATTACTGACCTGACAACTACAGAAACAACTTTAGAAAAATATTTCGATATAATTTGTGATATAACAACTACACGATAAACAATGTGAAATTTACGAAATACGTGCCTCGATTTTAAACACACGATTTTGATTTTTTTTGATACAAAACAAAAGGTTTTGACAAGCAAAGAAAAACCAATTGATACGGTAACCTTCTGTGATTGCAAAGAAAACAAAATTATCCGTTCAATTTGCGAATAAGTTCTTTTATAAATACCACAAAAAGCACGATGCAACAAACAATCGAAGAATTCGTTATGGAACTAGAGAAATACAATAATTAGCGCAGAAAGCATTATGTGTAGATCATTTGCAAATTAGATGATAAAGTTTAGATGAGAAAAAGAATGAATTTATTAGATATGTCCTGATTGCAATTTGATTTAGACTTCAAGTCTTAATCGACCACTTATATATTTGTTCTATAGTAGTTGGCTAAAGCACTAGTTTGATTTCAACGTTTTTTTTCAGTAAGATATCTATGTAAGAATTATACATTTATATATTTTGTATACTGTACAACTATCTCAATGAATCGCGTAGAAAATAATTAGTATGAATAATAGAACGAATTAGAAATATAGGAAAAGCAAAAATTAAAGTAGAAACTGAAGAAAGAGATTATTGAAACTAATACCAAAGATACAATGAGGAGTTTTGAATGTATTGATATCTTGCCTATATAGTTACTATGGACAACGTACTAAAATTTCATTGTACCATATCTCATCTTTTAAGTTCCACTCAAAAGTCTGGATCATACTTGCAGCTTGAATTTGATCTATAAAAATGACAGAACATAATACTCAATTCTTGCCTAGTTTTTAGTCATTTTCGCAAAAGTGAATTTACAATTTTTTTTCTTTTGTGAGAATTAATATTTATAGAAAAAGAATTTGACTTTATTTTTTATATTATAATAGCTTCAATTTATAATATTTACTTGGCTGCTTAAATAATGATATTAAGTCAAACCCAGAAATGCTTTCAGTTTATATTTCGTAATCAAGAAATTAAATGCTTGCCAAGTATGTACAAGTAATATCAAATAATACATATTTTTCAACTTATGCTTCTTACTCTTCAATCAGAAAATCTATCAGCAAATCACAATTAAATAAAGTGAAAATTTGTGTTCATGACATTTGGTTCTCAGTTTGGAATTTCGTAAATTAAACAATAAAGAATGAAAAGAAATTCATTAAATTAAAATGGTCATATTTATATTTTTTATACCAGCCAATAATTATATTTTTTCACTCAGTTTGTAAGCGTGTGTAAAAAAAAAAACGACAATTTAACAATATTTCATCTACTCGTATAAACTTAGCAACAAACATACATACATGATATGGATTATTTGAATTAGTTTCGTAGTTACATAATCAGTTCCTTATTTGCGAGTGCGCCTTGTGCCCATCGAAAGAAAAAAATTGAAAAAGAAAAAAGGATTCGAAGTGAAATTTTCAATTATAATTTTTTAAGATATTTTCTGGCGTTGTGAAAGAGACTAAGAAAAACCAAAACAAAAACAAAATTGAGGTGAACTAAATCTGTTCGTAGATATAATCTGCAATGAAAGCTGTTTGTAGTTATTTAGTGAAGTTAGATTTAAAGACGGAATTAAAATGAAGTGCTAAAAAGATAACCACGACTTTCCTTTTCTGCGGTTCTTCTTTTTCAGTGGAAAGAGAGAGTACAGGGTAGGTATGCCGTCGCGAGGATAGGGTTTCGCCAAATCCGCTGAGGTCGGTTTCGCGTCGCGCGCGGTACGCGGTACCTTTGATTGTTTCGTTATTTTTTTTTTAGAGTAGTCTTCGTCGGGTTGAGTTAGAGTAGGATACTTTTCGGTACCGCGTCGAAACTTCGGGAACGCGAAATGAAAGTTAGATCTTGTATTATTGACTGGTTATAAGAAGGAATACGGAGTAACGTAAAGTAGGTTTCTTCTCCGTATGGTTTTGTTTTGTAACGCGTTTGGAAAACGGGCATGTTCAGGTGGCTGAAATATTGTAATTGAGCGTAACCCATTCGGAGACCCGCGACCGAAATCCTCTCCGAACTAGCTGGCCGACAAGCAGCCACCGCGTGAATGGGTTACGGTGCACGGATTGGTTGACCTGTTGGTACCATCCGTTGGCACTACTCAGACTTAACGTCTAGAACCGATGAGAGGTCGGTTCCGCGTTCGAACTTAAAATGTTGAAAATCATTACAGAAGGCATCGACCCACGGAATCAATAAATCGACAAAAGGAAACAAACCGAAGAGTAACTCGGGACTGCTATATGGAGGAGCCCAACGGCTTCCCTCCGTTGGGGGGCCCCCGGGGAGAATAACAATGCGAAATTGGCGGCAAGTGTCAATAAGCGAAGACACACGAGCACCCAGGACTCCGCAGACGGTGGGTGTAAGACTCAAGTAGTCGAAGATAAGCAAGAAGTGAGTCGAATTCAAGCTGAGATTCAAGAATGAAAAATAAGACTGAAAACGTACGAAGATATGTTCGAGACAGCGAAGAAAGTTCAAGATACTGAACTGGTACGACAAATCAATGCGGAAGCTAAACAGAAGAAAGCTGTTAAACTAGTCATCCCAGAAGAAGTATTAAGTGCTGGAGGCACTAACGACAGCAAGAATTACTATGCAGCGCTGGACGGACTCCAACAAGAAATGGAGGTTGATGAAAATATTAAAGGTAATGTTAGTACAGATGATGATAATTTTATACCTTATTTAAAAAATAAAAATAAGGAGAAGAAACCATCCCGTAGTTCTGTTGGTCCTCCTCAAAAATTACCCAAGAATGCAGAGAAAGTTCCGCCAATTAATCTGTTCGGTCAAAGTGGAGAGGACATGGTTCGGCTGTTGGCAGCCGAAAACAAATTAACGAATTACGAGATTAAACGAATCAATTCCGAAAAGTTGACTATCAGAACGAAATCACTGGTTGATTTCAAATCAGCAAAAAATGCTCTGAATTCGGGGGGTTCATCACTTCACGTATACCGCGAAAAGTGAGAAGAACCAGACCTTCTTGATGAAGGGCTTGGACTGCGGAGAAGATACCGGCGATCTCCTTCAGGTACTCAAGGAAGCAGCACCAGAAATTGAATTTATCTCCGTTAAAACGTTCGCGACAAGAAGGTTGACGGTAGAAAAAAAATATACCACTTTATTTAGTGCAGATATCAAATAAGAGCAGTCCAAGTGCTCTTCAATAAATCAGATACTTGAACTTCCGAGTGGTGAGTTGGGAACGCCACCAAAAAAGAGAAATCAACCAGCGTTATCTCTGTCAACGATTTTGGCATTCGGCTGCCAACTGCGCCATGTATTACCGATGCGTCAAATGCAAGGACGTGCATCCTCCCGGTGAGTGCGAATTGGCTCAGACGGAGCCAAAAGAGAAATTATACTGTGTGAACTGCGGTGTTTTTGGTCACTCGGTATCATATCGAGGATGCTCCCGATATCAAGATGCGAGAGTAAAATTTCTCCCAAAGCAAACACAACTATACCGCAGTGTCTTAGCTCCGAACTTCGTCAAGCCCGGAATATCATTTGCACAAGCCGCTAGAGGATCAGCAGAAAATGCGGTAAATAGTGTTAATAATGTAAGTGGCAATAATTAGCTGCTTCTCAAAATTTTACAGCAACTAAATTCTCTATAGGAGAGAATCGATCAACAAAATACGAAAATTAATCTTGTTTTTCATCATTTAGGGGTATCAAATGCCTCAAAATAATTTGTCATCCAGTCACTCCCATGGATAGGATTCATCTCATCTCGATCAACGTCAACTCCACTGTTACTTTACATCGGCGTGATTATCTCCTTGAATTCATTGTTAAGCAAAAGCCTGACATCATGCTTCTCACTGAAATTCACCTCAATTCATGGCACTCCATGACATTCAAGGATTTTGAATTCGTAAGAAACGATAGGTTAATAGGTGATGGGGGAGGTGGCATCGGAATATTGGTTCGAAGACCCTATTGTTTCCAAAATATTGAAAAAGTCAAATTCAAAAGCTTTGAATCTCTTAAAGTTTCCGTTATCAAAATCTCACTGCCAGGTGGGGATAACCTCTCGTTATCTCTGCCTATGCAACTGGTGGAACTGTTCTCAAGCTGAAGGAGGAGCTCAATTCCTTGTTTGAAATACTCGAATTGAACAGGCTGCATAACTATTATATTCTTGCTGGTGACCTGAACGCCAAGCATACATCATGGCTGAACGCCTTTAATAATCCAAGAGGTGTATTCCTGAAATCGTGGATAACAGAGAACCAAATTGAATACAAGTGCAATCTATATGGGTCGGAGTTCCCAACATACCCTAGGACAAATTCATATTTGGACCTCTGCATTGTTGACGCAAGACTTGAATTCAGCTTTAATAGTCCTCAACGGAAACTGCAGGTGCTTCCTTACGATAGCGACCATAACGCAATCGTAATGGAAATCAATCATCAAAGGGATGATTTCTTCCTCATTCCAGTTCAACACGAAAATCATCGGTTGAATTTAAAAAAAAAACAGACTGGGGAAAGTTTCAAAAGAAGTTTAATCGGGAGTACCAGAAGCAATGTCCCCCTTCTGATGGTGGCAACTCTTGCTCAATGGTTCCGAATGACAGGAATCTAACTAACGATGAAATAGATGTCTATTTGTCGAAGTTAGAGAAGCTGACGTTGGAACCGATGAAGAAAGTAGTTCCCAAGATTAAACATCGAAACAATATGGAAGGATATGAAACACCAACCATCGCAAGGTTGAAAAGATTGAAAAGCCTTCTTCTTACACGCGTCAACAATATTTATCGGGATTTTCGGAGTTCAACCATCCCTCGGTAGCTTTGTTGAAATTACACCTGAAGTAATCTGTTCATACTTCAGGAGTGAGGTCAGCAATCAAAGGGCGGAAAAATTGAGGGGTATTAGCCCACAGGACCCAAATGGCGTTACCGCGAAAGTGAATAGCATATTCCGCAAGAAGTCTCCAGTGAAAGTATCGAATCTTGAAGTCACTAGTGATGAGATAAATCTTCTCGATAGGTCTGGTATCGAAATTGATAGTACGACTCCGGATAGAAATGGAAACAGGATTATATGTGAGGGATTGCATAAACTTGCCCTGATTGGAACACATTTTGAATTAGTTCATCTGCCAAAACCTGAGAGAGGGAATGAAATATTTTCAGAGGTCGTTGAAGCAATAGTTTCCGACTACAAATCAAGCCTGAACGGCCAATCAATTCTTCATTTCAATGAAACATTAACGTCTGACCTCATACCGAGCTTGAATCTTATTGATTATTTTGTCACTTATGAAGACTTGTGTTTTATGTTTCGCAGGATAAACAGCAAGAAATCATGTGGTACTGATGGTATTCCAAATGTAGTTCACCGACATTAACCTGAGGTTGCTATTAGGAATTATTGCATATTGTTCAAAAACATGTTGAGCAATTCATATTTCCCAAATGAGTGGAAAAAGGCTAAGGTATTTCCGATCTTGAAGAAAGGAAAAGAATCTTCATGCCCAAAAAGCTATCGCCCAATCAACTTGCTGCCTAACATCAGCAAGGTGTTTGAAGTGATACTCAACAGAGCATTAAACCCCCACATTGAGAAATATAAGTTGATGCCAAATTGCCAATTTGGCTTTCGTGCCAGGCATTCGAGCATACATGCAATAACGAAAGTAACTTCAGATATCTGTTGGAAACTAAATGACAGAGAATGTGTTGGAGCATGTCTCATTGATATGGAGCCTTTGATACGGTGCGGTTAGATGGACTAGTTTGTAAACTCCTTCAGAACAGATTCCCCAGACACCTTGTCGCCGTGATGTACAATATGTTGTACGGGAAATCGTTTGTTGTAATTGATGGAAATCTGACAACAATGCGCGACTTCAAGGTCTTGTATTGTGTCTAGCAGGGAACGGTTACTGCGCCTCTGGTTTTCTCAAAATTCATTCGCAAGCTATTGAACGGCTTTGATTTTAACGTCTCGCCAACGCGATCATTGGTAGCATTTGCTGATGATCTGATCATCTATGTGGCAGACCAAAAAGCTACAATAGTTCAGAGCAATCTTCAAAAAATGTTCAATGATGTGCTGTTGTACACTGATAATTGGCGAATGAAAATCAATGCTCAGAAGTACGAAACAATTTTTATTCAGTCAGTCAAGACCTGAAACGTAATTGGAAGGATTTCCACATTATGGTCGGCGAGGGTAGTTCGGAACGAGTTCCACATAAATCCTGTGTTCGATACCTCGGTGTTCATCTTGATCAGTATCTGCACAAAAGTAGTCATGGCCCTACGAAGACTCTTTCATTCCAAATAAATTGATCAAAAGGTCAAAATTAACTGTTACAAGACCCTGGTTGGACCAGTTTTGACATATAGATGTCAGATCTGGTACAACCAGAGTTTTTGAAAGGAAATGTCTTCGTGCATGTTCTGGTATGTACAGAAAGCCTGAGACGGATTGGAAGCATTATATATCGAATAGAAGAATTTATCAAACTGCTAAAGTGAAACTTCTTCGGAATCATATCACAAGATCTTAACTGTGAGTGAAAACGCTTGGATTTCACAGCCGTTCCACCCTATAGACAGGTATATTGCGACTTGCCTCGCTACTGGCTTCGTTCCTCCAAAAGCATTCGTGTATTTGGACATGAATCGATATGTTTTTGATTCTGACGGCGTCCCAATCATATATCACATATATGGACGGGCCACCGATAAGACGGTAAAATATCTTCCGAATTTGAGCTCACGAGACCAAGAGATACTCATTTGCTAGATTCGTTGAAGCTGGTCGAGTTAAGCCGGAGCAATCTAGATATTGGTGGCTGAATGACAGTCTAAATTACTCGTGTTTATTTTCAGTTTTGGTGTTTTTCGTTACTCAGTTTCTGAGTTTCAGCTCATTATTGCAACATTTAGTGTTGTTGTTTATTTGTGTCAGAAATTAGGTATAGGTTAGGTATATGTTATGTTTATTATATTAGGTTTAGAGATAAGGGTAAACGCGTAGGTTAGGAACATTGAGATAGCATTTTTTTTAAATATAAGATAAACTTTTTGATTGAATTTTATTAGAATTAGGTTATAGCATATTAGGTATAGGATAAAAGTTCACTATTGTGTTAAAATTATAAATAATTTTGGAATAGAGTTGGTTGGTTTTTGCTCCTTTTTCCAATCGAAACATAAAATATGTAATCATCCTAATTAATTTGAATTTCCTATGGTTCTTTTGATCATATGTGTTTAGCTGACCACGTATAAATTTAGAGAGCCATTTGGGCCATTAAGTTTTTGTATTGTTATTATTTGGAATTTGCTTCATATTGTTTTAAAATTGATTACGATCTGTATTGAATAAAGCGCTTTTGATTTTGATGTAAAGAACAGGCAAAAATTGGATCCCCCTTTGTGCAGCTACCTTATAGCCTAGACAGACATGCGGTATATGAGCCTAGTATACTGCGTAATACCTAGTATACCACGTCAGAGCATATATACTAACTAGCATCTGCAATCGAGAAGCTTTCAAAATGAAAAAAGAGGCAGATAAGTAAAAGATAGATTAAAGTTTACCATGTATTGGTTCGATTGCTTGCAAATTCAAGTTACCTAGTATCAATACAAAGATAAATTCCAAGAATAAATGAAATTTCCCTGTAGCAAATAAATTAAATTGATTTTTTGACAATATTTATTCAATTTGCGGGAAGTTTACCAATTATTAGTGCTTATCAAACCAAAGTCAAAGTCAAAAGCACTTTATTCAATACTAATCGTTTTAAGCTTTAAAAGAATACAAAGCAAATTCGAAACAATAACAATCCAACAACTTAATGACCCAAATAGCTCTCTAAATTTATACGTTATTAGTTAAACACATTTGCTCAAAAAAGAAATCACAGCAAATTCAAATTAATTAAGATTATTACATATTTTATGATTCGATTGGAAAAAGGAGAAAAACTAACCAACACAATTCAAAAATTATTTATAATTTTAACACAACAGTGAACTTTATCCTACACCTAATATGTTACTACCTAATTAAATTAAAGTTCAATTAAAAACTTTATCTTATACTAATACAGTTTTATCACAATATTCCTAGCCAAAGCCCTAAACCTTGTCTCTAAACCTAATACGAGTATAATAAACATAACGTATACCTATCCTAAATATTGAAACCTATCTCTAATTTTTAACACGGACACAACAACACTAAATGTAGCAAAAATGATCTGAAACTCAAAAAAAGTCAGTGTTGCAGCCAATTTGACTAGTAACCAAATCCGTCCAACGCAACGAACGTAATCACTAGATTAATTATCTTAACGGAACGAGAAAATAATTGAAAATTCGTTCTTTTTTTCGTTTATCCGTGTTCAATTTTACTTTCCGTCTCGAATCTTTCATCTAACCGTCACCCTTTGCGACTATCCAGTAATTCCTTATCATCGTGAACCGTACAGCAACTCGGTATCAACGAAAATCCCCTTTCCGTTGCTCGCCAGAACGGGTTATTTCCAGTCTCATTGAGTTTTTCTTTCCATTACGCTTGATGCTTCCGCACCATATTGCAATGTGCATAATTTTTGGCATATGTATTGTTTTCTCTATTATTCATTACTCAAGGTTTAGAGTTTTACAACAATCGGGATATTAGCAAAAATTAATTTTATTATTGATCCAAAGATTTTGTTAACAACAATTTGAATACTTTAGGCAGAACGCTCACAATCAATCTTTGATGGGTATAGAATTAGCATATGTAATGGTTTAACATGTCTCGTACGTTCGAGATTTCCCGAAGAAAATCTAAGCTAACTTCTCATCGGTTTTAGACGTGAAGTCTTGGAACGCGACAACGGACTGTACACATCAGGTCAACAAGTCCGGACACTCTTAGTCTACTCCGAGGTGGCTGCTAGCTAGCTATCTAGTTCGGAAAGGAGTTCGGTCACGGATTTTACGCGAATAGACTAAGCCCGAAATACAAAAACCCAGCAACCGGTTCAAATGCCCGATTTACAACGCGTCGAACAACTTACAACGACCCTACTTGAAATTTGCAACTTCGTTCCACGGAAAAGGAGCCAAGACTATCGATGAAAAAAAGCGTGCTCCCAAATATTACCGAGGCGGTGCTCGAAATACTCTTCTCAAATTCAAACCGAAAAAATCTACTCTAAGGAAAAACGCAAACTCAATCTATGGCACCGCAACACGAAACCGACCATAGAAGGATTACTGGAACCCTACCCTCTCGGCGGCATAGTCACGTTTCGCCGACATTATCCTGCTGAAAGGGAACGGTTTTACTGGAAAGGAAAGACTTGAATTAATTCAGCAATTCATTGTAAATTTTATTTCTTTCACTCTTATTACTCGGTTTGCCGTTCTACTTTCACTTAAATCTGCTTTTTTCATCTTTGACATTTTAACTTTCAATATTTTAATTTAATTAAATTAGGATTTCTATTACAAGTATTATTATCTTCCATTTAAAAACGAGAAGCTTCTATAATTTAAAAATCTGTAACGTTAAAAAATCGTTTAAATATTTATCTTAGATACTTTTCCTTTCCTCACTTAATTTCAGTTGTCTACTTTTTCTTATTTTAATCATTAATTTTAGAAAACGAAAACGATCTTTCATCTATGTTTTGTTTTAAAATTTTAAGTTTTTAAATAAGATCACTTTTCGGGTCTACGTACATTCTAAGCCTTAAACAAATTTGCTGTTTGGTTATCTATTTTAAATTTAGTCATAAAGAGCTTATTTCTTATCGGGAAAGGATTCTGGGGGTTGAAATATGTTTTAGAATTTCTCAAAAGTTTACATGTATCGTGTTGAAATCAAAAAGGAAAATTAGAATATCTCAAATTCTAGCCAAGAAACAAAAACAAATGATGGAGGTCAATAAGTTATTTCGTGGTGGCACTGTCATCTTGCCTCTTTTAATTGCCAGCACCACTCTTTGTTAATTATTTTAGTAGATCGTATGTAAAAACTATCAGTGAAAATCGGATACACTTTTTTCTGTGAATATTTGTTTACAATTACGTTTGTGTCTTCGGATACCCTTAATCAGTTTCATCTTTTAAAATCAATATTAATATTTGTTTGTTTTAAAGAAAAGCATTGGTCTTAAAGTAGAGTGTGATTGTAATAAATAACTTCATTATTTATCCACGTCCACGAGCGCTCGAGGTGTAAGCTGTGGCTGAAAGCAATGTTAACTACAATGTTTAATTTAAAGGACATTATTATTGTCCCCGATTTCAGTTATTTTCCAACCATTCAGTGTTCAAAGCGTTTCAATAGGCGGATTATTTAACTTACAAAAAAACCCAAACACATTCATGATTTTTGTTATTGTAGACCTCTAGGAAAAACAGCCGTATTGATCTTTTGTGTTTTGCAGATGCGCAATTACAAGGTATTGCGTAATTATATTTATTTGGTATGTGATCTCGACCGAATTTAATGAAGTGATATAACTTTGAAGTATGTTTCTTTGTATTAATCATTAATTTTGCAGTTTCCACAAAATTTACAGCTATTTTATAAAAACCCCAGTTCCGCATCGGCGTTTATATTGCGAGTTTGCTTAGCACTAAAACTGCGGACGAGCTATGTAAAACTATCTTTTCACGACGACACGTTGGCTGCTGCGGATATATAAATACGAAAACTAAAAGTTTTTTCTATACCTAAATGTTGCGACTGAGGTATCTAGTATTTAATACCATTAAAACGGTGTGATAAAAAAAACGTTCATTATCTAAAGACATCCACTCACTTTCTTCTTCTTCGTAGCCCTAAAGCCCCTTTCGGGCCTTCGCTTAGAGATAGTTAGAGTATCTCACTGTTATGATCGAATGTATCGGTACTCCACAAGGTGATATGATCATTATCACGCTTTGGCCGTGTGTCCGTCCACACAGCTGTGAAACGTTCTGATTTGAAACCAGCACGTATCTTAACTGAACAGGCTTATAGTCCGTCCGAAGAACCACTCGAACTAAATCTCGTTGACGCCAACGAAACTTGAGCCAGAGACTTTCAGCTTAGTGCTCTAACCACCGCTAAGCCACGCGGACTACTTTTTCCATCCACTTTGGTGCGATTAAAAATTCTCTTTCATTTTGTTTTTTTTTAAATAACTATCCCCCTCTAAATGGAGCAAATCTTCATTTTTAAACGGAATGACGAATTGGAAATTCATAATTTTAAAATAAACTTGACAGCCATTATGACATTAAAGACAGCTGCAATAGAACGTTATATTTTAAATCTTGTAGTGGTTAGGTATTTCAGAAAGTCCGTAAAGGACTGCAGCGATGGTCTGCTGCCTGGGCAGAAGAAGGTGTTAATATCTGCTGAGAATGCCCTTGTCTGGGGACGCGTGAATGCGCTGGCAGGCTAGCATTGCGGTGTCGTGGGGCGGGTAGGTAACTATACCAGGGGCAACTGACTTGTTCATGGAACAAGAGAAACTCGTCCTTACCCGGAGAGGCTCATGGCCCACAAATGAGAGAGGGGCAACCGGGTGGTGATGGAGCCCCTGCGCACCCACCTAACCGGATTAAAATCCATAATTGTTGCAGTGGCCAGGTATTCCTCTTCTGAGTGGAAAACTCATACAACTTAACTTGCATAAGCCTTCCCATTAGAAGAGAAGTACCCCGGTGACCAATTTATGCCATAGAATTATGCAATTCGATAACATAACTCTATGTCATAAAGAGGCACTCTGCTTGGGCCACTCAACCCGCGAAGTCACCTGAAACAAAGAAAAAGATTAGTGAGGACCCAGCGGCTGGCTCATGTTTTATGGGGAAAGCCTGCCACCTTACCGGGTCCTATACCCGGTCAGAACTAAAGGAAAGGAAAGACCGAAAGTGACGGGGTATTAATTCATTTCATTTTTCCTTCCCCCTTCCTGCATTGAATTTGTAATTGAACAATTTTTAAAGTTGGATCAATGTATCAATATAATTTAATCGAAAATAATATATTTTTCTCTTTAATACAATACTAACTTTAATAAACCTTCTTTTTATTTATGAATATAGATAGAATAGAAAAGTAGAAAAAAATTTTAATTAAAAAAAAACAAATTTAGATAAAGAAAGCAAATACAAATCAAAGGCACTTACCCGCACGGTCCTCCGAGCACTCGACGACGCCTTTATTATTTCGAATCTATTGAACTGTGTGTTTAAACTTTTTGTCCGTTTCAGCGCTTTTCCGATTTTTCTCGCACTCACAAAATATCTGTTTGCTGTTCCGAACTCCGCTTTGCACCGATTTGGTTTCCGATACTTGATTTGCTTTCGAAATTTGCAAGAATTTGCCTCAATGCTTTTTCCGATTGTCGAGGACTAGAGGATGATACGAAAGATACATAGGCGAATAGATTCGCGCTTCCAAATTCGATATCTCGCACTTTGCTGCCCACACGGAAAAGTGATTTTCGTCGATGGGAAATTGAATGGGAACGAGAGAAAACTTATCGTGAGATGAACGGGGAAAAACTATATTTATGCACCAATTTCACTGTTATTTACGTTACAATTGCGAATTCTGCGGTACTGAAATTTGTGATTAGGTTTTACTTCTGCAGATCTTACAGATACTTTCTGCTAAAACCTCTGAAAATACACCGAGAGAATATGTGAATGGCGTGCACTGCGTTCTGTTGACGATGTTATCTTCTTTGGATTAAAACCAAAATGCACATCCCTGATGTGAGTCATTCGTATTCGCGCTCGTTAAATTCACCAATCCTCCTTCGTCTCCGTTAATAAACAAATTGCTGTTCACAGTTAGCTTAGTGCTAGCTGTTTTTCCCGGGGCACTGCTTATTGTTGGCTCTACATAACCCGCTTTTGTGTGTGTGTTTTGATTCACACACTCAGTTGTTGAGGTACGCTTACACTCACACTTTTTCCGAAGTATTTCAAGCAAATCTAACGAACAATTTTCCCGTTTCTCCCTTCAATTCGCTCGCCGCAAATTGAATTTTCTTGTCTCGTCCACTACTCGCGACAATCTCCCCGTTAAACTCCTACACACACCCGATACCAACTCCCGAATCAACTTTTCCTCCCAATGTCTCGCGGCAGACTCCCCACTCGCGACAATCTCCCGGCAACAGCACCAGCAACACAAGCAAATGCCACTCCCGCTACCGCCACCTCTAGCGCTCATACTCTCACTATGACAGTATTGCTGTTACTCTTGGAAGTGCTCAAAGATGACGATGATGAGGAGTCTGTTATCGAAGGGGCTGGTGCTATTCCCGAGGATGATCCTACCGCTACATTCGGATGTGCATGCGCTACGGACGTGGATACAGGAATCGCATTCTCGCACCATTGGACGACGAATGTGAGGCATTAGATCGCTGTGAACCCGGCGCTGTGGAATTAGGTGGTAAACTATTTGCCGAAGGATGCTGTGACCCACCGACTGACGCTGTCAGTGTAACGAGTTCTGCTGATGATGATCACTTTCAAGATGTGATGTGTTATTTTTCGCGACAGCGGCAAATACAATTGGTGGTGTTGCTTGAATCACAGACTGTGGCTGAGCATTTACTCCTGTTGCATTTGAATTAATATTATTTGCAGTCACTTGTTGGTTATTTATCACTGACGTAGACGTCGTACTTGACGAGTTAGCAGCATTGATTTTTACTAGGCGTTGAACTAACAATTTTAATTTGTGTTGTGGAACCAGAACTATTCGTGCTCGACGAATTTGAATTAGCATCGGCTTAAGTGTTCGCTCTCACGGTCGTCGGTTTCACAGGCTTTACTTTACTACTCGCATTATTTTCATTCTTATTTCGTTTGTCAGCTGCTGTAAATTCCACTGATGCCGAGTCACTGCTGTAATTCAAATTATTTGCATTACTGCAATTAAGGGCAGCAGGCGATTGCACCGGACTTGTTCCTGATGCTAAACTGCTAGGCGATCCTCCAGTCTCGTTACGGTTGTTACTGTCTGTTGTCGCAGATGATGGTATTCCTAATGATATACCAGTTCCAGAAAGTTCGACATCGTCCAAGCCAATAATGTCGTCATAGATAAATTCAATTTCTTGAAATTCGGGCTCTTGTGAGGAATCTATATAATACTCTATGTCCTCTTTTATTCGACGAATCTGATCAACTTCTACGCCGTCATTATCCAGCAATCTAAGTATTGTTTTAAGTTTTTTTACATGGAATTTATGCCTCTCAAGTTTCCCTCGTAGTTCATCCATCCGTTCCTGTTTATCACGATCCAAGCGTTTTTTCTTACCCGCTAATAACGACTCTACTTCACTCTCGTAAGCATCGATTTGTATTTTCAGCGAGTTTATCGACTGTGTTAACCATGTTCGTATTTCATCTTTAGCACGTTGCGCAGGATCCAGTTTTTGTGCCGCTCCTAGCCCTTCTTTTGAATATGCTTTTGTTTTCGTTTCACGTTCCACAACTTTACCTGCTCGATTACTACAATCTACATTTCTTACTTGTCTTCAATGGCTCCCTTGGTCGATTGGCACACTCCACCTGATAGATTCTCCAAAGTCGATGTTCCGAATACTCCCACACGCCAAGCCCCTTCCTGGTTGAGTGGGAATTGCATAGACTTTCTCCGGGTGTGTAGATTTTTCCAGGTGGGTCGAATGATGAAGCGCTTCGATAACAAGGGAACAATTCTCACAGCTGCGATATACTATTATAGTGCGCAAACCAGATTAAATGAGCATAGCAAGTATGAAATCATAGAGATTCCGCGATTCCACTTACCATGAACAAAATCTCTCACCTTATCACTTCAACTCTGGCCCATCTACCAACGTCACTAACAGGATAAACATATACCACGTTTGTTTTTTGTAGGCTTGTAGGCAAGGAAAGGCTCACGAAGCCACGGCAACATAAACAAACAATCAAGAAAAGGCCGTGACGAACGGAAAGTCACATAACAATTTCGGTATTTTACACTTCGAGCGGCAGAGTTTTATACTTTACCGTTGGGTTACGATTGGTCTACATTGACGTAATTAAATGCTAGTACTTATTCAGAGTCAAGAGTTGATAGATAAATGTCATTACTTCTAGAGAAGAAAACACGTACCACACCCTTCGACGTCATTGGCGTAGCGTTTAGGGATCTGCTGGTTGACTTAACTGGTAAAGAGTGTAGAGATCTGGCGGTCAACGTCAGTGGCGTAGGGTGTAGAGATCTGCTGGTCGACGTCAGTATCGTAGGGGGCAAAGATCGAGGCTATCACACATAACCAGCCGTTTTTCCTAGAGAGCTCATCGGAATTAGTGATAGCGGTGATGCGCTTTGAAAAGAAGGCAATGAAGCTGTTTCATTCGACCTATTCATACTAATTACACTATCTGCCCGATTAATAGGACCCAAACTAGAAATACTGGTGCCATTCAAAAGTTGAAGTGAACTTTGCTGACGAAGTTTCGCTTTTTGCTTTGATTTTTCTTCTCTTCTTCTAAACTCATGATTTCTTGCACTAAAATTAATCGTTTTTGGTTCTTAACCAATTTCTGTGCATCTTGCTAAGTTTTTTGCATGGCATCTCTTATTTGTTCTTTGGCATTTTTTGATAATATAAAATGTTGCTTATTGTTTACATTGCCTTGACCGTTTGAATTTAATTGTTCATGCGTATGAGAAGCATATTCAAGAAAGAATCTATGTTGGATAAGTTGATCTATCGGCGATGTCATATGCTTCAGCTTGTTGCCGTTCACAAAAAAGTAAATCCAGTTTTCTTAGGTGGGAAGGATGCGATGTCGAGAGAAAGAAAACAAGACTCATGAGTCCTGAACATTTTTTAACGACGCGCCTCAAAAAATTTCCTGATTCTCATGGCAATCATTCATCTATCGAGACCTCAAGGGGAAAGATCTCATACAGGAGATTGAAAATGCGTTCTTGGTTTCAAGATGAAACCGGTCTGGATGCACATCTCATGTATGTTACTCATATTCACTTGCCGACAGTTGACAAAGAAATGGACTTAGTGATACACATACATTGACTTTGAGCAAGCATGTGACAGTGTTGATCGTAACGTACTGTACCAAATAATGTTTTGCTTTGGCATCGCAGCCAAATTAGTCTGTCTTACCAAAATGAGTCCATCTTATCAAAATGACAATGACGTCGATGGCCTCCCAAGTCCGCATCAATAACCAACTCACTGATGCCTTTTGACACAAATATCGGGCTAAAGTAGGGAGATGGGCTGACTCCATTGCTATTCAATTTGGCTCTAGAGTACGTCATAAGAAAGCTACCTGTCGATACACAAGGTACATTAGTATACAATTCGAGCCAAGTAGTAGCCTATGCGGATGACATCAACATTTTTTCATGGTCATAAACAACTGCCAAAGAACTCTTCCTGAAACTTGACAGCGAAGCAAACCTAGTAGGGCTACAAATCAATGAGAATAAAATAAAGCTCATGACGCAGTGAAGGAAAAATATCTCAAATATCCAAAATATCACAATTGGCGAATAAAGTATCGAAAATGTGGGTGAATTCGTATATTTAGGCGCTGAAATAACGAGAACGGTAATGAAAGAGATGAAATACGCCGAAGAATACAGCTCTCAAATAAAATATTTTATTAAGTATTGACGATCTTTGAGACCAGCTGCATACATAGGAAAATAAAATTCCAAGTATACAAATCTGTGATAAGACCTGTGCTATGCTATGAATGTGAAACATGGACCCTAACCCAAGCATTTGGAAAGATATTGAAAATCTTCGAGAGACTAGTTCTGAGGCAAATAATTGGAGTAAAGCTAAACGGAGACCAATGGCGATATAACCATGAGCTGTATGAAATTTTTGACGAACCGGAGGATTGTAAGACTACGGAAGCTGCAATGGGCTTGCCACATGAATCGTATGGACAAACAACGAATACCCCAAAAGGTATTCGTTGGGAGAACTGAAGGCCGGAGACCAGTGGGGAAACCGAGGAAGTGCTGGTCCGACTCGGTTGACACAGACAGTTCATCGCTGCTCGGATTTCAAAATAGGAGAACGTGGTCAATGTACGGAGACAGTTGGAGGTGCTATTTGCAGGAAGCGAAGGCCCAAGTGGGGGTGTAGTGCTACCAAGAAGTAGAAGAAGTTAGACAAACATTGCATAAATGTGTAACGTATACAAAGTGAGCACGGGTGCAATTTTGGACCATATAGACCTGAGACAGGGTTCAGCTAACCTGACTGTTGAAATAGGTTGCAATCCTGTTTATAACCAGGTCAGACCTGGCCCTATAGTTGGCAAGCCGAATTTACACGTTTCTTTTGATAAAATATATAGATGCCAGTAGGTGTTTTAAAACCTCTGGACAATCTGTAACTTTTCGTGCTACTGATTCTTGTCTATTCCATAGTTATTTCGAATAGCACATGACCAAAAAAATAAAAATCTATAGCTTCTGCGGTTTAAATTTTACGATTTTGCATAAAATGGCCTATAAAACGAGGGCACCCCCAATATAAAATTCTCAATATCTAGAAGCCATATAGTATCATCTATGATCACAATATTAACGAAATGTAAGTGGTTAATTGGCATTCCTTTAGAATGTAGGAACGGTAAGGCTTCAAGTTTTGTAAGCAATACGTTCCAGTTTGGCACAACTATGACGCCATTCTTCCTTTTGGATTTCCGTATTTGTTTGACAGCGATTTCTTTGGTGTGGACATGCACAATATGTCTAACGGTTCTATGTAAGGATGTTGAAAACCTTTCAGACTTTTAAATATACTTTGCATTTCCTTATCTTCTACATATTTATCAGGGCCACATTTAGTCTACGTAAGACTAAATCGTCTTGATAGCCATGCATTTCATTTGATACATTAGTTGACGGTCGGCTGGTGTTGATTCTGGTGTATTCGATTCATTTTGTATAAAGTAGTCTGAGAAGCCCATCGCCGGAATTTTTACATGGGGATTTTGGTTGATGGATTAGATCTAGAAACGTTGTCTTTATTTCATCCATCCTCAAGAGGTCAGTGAACCGACATTTGGACGACGTTTTCCGTTTGTCTTCTTTCTCATAGAAATCTCCTACATAGTTTCGTTGTTACTAGGTTCCCATAATTTCTCCGTTATTTTTATTGTTCCTTTTCGTGAAGGTCCCTTGAGCAATTTGCTCATGCGGACTGCTCGATTACTAAAAGTGCCTAGTGAAGTTAGTAAATGTAACACAAGAACAATCCTCTGACTTACTCCAGGGGAGACTGTTCGGGAACTTCCTACCTCACTGAGGAGCATCTTGGATACCTGGAGTCTGAAAGATCATTCACTTTCTATGGGAGATGGGTCTAATAGAAGAGCTGTAGGTATTTCAATTATAATATGGGCACAATAGATCTGTAAAGTTTTAAGCACAAAATACCCAGTTTATACATTCTACAATTATTGTTGACCCCTCTTTTATATAGCTTGTGGCTATATCAAGTTCACAATTGGTTCCCTTTTGTACGGTCTTTCAACAAGGGCGCCTGAACTTTAAACGTAAATTAAACAGATTTTGTTCGAGATATCCATTTATTTATTTTTTGATATCAAAGAATATTGTATCGCTCAAGTGTCCGCCGTGGTTTTGCTTAGTAGACAACAATGCTCTCAAATTACTCGCGGAGAAATTAATAATAAACTTCATTTACTTGCCCACGCTGTTCAACGCTATAACCTTGCATATTGATTTGGGAGACACTAATAAATGATTTACAATTAACTCGACAGATATTGCTTTAACGAAATGGCTGCTTTTAGTTGACAAACTTCGAGCGTCCTGATTGAAAGACCCTATAGTTTTGCTTCAAATATTCTGCTCAGGGCCTACGTCACCATGGAACTCAATATGTTTGCGGATGTTTGACAAAGGGTTCATGTCTCACATCCACTGTATAATTATGACCCAATTTCGAATCAAATTTCGTTGCACCCAACGAGATGTAGTAATCGAGCAGTCACACAAGCAAACCGCTCGAAAACCTTCAAAACACTTCTCCGAAATTTTAATTATAGATTTGGAAAAAATTTCATTATAATTTGTATCCATGAATGGAAGTAATGGAATTTTTTCCAAATCTACAATTAATATTTCGGATTTTATTATTATTTAAAATCTTTTTCATTGTTTTACTTCTGTTAATTTTTAAAATTCAAATCTGCAAATTAAAATTTCGGACATGAGAACCATGATTTAGTGCATCCCGTCCATGTATTGCATTGCCGAATGCAATCTTACTTGGCTGAGCGTGCAATTGGATTCGATTTACAGTTGCGACACAGAGAAATTATGGAAGATTTGGACGGATCGGGGAGTCTGCTTTCAATAGCCACACGGGATGTACCGCGAATTTCACAAGTGTTGAGCCGGGAGGTGTTTTGCGGATATATTGCGCAGCGGTTTTAACGCTCTGATTTTATTTCTTGTTTTAATTATGTTGAATTGGAACAAAAACGTGAAATTCAAACAATTAGAAAAGGTTAATGTACCGCAGTATAACATAAAATTCATTAGATTCCTATATCTTTGTTTAAGAACCAGCATACGATTTATGTTGAACGGTGAATGAGTAAGCTTCCCGGTTATTTTGCGAAGGAAAAGGAGTGAAAATTACTTGAAATCGGTATTCGGCTCTGTGACGGCGAAGCTTTGTCATAAATAAGACTCAATTCTGTTCACCAAGGGTGAAACAGATGCCAGTGAAGTTAAATACGATCTAAGTCGGCTGTGTCTAAATAACAAAAAAAATCAACGATTATTGTGCGCTTTTTGATAGGATATAAAGATTCTCTTTTGCTAGTAACGATATGTGCACTGGCAGTTGTCCCAAGAAGTGATTTACCGCGAAAGTGACCGTGCTAACGGGAAAAGAATGAAATTCCCAATTTTAAGTGGCCCAAAAATATTCTGTCGGCGAAAATTCATGTCGTTCTGAGTGATGTGCTCATAAATTATATGTAGTGCCGTGGATTTGCTTCTCTCTATGTTCCTAGTTGGATCTGTTTGTTTACATCGAGAATAGTGAAATCTGAAGTGAAATTAACTGCTGCAAATTATTTTCGTGCGCTAATTATTTTTGTCCAACATGGAATTTATAACGTTTTAATTGCTGGACTATGTACAGGAAGCTTTGATAACTTTTAGATTTGACTATCCCCACAAGCAGAACAGGCACAAGATTGTAATAAGAATTTTGGCAGTTAGAATAGATTTGGTGCATGCTTGACTTTAGTCCACGGTTTCTTCTAAAAATATAATTGTATGTATGTAGATGCATGGAGAAAAATAGACTTCCATTTAGTTATTGCTTTGTTTACCTTTGAGCATATGTTTAGTTTATCTGAATCCAATTTTGAATAAGCACGATAAAAAAAGAGTTGAAAGAGGCTTTGACTGTAGAGATTTCTCATCATTTTGAATACTTGTAATAGTACGCCGCCGCCCGGGATTGAAGTGATCCCGATCCTGACTGGCACCCGAAGGCCATGCTCACGGTTCTGCAATATTCTTCAAATCGCTTGTCCAGTCCCTACACCGATTCCGAATCACATAGCGAATGTTTTTTTTGTAGTGTGATTTCTATCGCCGAGAAAATGGTTTCTTTCATTTTTTATAGTGCAAGGAAAATATTTTCTTTCGATTCTAATCACATTAAAAGAATGTTCTCTCCAATTCGGAATCGCACCGGACAATAATTGGGAAATGAAAAGTACCATCTGGCAGCACCCTGCATACCACCACGACATCTGACTGTTATGAAAAAGTTTGCGTGACAGTCAAATGACATCCGGTGTAGGAGCTGTCAGCGAGTGAAGAAGCAGAACCGTGGGGCGAGAAGACGCGAGAAAAACTCGAAGCATCAGCAACCAGTAGGAGAAGCTCGCAAGGATTTGCTACTGTCGAAAAAAGAAAATTCAATACACATTCCATTTTGTTGCAAGTGACAGCACAATCTCAAGTAGCCGGTAAGAAAGGACGAGGAGACAAATCACATCACAATCAAAATCAAACCGCATCAAACAACGCTCAAACAGTAGTAACCGAACCGGAAACCTATACTCGTCCAAAACGGACGCGACGTGAGTAATAATTGGACGTGTATTTATTATTTCCTTAAGGGGAAAGTATTATTAGAAATGGTGTCTTTTCATCTTGAGAATTCGAGAAAATCAAACGCTTGCAAGAGTGATTATTTAGTATTTGTTAGGGAGTTATTGGTCAATGGAAGAATGGCAGTTTTATTCGCATTCGTTTTTAATATATTGTTACATGTACAAATAATTACATGTACAAATAATTCTGCGAGCTACTGTCGCAATTGTTTTCATCATCATTAAGAACGTCAACGAATGAATTTACTCGAACCCACGAGAATCCAACAAGCATGATCAACATCTGCAAGTGACGTCACTCCATTCATGAACTTGCTCGAACCTACCAGGTACCTCTCGGTAGAACATTCGCCAATGTGCGAGAAATGGGTGAATAGGTAGAGACCCTATATAAAGGCGAGCTGAATGAATGGGGAGAATCATTCATTCGACCGCGATAAGAACTGCGATTGTGTGTGGGAAGTGTGTTTCGTAATAGTGAAGTAATTTAGAAGACAATTGCGATAATAAATTTATGGACAAGTGTTAGATTTTTTTTTTAATAGTGACAATTAAAATTAGTGAAAGTGTTAACTGATTATTGTGCATTTTATTTAATTAAATAAACACTTTTAACTTAAATTAAAAGACATTGCGTTTTCACTTTCCCGGAACATTAAAATTATTGGCTGCGAACCAATAACACGCGACAATATAGTAGTACAACTATTTTTCCTAGAGTTCAAAATATTAAATATTTATTAAGATCCGTGTTATTACGTTATACATTTAAAACATATCAATCAAAATTGACGAGTCTGTTAAGAGTAATTGGGATTAATGTTTCATGCCTATATTTGTTAGAGGTTGATAAATTTGATCGAAAACTCGAGAGAAAAGACTCCATAATATTTTCTTCGAAAGTAATAACTAACCTCTCATAATTTGAGACTAAAATGAAACAAGTATATGCTCAGGTGACGAGCTTCTCATAGAGACTATATATATTTAATTTCCAACATTGATAGTTGGAAGCAAAAGAAAACTTACAAATCTTGAAAATCAAACTATAGTATACTCGTATAAGATTACGATTGATTGTTATCTATAGATGAATTAAGTTAAAGGTGTTATTTCTATGACGGTATGTTGAGTTTTAAATAATATTGTGCTATTAGTATTTGTATATTTTTAATATTTATGCTTGGCAGAGAAAATGGGAATTGTCAATATTTTATAACAACAATTTAATGAAGAATACCAACGGTAAATCAACTTCAATTACGAGGGTGCACCCATTTTTGAGTATTGAAAATATTAAGCAATTAAATAGAAATAACTTATATGGACTACTCATTCCCAGCTAAAACAATTAAATATCGATCCATAAATAGGAATAAAAATATTTTCCATTCTTTAAAAAAAATTAGGTTCCAACTTTTATTTATCAATATTTAAATTGTACTCTGTTAAGTAACATTTTTTCAATACAATTTAACCTTAGTACAAAGTATGTGATGGCGTTGTACAAATAGTTAAATTTGCATTTAAACTTAGGAGTGATGAAAAAAAAGTAAGAATTGACATGATTTTGAGCATGATAAAATTGAATAAAATTTCAAGTTAGGTCTACATATTAATTAAGCAAATTTTAAAATTGAAATTAAAATAAATCAAGAAGAAATTTAAATCAATTCTTACAAAATTCTTGAATGTCCTTTCAAACTAAACAAATTCAAATATTGATATTTAAATTATTTGTGAAGAGAAAATTCAAATGATATTGAAAAATATAAAGATACTAAGAGATCTCTTGACAAAGTAATAAATTTATTGTTTTAACATTTAGTAATTTATAGTTAGGAGACGCTTGAAACGATTTCTAATCAAACAGAAATAAACTGCCGAAGCTTGTTAGTTCTCCGTTTATTTACATATTTGTTTTCAATCATCTATTCATTTTTCAATATCATCAATAACAAATTAATCATCATAACAAAACCAATAGACTGTTTTCATTTGAAACAAAACTGAAGTAAAAAAAAAAAAAAATAAATAAATAGAATAGAAATCATACATAACAAGTTGGGTAGACAGACCTATGCTCATGTCAGAAGGGTTTTGTACTCAACTTACAAAACTTTGGCCACAAGTTACGCAAGATCGTGCCTTGCCATTCAATTTATTAATCTCTTTAAAATAAGTGTGAGTCGGAATTTTCCTCACAATTTAAATTCATTGTGTTTAAGCACTCTTAACGTACTTCACTTAAGATTTCCAGCAACATTACATCATCCACATCATCTGCGGGCGCTCGTGAGGATGCTGGGTGAGTACCCTTTTGTTTTTTTCTATTTATGAAAAATTATATTTATTTATGTATATTGTTTTTGGTGACCTTTGTTTTTTTAAACGACCCAGATTGCACATGATTCAAAATTTATCGAAGTGCATAATTTTTTGATAAATTCAATTTTTGTGAGGAAGTTTACTACTCAGATATTTATATGCATGACCCGTGTAGTTTTTTTACTCACTTCTGTCATGGTTATGTCGCATACTGAGGCCATTGATTTAATGTGTAGCTACGAGATCAATGAAAACATCACAGATTTAGCGTTCAAGCATGTCAGCAATAAGTTTTTCATCGTTATCGCTCAGAACTGAATTATTGTTTTCATATCTATTTAAATTTTTCATTGACCCAAAACTTCTTTTGAAACATTAATAACGTCCAGTTGAAATAGTCTGTGTACAAGAAAATGAAGATGAATAAAAATGACAAAATGAATTGTTAAAAGATAAACTCGGTCTTTCCTTTCATTAACACTGAACGGATATGGGACCCGCAACGATGGCTGGCCCCTCCTCTTGCCTGAGCTCGCCGTCGGGCGAGCCCCTCCCTTTTGATGTGTTATAGGGGCTCTTACTCGGATAGATGGCCTTCCGCTACGTGTCCTTTTATGGTATAGTGTTATATGACTCCATCGCACAATCCTATAACATAAACCGGTCATGCTTATATTTCTCATTTGATGGAAAAATTCATGCAAATTATGTTTGTACGAGTTTTTCACTCAAATGGGAAATATATGGCCAAGTCTACATTTGGATCTTGATCTGGTTGGGAGGGTGTGAGGGGGCACCACTTCCATCTGGATGCCCCATTCCTATTTGTGGGCCATAAGTATCGTCGGTAACGACAAAGTCCCTCTAAGTCCGTCCGTTTTCCCAAGGCCCTATTTGTCCTCTGAACCAGCAATTGGATTGCCCTTAGCAGGTTACCTTCTTTCTCGACTCCGGCCGGTAATGATAGAATCTTTTCAGAAATTCGTGGATGCGAGAAAACAAAACCCCCGCCCTACGACACCGCAACGCTAGCCTGTCAGCGCATTCACGCGTCCTCAGACAAGGCCAAATCTCGGCGGACCCTACCGTCCTCTTCCGCTGAGGCAGGAGACCATCGCTGCAGTCCTTCACAGACATTTATATCTACCTACTTTCACTACAGAGATTTGAACCATTGATCTACGAAAAGCATTACATTGTTATTTTATCAAAATTCTCGTTAGGGAATCTTACTTAGAAAAAGTTAGTTGGGAAATCGGTTCTAAATACTCGTACATCTCCTGAAACATATATTTGTTTCAATCAGAAGTTTTCGTTACACTGTTACTTAAACGTGTTTTTTCTCCAATTTATCAGAGGCTCCGAAAAGTATGCTCCGTACAAATAACAATTAAAATTTCGAGCTATAATTAAATGCTGTTCGAACGTACAAACTTTAAACTCTTTTGATTTCTTCATATGGTAATGGGATTTGAATTTTTCTGGACGGTAGTTCAATTAGTGACCGAAAGCTTATTACGAGAACTTCAAGGAATGGTTGCAATAAATCAGCAAATATATGTGAAAAATCCATAAACTGAAATAAATCCTACATGAAGCATGCAAGCCTGAGAGGCATGGGCCCCACAAGTGCTGGCTCTGCGTGACACTCAATCCGGTCCAAGACAGATCTTGGCCATTCTGGTAACCGTCCAAGAAGATCTTCTCGAATGACTGCAAACTGCCATAACGTGAGACGGATCGCAGACTGTCGGCTGGGAAGCAGCCGACAAATTAAAGTGTATCCCATTGTTTACGTGCGTCGTCTTAACATCCATTAGTTACTGCTTGAAATTATTATACTTATGGCGAAGACGGTGGTGAATGGAACGCAGAAAAAGAACATCCGCAGTTTTCAGTCTTCGCACTTGATTTAATTGTTTTGGATAGTTCAAGGATAGTGTTATTATAATGGTACTTTGTAACAAGTTCTTTTGATGGCAGTTATTGTTGAGACCTAAGAAAATAGAAGATTTTCCCGTTGTTATAGTTTTTTTCTGGATTTGTTTCTCAAGAGTTGTGAAGCATCTAACGAAATGGTAATATTAATTGCAAAGTATGTATGTATTTGGTATTTGTTGCCAGAATTGTTTATTCAGCAAACTATGATAAAAACTTCGTCGTCGGTAATTACAATATACTCGTATATTGAATTAAATATTGTATAAGCAATGATAAAATAATGCAAGATGGTTCCTACTCGTAACACTAATACGATGTACCAATTTTTAATTTTGGAGCTCGTATACTCAACAAAGAATGTTGCATTTTATGAAAATATTCTAGGCCAACTAAATGTGTACCGATATTGAGAAAAATCCGCTTAACTTCATTGAACCTTGATTTAAAGAACTGTAGGCGTAAAGATGATGACCTAGAAGCAGGGAAATTCGGTTCATAGCTTCGAAATGATCTAAAAAGGGTGACATAAATTTTGCAGAATTATATTTATGTTGTTGGTAGTCCGTGCGGAGCAGTGGGTTACGTCACTTTCCGTTTGCGTAGCGGCTCTAAAGTTCAAACTTCGGTGGCAGCATCAAGTTTGAGCTTCTGATGCTGCTATTGGACTACCAGCCCACCCAGCTGTGATGGGTGCTAATTGAAAAATTAGGTAATAACCGCTTGGTTGAGCGTGATATTGACCATATCACCTCGAATTCCGTTACGGTCATCGAATGAGATACTCTAAACTAAATCTCAACGTCAAGGTTCAGATAAAAAAATACAAAAAAGGAAGCAAAAATAACAATAATGACGACACATCCAGCGGCTGCAGCCACGATGTTTACAAAACATCGGGACAATACTAACGATGGCAAAAACGACGATGAGTACAATGACAGTGAAGACGGACGAAAAACGGAGATTAACACACAGTCTTGTCCAGACTGAGATTCCTGCGGCGTTCAGGCACAGCAAAAAAATGATGCGAACGCCAGAGCGGGGGGGATATAAAGAGCATCGAGAATTCTATGGTTACTGCTGCAATCGAACCAAGTAAGGGTCGTGTATCCTAAGCAAGGGTCGTAAATCCTAAAATAATAACGAACATTCTGAAGTCCACAAAGAGATTACTGCAGGAAAAGAAAGAAGTGACCAGACAAAATAAATATTATTTTTTTAATGGCCCTATTCTTCACCCATAAAGCCTTATTCTTCACTCCAACACACTTACCTTGATCTATTCCCTACTCGGACTCTTCTTTGAACTTCAGTTAAAGATTGGCTATTTGTTACTTTAATCATTTTTGATTAAATGTTATGTGTATTAAGTTGACAATTTATTTCTCTACATTTAATAACTATTGGGCTGCGAGGTTGTAGGAGTTTGTTGCCGTTCTGATTTCCTAGGACTATTGCCTCGTTGGTTGGGGGCCAGCTGTCCGGTGTTTCATGGTTGGGACGCCTTGACCTTCCCGGTCTGTCGCTGAAGCATCTTTTCTGGGCCCGGTAGTCAGCGATGCTGATTGGTTTGGGGCTAGCTTGGGGGAACGCTGCAATGGCCGCTGCCAAACTTGGTCCTGGTGGCATCTAAGGGCTCCAGCCAAATAGCCAACCAGAGCACGTAGGTATGCGGTAACCAGGAAGAAGACAGCAGAAACGGGTCTAGGAACTTAAGCCAACTAGGCCTAACCAGGCGCAAGGCCAGCTGGTTTCCTCCACGCGATCCTGGGTGAAGCCAACCACATGAAGCTTAAATTCTGCCTGCTTCGCTGTTTATATACATTATTTTTGCTTGCTCAGCAAAATTTTCTTTCCCTAAAGCGTGGGAAAGAATTAATTTGAACTTCTTTGCCGTTGCCAGTCACATGTATTCTTAATGCGCATCAACCTTATTTCAGTTCTGGTAGATGTCTTGGATATTTACAATCAATGTCACGAAATAAGGTTGTTACATTAGAGCAGTTGGCACGAGGTTGTTGTTTCCACTGTTATATTTTCTTTTATATTTGAAGAGTTCAGTTGTAGTGGATCATTAATGTTTTCTAATCGTTAGAGAAATTCCTATCGTAACAGGGCTCCTTGAACTAGAGGAGCTCCTTGACTGTATAGGGCATTATCGAATGAGCAGGCTAAAGGCCAAAGAGGACTAGAAGGCCAGAGAAGAGCAGACGGCTAAAGAAGCGTTGAGGGCTATGCCTAAAGGGCACGCGCAGATAGCTCCACCATCAAACGTTAATAAAAGAATGGCGTCTAGCCTTATCGAAATGAATTTGGATAAAAGAAGGAAGGAAGAGCCACTTGATGGGCGTGGAACACCAGATCAGGGGTTCCAGACAGTGCTGAAAAAAGGAGCGAAGAAAGCCACAAAGAAACTTTTTCAAAAAGTGCCAGAAAGTAAAGTTCACTCGGACGCCAAACAAGAAAAAAGACCTGATGCGAAACAGGAGAGAAAAAACTCCCAACAAAGGCCTCGGCAACAAGCATTGCTCGTAAAACCCCAAGATGACCGATCCTACGCAGAAGTGTTACAGGATATCAGGGCAAATGTAAGGCCCGAAGATACAAACGCTGCCATCAAAGCAGTACAACCAACGTGGTTGCGCCATATACTCGTTGAATTTGGAGCAGAGGCCGACAATGAAGAAGCATTCAGCGACGCAGTAAAGAAAGTCCTCGGCATAAGCGCAACAATAAAAATAAGAAACACTTGGTCGAGGTAGAAGAGGCCATCAAAAGCGAGTCCCCTAGCGTGGGAAGGATCAAAGTGAGGCACACACCAGAAAACCATAGGGGATAACGCATAGCCATCGTTTACCTGTTCGTAAAAGACGCCAAACAAATTCTGAATAAGGGCAAAGTCTTACTTTGTCTGCAGCATATGGTGAAGAGCACCACCTTTTCAATATTTCAAATGCCTTGGCTATGGCCATACTGCATAAGCATGCAAAGGACTCGATAGGAATTCCCCATATTGCAAATCCGGTGAAACAAGTCATAAAAGAAAAGAGAGTACAAAGGAGGCACACTGTATTCTTTGCAAGGATTCTGATCCAAGACCTCATCTTGGGCACGTTTTGGGATCATAGAAACCTTAGCCCAAGCCAAGGCAAAATGAAAACTTCGATGACCCGCATCCTGCAGCTAAACCTACACCGCAGGTCAATTGCCCATAATCTACTTGAGTAGTTTGCGATGGACATGAAACCCAACTTTATGCTGCTGAGTGAGCAACACCATGATAAAAGTTCAGCATCATGATATCCTGATGAAACTGGCACTGCCGCCATCTGGGTTCGCAACTGTGAGTTCCAGGTGGAGGGTTGTGGACGGGGATGGTTTCGTGTGGGTTTGGTGCTCAGGGACTACCTTCTTTAGTGTGTACCTAACGCCAAAAGAATCAATATCATCTTTTCAAGCCAAGCTTAATACTTTGGAGGGCACTGTCTCGAACGCAGACGGCAACGTGCTCATTGGGGGAGACTTCAACGTGGAGAAAACGAATCCTGGAAATGGCGGCCGGAAATACGACGACTTTTCGCCGTATTGGCTCTGAAAAAACCGTACCTGACGTGACATTCAACTCGGAGTGCTTAGTACGGAGGGTACACAATTGGAGAGTACTAGAGGACTACTGCCAGTGATCATCAGTGCATTCTACTTGATATCTGTGATGTTGTCTCCCGACGTCCAAGTTCTTGACCTTCTACAATTGGGTGGAACTTCGAAAGGATGGGCGTCGAGAGGTTCGTCAAGGTGCTCACAACAGGTGCCCCGCGGTAGGGTGATTCGCAGGGGATGGAAGAACTGGCAGCTCAAGACGTGGTGAACTCAACTATGAGCATCATCAGGTCTCCTTGTAGCGCTTCTATGTCCCGTCAAAAACCTCGGCACGGCAAGCCCAGTGTACTGTTGGGCGAAGGGAGTGTCACAAACTTCAGCGTGAGGGTCAATGGACACGGAACCGTGACGAGGCATGCAAATGGGTAGCAGCATATAAGTCGGCCAGGAAATGCCTTTGCAAATTGATTAAAAACAGCAAGGCTCACTGATGGCAAGATCTAGTGAACAATGTGGACAAGGACCCGTTTGGCTTTGGCTGCAAGTTAGTTATGCGGAAGCTTGGTTCCCCACGGAAAGCTTGCACACATGATGTGGGAAAGATAGACGAGACAGCGCGGGCACTTTCCCCGCGCATCCTGTCCATGATGATGCTGTCCATATTAAAAAGCAGTCAAGTGTCTACAGCCGGAACTGGAAGAGGCAGTCCTATCACTGAAAGTGAGGAATGCTCTAGGCCCAGATGGTGTTGCAACTGGTCTATCATCATTATCCTAACTTGCTTCTCAGCACATGCAATGCTTGCCTACAGGATAGAGTTTTCCCGGTACGATGGAAGCTAGTGAGGCTCGTATTGATCAGCAAGGGTAAGGAAAATCTCGGATCACCATCTGCATACCCCCCCCCCCCCCCTATGCATGCTAGGCACTGCTGGAAAAGCACTGGAGAAACTTATTAAGGGAAGACTCACTGACGCGATTCATGCTGCTGAGGACCTATCTCCTCGGCAGTACGGCTTTAGAGCAGCACTCTCCCCCATTGATGCGATTGCAGATGTGGTGAGCGTGGTTCAAAAAGCAGAGGCATATATCCGCACCAAACGACTGATCGTCCTGTTGGTGACACTCGACATTAGGAACGCCTTCAACTCCGCTTGATGGGTGGATATTCTGAATATGCGGGAAAACTGTTGTCAAGTTCCAGAATAGTTAATGCGGCTTTTGAGGGACAACCTGAAGGACCGAAGCCTGCTCTACGACACGACACAGGGCCAACGAAGGATGGAAGTCACATTGGGTGTTGCCCAGGGGCCTATCCTTGGTCCAGTCTTGGGGGCTACTGAGACTAGAGATACCAAATGAGCCACGCTAGATATGCTATGTGGATGAAGTTGCGGCTCTGGTTGCTAGGCGCACCGTTGAACAAGCCCAACTTAGGCTAGGTATGCTAGTGGGCCGAGTGAGAGACTGGATGACTGCTCGGGGGTTTAGTTTAACGCGGGAAAAAACCAAAGTGATCATCTTGACAAAAAAGAGAATCCCTAGAGTAAGGATGATCAGTATTGGAGACATAATAATCGAACCGAAGCCATCGGTGAAGTATCTGAGGCTTCTTACTGACTTGAGAACGAGTTTCTCTAAGCAAACGGCTGAGAAGGCTGCTTCGAGAGTATCGGCTCTGAGTCGACTTATGACCAATCTAGGGGGACCCAGCCCATCAAGAAGACCTTTCTTGATGAGTGCTGTAGGGTCAGTACTAATGTACGGAGCAAAAATATGGGGCGACGCTTTCAGTAAGGAGGTGTACCGAAAACACTTGGTCAGGTACAGAGAAGAGGAGCACTGAGGATTGCATCTTCATATCCAACAGTCTCTGATTCGGTAGTGTGAGTTAATACAGACGTGATATATGTTGCCCTCCTTGCTAGAGAGCGCCGTGCTATTCGCCTGCGTCGAAACGAGGATGCGAGGGAGATGGTTGTCGGCGAGGGGAGACAGTGGTCACTCAATGATTGGCAGCAGTTTTGGGTGAGTTGAACGAAGCGAGGGTGGACTGCGCGCCTCATCCCAGATGTGAGACTGTGGCTAAATCGAGGGCTTGGTGAGACTGACTTCTATCTGACCCATCTGCATTAGTTTTGTAAAACCCGGTCCCCCGATTATCGCTTTTGTCCAGGAGAGGAAGGCGATGCCTGTCACACATTTTTCGCATGCATAAACTGGGACAGGCTGTGGCGGAACCTCTACAGGGAGACGAAAGAGCTCACCCCGGATAGTATAGTCGCGGTGATGCTTGGATCGGCTGACAAATGGAAACAGGTGGCACATTATGTTTGTTGCAACATTATGTGTGTTGTAGCAGTAAACTGCTCGAAAACCTTCAAAACACTTATCCGAAATTTTGATTGCAGATTTGAAAAATTGATTATTTGAATTTATAGTTATAGATTATAAAATATTTTATTTTTATTTTATTAAATACTGGTAAATCTAAAAGGTTTTGAGGCTTTATTTTTCATTTTTCGATTGAATATTTCTTTTATTTAAAATGGGTATTATTTAAGTACATATTGTCCATTATTATTTATGACCTTTTGCCATTTTTGGGTAAAGCCATTATTCCATCTGTCTAGAACTTCTGTGATTTATCGGCGAAAAACTTGCCCAAGTGATTTTTACAGCCTCTTTTTGAAGTGAATTTCTTTTCATTAAGGAAGTTTTGCAAAGACCGAAACAAATGGCAGTCTGATGGTGCAAGGTCTGGACTATATGGTGGATGCATCAAAACTTCCCAGCCAAGCTCTGTCAATTTTTGCCGGGTCATCCCAGATGTATGTGGTCTAGCATTGTCATGATGGAAGACATCACCCTTTCTATTGATCTATTCTGGTCGGTTTTTCGAATTGCTTGTTGCAATCTGGTTAACTGCTGATAGTACAGAGCCAAATTGAGTGTTTGGCCAGGTTCTAGCACCTCATGATAAACGGTTCCCTTCCAATCCCACCATACACACAGCATAACCTTATTTGGTGTCAATCCTGGCTTTGAAGTCGTTTGTGATGATTCACCTTTTTCACCATGATCTTTTTCGAACAACATTCTTGTTTCTTACCCATTTTTCATCGCCTATAATGACTTGCTTCAAAAATGGCTCGATTTCGTTGCGTTTTATTAGCATTTCGCAAATGGAAATTCAGCCGATCAAATTTTTTTTGTGTTAATTAATGCGGCACCTAACCGTCAAGCAAATGGTTTAAAAATGTTTGGTGATGGATATTCAGTTCCTGAGCAATGTCATGGCTGCTTACGTGTCGGTCTTTTTCAATTTTTTGTAACATTGCATCGACTTTTTCAGTGATTGGTCGACCTGAGCGAGGTACATCTTTGACATCAAAATTTCCTGGACGAAAGCAAGCGAACCATCTCTTGGCTGTGGCTTTTGATAAAGTATCTTGACCGTAGACACCACACAATTTTTCACGAGCCTGCGATGCATTCTCACCTTGATCGTAGTGATATTATAAAATATAACGAATTTTTTCAGAAATTTAACTCATCTTTAAATGAATACAACTGAAATTGTAGACTGGAATGTCACCTTTCAAACGCATGTCAGTTTGACTGAATTTGATGAGTATAGCCCGATATATGACAACGAAGACTATCTTGTGACAAAAAATACTATTTAGACCATTCAATGTATTGGTGAAAAGGCCGACCTGAATGCGAGTAACCTCTTAACTCACTAAGCAAGTACCATTCCGTATATTATGCTGAAAGAACTCCAGAAGCTACGATTTGCTTCATATACCGTAAACCCAATAGTGGCTATGAAGTATTAATAAACGTGTGATGGCATTTACCTTAATTAGCGGTCAGTATGTATAATTCTTCTTTATAGAAATATCAGAGATTGAGAAGCATTACGAGAAAGTTTGTTGGAAGTTAGTCATGCTTGCAAATTTGTGTTTTCCTTTTCAGAAGTATGCTGCAGAATTCTCTCTTGTTTTTCCACATAGCGACCACAATACGAGTACAATTTGCGTAGTTTCAAGCCTTTGAAATAGTTGGGGCTATATAAACTTCGTACAACTTATCTTCAAAAACGTCAATTTTATAGTTTAAATAGCCAAAATCTGGAGCAAATATTGCCAAATTAAGATTTGCACACAAGGGAATATTAGTACGTTTCATATGAGTAATTTTTGTTGCAGAACATTCGGGCGAATGACTTTCGCTTTTCTTAAGTCTCATACATACGAGTAATATTTAGTTGCACTTCATTCTCAAATAAGCTGATTAATGCAATTTGTCCAACTATTCAATGTATTTATGTGCACGAAATAAAAAGCAAAGAATAATATTTCCACTCATCAACCTACCATAACTAAAGCCAACTTGCACCTCATAATGTATACATTACACGGGTTCTATGAACCACTTACTCGTAAACTATTCCTCCGAATTAATTAGCGTGATGAAAGCCATAACGGTGATTCTTCATATGGTAGACGCGATACATAAAAAACTGTAATGCTAATGGCTTCCTGAAGACACATTCCTACGAGTATATTCTAGTTTACTTGGCCCTGCTTTGGCGCGCATGCCTACAGATCTTGGAGATGAAATTGTTACATCACTTCTTATGGACATTAGAAGGAACTGCTAGAGAGAAAATCATCACACTATTTTGACCATTTAGAGATGGAGCAGAGATATGCTTTACATGAAATCCTACATGTCCATTTAAACTAAACCCGCGATATGTAGGAATGTCTGGTGGATGCGGAAAGTGTCCAGTTCTTTTTCTCTTGCTTAAGTTATTCTGCTAATTTATAGAACTTCTTATGTTTTATGAAAATGCAAGAAGCTGCCAGTTGGCTATCGAACTTTAATATTCTAGATTAGTGCTTCTATTATTTTAACTGTTTGCATACTTTTTACGATTTGGTGGAAAGCTATCCTTGATTTCGACAGCCCGTTGCTATTAACTGTTTGCTGAGGGATTAATATATTCTGCTTATGCGTTTTTTTCTATAGAAGTACAGCATTTGACATCTTTTGAGTAGAAATGCCAAACAGTGCCATAAGTTAAATCTACTTTTGATTAAGAAAATCGTTGTATTATATTGCATGTTTTCACAATGTTATTTTCAGCATAAAATCATCAAACGCATAATTTTTGTCCATCAACAACCTAACTCGAAATGAGATCAGATATTCCGGATTATGATAAGAATCGGGTCAGCCATACCTTTCACGGCCATCTGATCAGTTCTTGATTTGAGGTCAGTACCATATTTCTTGATACGCATATCTGATCTGGATCCTTGGATCCAATTATCTGATCAGTACCTAATTCAAGCTCAGTACCATGTAACTTGATACTGCTGCCTGACTAGGGCATGGTTGCAGAACAGTAGCTAATCCTTTGATGTAGTCATTTGATCAGCTCCTTATGATAATTTATTATTAAAAACTGTTTGAAGATTCCAGCACTTCATTTGAGTCAGGATCCTATCCGTTGTCCTGAACTGGATTGCAATAAGGAATTAAATCTTTTACCTCCTTAATTGTCTCCTTCAAAATGAAGGATATCTAGGAGTCCCCTTGGTCCCGCGTCACTCCTCTTATGAGCCCCAATCACACTTGTAGCAATTTTTTCTATTAGTTGACGCAATTCTGTCATCGTCGCACCGGGGAAAATCTTCCGATGCCACTATCAAGAAAGCAATAATGATAGAGGATATGAAATACCTTCTGTTCACCTAGCTCCATTAATTCTATCACTTTCCGCACAAACTGAAACATCCCCTTAGCCTCAGTTAAAAAAAAAATTTAGAAAGTAGAGAGGAAATTGAAACCGCACCATTTCTTCTAACACAACGAATTCATTCGGTTTCGAAATAACTTGCTAACTCTTTTTTCCTTCACTGAAGGATCGAGCAATCTCCACACCAACAAATTCATACTGCCTGTATCACTGTAGTAATCGAGCAGTCACACAAGCAAACTGCTCGAAAACCTTCCTAACCCTTATCCAAAATATTTCATTACTTCCATTCATAATCGTAATTTATAAAATAGTTTTTTTATTATTATTATTAAATGTAATTTTGTATCAATTTTCCTTTATATTAAATTTTAAGGTTTCCCCTTAATTTTACTCTTCGTGAGATTTAACTTTTATTACTATTTAAAACCTTCTTCATTTTTCTTTACTTCAGTTATTTTTTTTTTAATTTTAAATCTGCAAATTAAAATTTCAGACATGGCAACACTGATTTAGTGCACTCCAACGGCGTATTGCATTACCGAACGCAATAGAACTCGGCTGAGCGAGCAGCTTATTGGATTTTTACAGGTGGCGACACGGGAGAAAAGTAAGACAAGTTTTGGACGGAGCGGGAAGTCGACTTACAACCGCGACACGGCAAGTATGCGGAGAACGGCCGGCAAAAAAATAAATTGTCTTAAAAAAACAAGTGTTCGGTGTCTCGTTCCCACAAGTAAATGTTAATTTCAATGAGCTCATAATGTTGTCGATAGTTATATCAAGTGCTCGGTCTGAAAACTTTTCGGTTGAATGAAAAACTTAGGAAGAAAAGTAATAGGAAGAGAGTCGCCTTCCTCGTCATTATCTATCTTCATTCTCGTCGTCGTGATAGTAAATAATTGAAAAGCAAGTATTTACTTTTGAGCGTGCAACAATCGCGCAAAAGTGAGTGAAAGTTTCACCAAACCTTATGTGCGGGCTCCCGTTTCCCATTTCACACGAATGTTTGTCGTTTATTCAGGAGTCGACTTACAGCCGTTACCTGGAAAAGACGAATGCAAATCGACCGTAAATTTGCTCAGCTCCACGCTAAATAAAAAAACTAATCATTAAAAGGAAGCCAACGTGAATACCAAACGGGACTTGCGCGTGAGTTATTGTCTGGAGCTGACCAACTGGTGGCTGCTTCAGCAGCGAAGAAAATCACGGAGGTGGCGGCTATTTATTAAATATTTTGGTAGTGAATCGATAATCTGAGTTCAGAACGACAAGTGAGTGATTGCGCTCGAGACGACATGAGGAAATGTAAAATGTTGGCTGGCGTTGAGAGGCCTAAGTGTCTGTGAATTCGCGCCGCTCGTGAGAGTGACAACAAAACGTTAAATTCAATTTGGCCCGGTAGCTGGGAAATGGGTGTGCGTGTAAATCCATGTGTCGTCACAGCAGCGGAATGTTCTAATTGAATCTCAACAAACCTTTCCGCTTTGTGCTGCACTTGAAATTGTAAAGCAATAATAAACTATCCCCTGACTGTCACTGTGAAACAATACGTGAGTGAATCAACTTTTACCTCGTACATGCACGTAGATGTGAAACATTCCTACTAAGTTTTACGTTAAACTAGAGCAAAAAGACATGATATAGCTATAGCTGTTATCTGAGTTTACCCTGTTAAAATGTTTGAGGTGTGGCAAGGTTCAAATATAAATACGACGATCAAGTATATAATTTCATCGACATAAGAATAATTAAACTAAATGTTTATGTTTGAATAAGGGCAGATACAAGGAAAGCGCCTTCTATATGAGTGTGCGTAAAGATTGACTGCCGTGCAGCCGGTATTTATTGGAATTGTGGAATTGTTCTATGAACACGGACAGTGAATTAACAAAACAAATCGGAGTTAATTTCTTATTGTTTTCGTTGTCTATTCTGCCTACGGTAGTCTCCAATGTACCAAAAGGACATTGAAATACGGTTGGCATTTCAAGAAAGCGCATGAGTCACTTTTCGTGTAGAAGTGTACAACAGTGTTACTTTTCCCCTTTAATGAGCGGAGTGCTGTACTATGATAACTGCGATTAAGACAGGGGTACCGCGATTGAAGTGTCCGAGTATGCAGCACTGCGGGCCAAATTCATCAGAAACTTTCGACTGAACCATATAAAGTTTCTTTACAAATAGCTCTTCAAATTCGTTGAGCCTTGACGTAAATGGAGACACAAGGGAATGCATCGTAGTTACAGTCGCACCTTCAACGGGAACTGGTGAGTGATCGCTTTTAAGTCGATTTTGCTGTAGGATATCATTGGGAGAAGTCCTTAGCCAAAAACGTTCATATTCAAAATCATCAATCCGGAAGCGCACTACATTTTATTAAATCAACGAGATTGGATTGGCGCACTTGACTAAGGAAATAAATCGGTATCAACGTCCCGTGGATTTTTCACGTCCGTAGCCCAAACTCACTCCAGTTTCTTGCATTGCGATGAATGGTTCGTATTGCAGTTTTTGCTGAAAATAGAATCTTCTCAAAATCAAGTATGACACCGCAACGCTAGCCTATCAGCGCATTCACACGTCCCCAGACAAGGCCAACCTCGGCGGATCTCAACATCCTCTTCCGCCGAGGCAGCAGACCATCGCTGCCCTCCTGAATGGGCATTTATATCTACCACACTCCACTACATCACCGAATAGTCTTTTACACCGATATTTAAATAGGGAGACACCACCTAATCCGTTTTACACTTTGAAAGTTAACTTTGCAAGTAAGGCACTTTTATATGATCAAAATATTTCATTTCATATAATTGTTTGGTTTCAATTATAATACTTATTCCATCAAATTTCAAGCAAATATTAAATTTTGCCAGCCTACCTAACAAAACCTATACGTTGAGGCTCTTCCGCAAAAGATACCGACTAGAGTGTTCTTTCCTTCGAGGAAAACCCTGACTTGATTTTTCGACTTGCCTTCGCTAAACGCATTTCTAACTCGAAAAAAAGATATTTAGGAACGTCTGCACGTTCCAGGAAAAATCTCTAGATCAACAGAGAGAAAGCGCACCAAATTAGCGGGTTCATATCGCCTTCATCTAGCGAGCCGCTTTTCACTCATTTAGAGGTCATTTCATTTCTACTCGTTTCATTGGGGTTTTCGCCTCAACAATGTTTTCACTGCTTGTTCTTTTAAGTGGGGAAAAAGGTGATATTATCACTAATCAGTTTGACTGTTGGTAACTGTGAAAGCAAATATTGTAATGTTTTAGTCATATTCCAGACACCCTATAGGCCACACCCCTTCTTAGACGACAGTGGCTTTCTTTGAGGTGTTTTGCGGAAGAAATCAGGTCTACGAATCGAATTTAGTGTCAGTGATAGTGAAATCAATGAAAATGAAAAAAAGAAGAAGGACAAATACTAGGCATCAATGAGTTTTGAGCAAAGGTGAAAAAAGATTGGAAAATCAACACCACAGCAACTGACCTAGCGTTTAAATTTACGGCACATGTGCTAATGGTCAAAAATATTAACGTATCCAGCAATGAGACAAATCCGCCCAATAATGAGTCAGTTCCACCTATTCAGGACAAATCAAACAGATACGACCTAGAATCCAAAGAAAAAATCTTCGCGGCTATCATGGAATGGAAAATCAATTTTAAACTCGTTAGGTAGCTATACTCAACAAAGAAACCAAATGCAATGTTAAAAATGTCAAGCAAAATGGACTAAGACTAAAAGTTTTCTTCGATACACCTAAGGAAGCCAACGTCACAACTGAAAATGAAATCTTCAAGGAAGAAAATATAACTGCCTTCATTCCAGGCAGCTTCACCTGCAGGTAGAGTGTAATTTGGGACGTCGAATTAGATTTTGACCTGAAAGAGCTAGTTGAAATAGCTAGACCTTGCAACAAGATGGGAATGCTGACATCAAGTTAATCAACGCCCCAAGACTTTACAGGACAGGTCCTGAAAAGGCTGTCAACTTCATTCCGACAAAATCAGTCAAGATAATGGCCTCGGACAATACCTTCCTAGACTATCTAAAAATCGCATACATCAGTTCTAAGTTTGAATATTTCAAATAACGACCCAGGTAGTGTAGGAATTCTGGCAGGTTGGGACATTGTACTACCATCTGTAAAGACAAGACACCGAGATATCTCAAATGTAGTTCAACCAAATGCAATAGAACTTGCAATACCATGAAGCATGTAGCTATGGACCAAACATACCCCAAATGGGATAAGTATAAGCATAAAGTAGAAGTCAGCTCCATATTAAATGTCATCAATAGAGAAGCATGGGCCATACTCAATAAAAACAGATATTTAGGGCTTGACCATGAAGACATAGCTCACATGGACACATGAATAAAAGAAACACACTAGGAGACGTCAGAAAATGAACGGTTGTATGCAATCCGTATAAAAGCGAAATTCTTCAAAGTCGGGCTGATTAATGTTCACGCCCTGATGGAAGGAAACTTTCTACAAGCACCTGGAAAGACTAGTCGACTCATTGCCTATAAGCAAGCGTAAGAGAAATGATTGGCTCGGTGACGAGTGCAAGAATGCGTTAGATAGTAAGAATCAGACGTACAATGAATACTTAAGTAGGGAAACCAGGACGAAGAGAGAGCACTATAAAAACCTCAGAAGAGTAGCGAATAAGATAATTAAGAACAAAACGAGACCTGGCCCGAAGTAATGTGTCAAACGGTCCCAGGCTAGGTTCGCAGGCTGACAGGGGAGGTGTTTAGTGGGTAGTCCAGTCATCTTCTTGTGAGCATGGGATTCCCAGGCTCTTCGCGTAAATAGGCATTCACTTCCCTACCAGTAAACCCAATGTGCGACACCGAGAACATTTGCTACCATTTAATCGTGGGGTTTGGGATGAGGAATCATAGAAGCTATGGGTTGGGGAACAAGGGGTTCCTTCTTCTTTCTTAAACGGGCATATATATATATATATATATATATATATATATATATATATATATATATATATATATATATATATATATATATATATATATATATATATATATATATAATATACAGGACATAATGAAATTTGTTCCTGGAGGTCGAAATTTTGTTTTGATTTTAGCCAAATTTTCAGAAATTAAATATTTTGAAATTGGTTAAGCGAAAACAAAATAGAGGCTCTTTTAGATGAAAACCCGGGATTTCTGTTTAGACCAAAGTATAGCTCCGATTTGTACTAAAATTGGTTTAAAGATTCATTCATGTGTGTGGTAAAGCTCAAAAAAATTCTAAGTCGAACCATCTGAATGAAAATAGCTACCGCTCAAAAGTCGAGAAGAGTTGAACAATGAAAAAAACACTTCAGGGTCAGGTCAGAATATCAAAATGGCGGCTAGGCAAAGTACGAAATTTGAAAACTTCTTAAAGCTTCAATTTATATTGGATTTTTATGAGACCTAAAATCAAGGTAGACGTTGATGAGATCTTGTACTCAAATGTATTACAACGAAATTTGATTCCTATGGACGCTGCAGATGTTAGCAGTAGTGAGTTTTGCATTGCAGTCAAAAAATTATATTTTAATATACATGGTATAACGTATTCAAAAACCCGAATTTTAAAAGATTTGAAATTAAAGAAATTTGCCAGTTAAAAGGGTGAAAAGGCATATTCGGCGAAGACTGGCCTGCTACAAAAATTTAACATCGAAAGGCTCCAAACGGCTCTGTGGCCAAAAATTTCACGAGTGTCTCGACAATCAGCTGGCTCCCATCTTATCAGACGTATTGTTAAAGACAAGCAACGAGCTCCGGATGGAATTGAAAGCAAATATTAAGACCATGGCAGAACGGACGATCGAACATCAAGCCCGGTGCAAGAGAAATGAGTTGTTCGATGATGAGTACCAGAAGCGTTCGACAAAACAAATCAGGCATACAAAGATTACTCGTACGTAGGTAGTAAAATCAAGACCAAGAGAGAGCACTATCAAAATCTCAGAAGAGTAGCGAATAAGATAATTAGGATTAAGACAAGAAAATACTTTGACGACCAATTGAGAAGAATAGATGTAAGTTTAGTAAGCAACAACACAAGACATGCATACAAAGTAGTGAATACCCGGAAACGTGGTTGTCAGCCCAAAACCACGCTCTGTCGTGATGGCAGTGGCAATATCATCGCTGATGAAACCACGATTAAGGAAAAATGGGCATCGTATTTCAAGAACCTCCTTAATCCTGCACACAGCTCCAGAACATCGGAGTCTATGAATGTTTGCGGAGAGCTTCCATTGGCACCACAACCCTGGATGAAGTTTGTTCCCTCATCAAAGCCCAAAAGAATAATAAAGTGCCAGCCATCGATAAGATCCCAGTGGAGCTGAGCTCATCAAATATAGTAGCAGCAGTGTTCACAAAGCTATTCACAAAATCATCCAGCGCATTTGGCAACAAGAATATATGCCAATCAATTATATTCCCTATTCACAAAAAAGATGACAAGCTACAGTGCGAAAATTATCGAGGCATATCACTACTTTGTATGGCGTACAAAATAGTTTCAAAAATCTTAGACATTAAAATCGGATTATACGCCAACAGTATTATTGGGGAGTATCAAGGTGGTTTTAGAGCAAGTAGATCGACAACTACTGTTCAAAGTCAAGCAGGTACTTGATAAAGTTCAACATAGACGTGCACCAAATTTTCGTTCTTTAAGCAAGCATACGACAGTATTGATTATAACGTACTATACCAATTAATGCTTTGCTTCGACATCCCAGCCAAACTAGTTCATCTTACCAAAATAACAATGACGTCGACGACCTCACAAGTCCGCATCAATAACCAACTCATCCCGATGCCTTTGACACAAATATCGGACTAAAGCAGGGAGATGAGCTGGCCCCATTGCTATTCAATTTGGCTTTGGAGTACATTATAAGGAAGCTGCCTGTTGATCATGAGGTACATTGCTATAGAAGCCGAGCCAAGTATTAGCCTATGTGGACGACATCAACATTGTGTCACGGTCATTAACAATTGCAAAAGAACTCTTCCTGAAGTTCGGCACCAAAGCAAAACTAGTAGGGTTACAAATAAATGAAAATAAAACAAAGCTCATGACGCAATCGAGGAAAAATACCTTAAATATGCAAAATATCACAAATGTGAGCAAATTTGTGTATTTAGGCGCCAAAATAACCAAAATGGGTAATGAAAGAGACGAAATATGCCGAAGAATACAGCTCACAAATAAAATATTTTTCAGTTTTGATTATCTTGAAGACCAGCTGCATATACAGGAAAACAAAGCCTCCAAGTATACAAATCTGTGATAAGACCTGTGTTATGCGATGGTTGTGAAACATGGACCCTAACACAAGCATCTGAATATAAATTGAACGCCTTTGAGCGACGGGTCCTGAGGCGAATTATCGGAGCGAAGCTTGACGGGGACCAATGGTGAATTCGATACAACCATGAGCTGTATGAAATTTTTGACGAACTGGAGGTCTCAAGGATTGTAAGACTGCGGAAGCTGCAATGAGCTGGACACATGAATCGTATTGACGAACAACGGAACAACGCTGCTTGGATTTCAAAATTGGAGGACGCGGTCAATGAACCGAGACAGTTGGAGGCACTATGTGCGGAAAGAGAAGGCCCGAGAGGGGCTGTAGTGCTACGAAGTAGAAGAAGTGTGAAATAAAAAGATGTAGTAATCGAGCAGTTACCCTATCAAACTGCTCTAAAACTTTCCTATCTCCTTCACCTTCACAGCATGGTGATCAAGAAATTTACTCTATTACGAAATGTTTTAGCCACAATTCCAAAGTGCATCAAAAGATTCACGATTTTACCTTCGGACTTTATACAATATTTGTTATAGTCGCAGTAACCGCATCGGGAGCGAAAAATTACCGAAAAACATTTTATCGAGCTTCTCACGTGCTACACCCGTGCAGAGGCAATTATCCATCGCTCGCCGCTTGTATTTTGTGAATTTATTTAGCATGTAGCGTTAATTCTTTGGTTTGTGAAGTTTCCTTTCATTCAAATTTAATTATCAAATAAAGTGCGAATGCTGTTTTGAAACTCACATGAAGCTTTTCAATTGAAGCATCGTAGCATGCTCAGTAGAGGAAGCTTAACCATGGGTAATGGGAACATTTCGAATCAAGTCAATCCAACAAATGGTAGACCGTTGATGGCGACAAATATCAAATTCAATCCCACTCTAACTACAGCTTACCAGCATTTTGAGCGGTTCTTATCATAGGTCAGCTTCGTCATTTAACACTTTTGAAATTCGACGGTATACGTCCAACACTAGCAAATCGTGTAAGCGAGGAGACATTCAAAACTGCTGTTTCGTGCTTGCATCCCTCACCGACCGATACATGTTCATTGTATTTGGATCTCGCCACAATTGCCGGTCTTCCATTGACCAGTTCGCGTCACAATACATCTTCCCGCGCACACGCGCTTACCCGATTAGTTAAAAGCAAAACTTTAAATATCAATGAAAATATTGTGATTGTTTGCGAGCGCAAAGATGTCTTTGCCAGTGGATGTGCGGTAGTACGTGCCTTCCCTCTGTTTTCCCGTAAAAGTTGTCAAGACAGCAATATGAATACAGTCAACGTTGAGTTCATCATAATCGATGACTGCAGTGTAGTCACAACTAATCAACTGACTTCCGAGGACATTTCTTGCTTGGAAGAAGCAGCGAGAGGAATACGCTTGACTGCAAAAATTGTTGATACGCCATGCAATGAGATGAATAAACGAAAACTGAAACGTTGCGTCGCGCAGAATCATCGTAAAGCTTATGCGAGATTATGAGAGAAAGCCAGTTGTGGTCGATATTAAGTAGTAAACGACCTTGTGTTGGTACTTGAAGTGAGCGAAAGGGGAGTTGGGGGTGAAAAGGGTGGATTGCCGCCACGTGGGTGAATAGTTCCGTTGGGAGTGAATGGTTGGAGTTCAGCAAATTGGTTGTCCGAATGTAGCGAATTCGTCCGGTAATGGAGTTCATTGTGGAAACTAATTTATGTTGACTGAGTGTGTGCTGGCAATTGTCTGAAATTGATTTGAATATTCTGATAAAGCGACAATCTGCTGAAAACTGTCACACGGCGTGGACGGGAGAGAGCCGCGCCGACAAATTGCTTGACGGTCGCCGCGATTCTATTAGTGAAAGATGTGTAAATAAGGGGCGTTACAATTTCGCGGTTAATGACCCGCTTGTAGTGCACTATCATTTTGTAATTGAGGAATGTTTCGAAAAAGTATTCGAAAAGCCGCTTACGAATTTAAGTCGACATCGGAGAGATTGTGAGCGCGCGATCCCATCCATTTTTACCAGGGAAATAGGCGACAGTCGACTTCAGATGAATTCGCTCGGGAAAAGTACCGAACAATAAACAACAATTTTAATAGAATAACACTCGCGAATCAGTCGCAAGTGAATGTGAATGGTAGTTTAGTGAGCCGCAAGTGAAATACGAATTGAAGTTGTGTGGTAGATAACGAAGTAGTAGTGAAACTGGAAAGTTTCAGCCACGTCATGTTGGTTGTGGGAGAAATTTCGTAGACGCCTTCCGCAGTCCTGCACCCCGCAGCGGAACGGAATAGTCCGCGGCGAATTGAACAATAAGGCAAGTGAGTGAGATGGCTGAAAACGCGGGAACGAAGACTTTCCGACTTTCATTGAATTTACGGGCCTTCTTTTTACAACCTCGGGTCGTCCTATCGTCGGCTTTGTGTACAATTAAATCAACTAGGACAAGTCTCCTTGGTGCAAGCATTTAGGGTAGTGGTCAACTTTAATGTCGTGTAACTCGAGACAATTGCAAGGGCTCTGTATTCGAACCTTATTTACTTTCGCTGCACGAACTTGTAATCGATCAATTCCTTGACCGATTTCGATATTGCGTTTGGATATCTAAATCTGTGTGCGTTATCGGGAACCCCAAGTCGTCCGCGGCTAAGCGTTGGGCTGTGACTTCCACTTTTTAGAGTGCTATTGCATTTTCCCGCTCGTAGACAATGCATTTATGAATTTGGGGCGAAATGAAGGAATGTAGCCACGTACGTTATTCAAGCTGAGCATTTTTTGTAAATGATCAAAATGAAAGATGGTAAATTTAGTTAGGGGACAGTTTTGGAGTGATATTTTAGAATAAACTTTCAATGAGCACTGTTTGCTTATCAAGTGGATACCGACGAAGTATGCAATTGTTATCCAAGATTAAGTCTGTAGACGGGACACTTGCAAATATAATTATTTACGGTGAGAAGTGCACTGTTAGGTTTAACCGGATAGTCTTCATTTATTTTTCAATAAATCCCACCTTCGCTTTTTACTTCCGTTGTGATAGTTATTGTGTGACCACTTGAATTTTGTTAGGAAATTTAATTAAAATGAACAAAGTGGTGTTTGCGAAGATTCTGTGGTAAGAAGTGATGAAAAAGAATCGAAAAAGCCACAAGCCTCAAGTATCGACGATATTACATTTTAATGACATCGTGAACTAAAATCTATTGTTTGTTTCGTGTTAATTTGAGTTTGGGTTTAAATTAACCTCTTCAACAGTTACATTGTCGTGACAAATTTAAAAACTTTTTATCTTCGATTAATGGTTGAAATACAGTCGCCAGTTTTCACCAATTTCCGCGAGTCCAAAATCCACCTCAGATAGCGAAAACTTAGCAAGTGCACCACCGATATCACGACAGAAGCGCGAGAGGAAAAAGAGAAGTAAATAAAGTTTGTTACTGGTTTTTGAACCCAGGCATTTCTGATAATGAAGAACGAGTATCTTCGACGTTGCGCCTTCAGCTGGTTTATTGACTTCTGACAGAAGCAACGGGACCTGATAACATTGATTTGAAGTTGAGCAAAAGGAAAGTGTACACGGGCCCCGAAGCGCGCATTCCACCAATCAACATCTCTTATCGATTTTAATTAGAAAAAAAAATATTTCCAGGATTTATAAACCCCGATTCGTCACCAAGCGCTCGTCGTCGGACAAGGTTACGTAAGTACCTTTTTATGTCCTTATTATATTGGCCTTATTAAATTTTTGCAATTGTTACATTAAATAATTATAATTTGCTTTCTAAATGATCATTTTTTAAATTGTTTAATCTTTTCTTTTTTTGTGTGAATTGCTTGAGTAAATTTCCCTTTTTTTATATGCATGGGTTTGAAATTGGTATCTGAATCGCTTTCTAATTGGTAATTTTTTGAAATTGTTTAATTCTTTTCTTTATATTCTTGAGTAAATTTTCTTGCATGTGGTTAGAATTACTTTCTAAAATGTATCCAACCAAAAAATTATTTTTCTGATTAATTGAATTAAAGAGTCTTTCTCTTTTACGGACGTTTTTTTTTCTCCTAAATCCGTTTTTTGGTGTTTAGATATTTTATTATATTTTTTTTGTAAAAGCGTGTGCCAAAGTAGGCACGGCAAAGGTAATTTCTGTTGATTGCCAGAGCATAGGGGACTATGACGACAGGTTGCCATTGACAATAAATGAACAGGGGTGGTAACTATTAAGATAGAAGAAAAGGAACTGGAAAGTTCTTATCATTTATTGAAATTTTAAGAAGAAAAAATATGATGATGAGAGCATATTGGATTATTAAACGGAACCAATCGTCGGTCTTTCCATTCTGCCCTCTGGCCGGATATAGGACCCGCTACGATGGTAGGCGGTTAACAAAAAATGGGCTAGCCACCGGGCGCGCTCCAACTGTTTTGTTTGTTTCAGGTACTCTCGCGGGTTGAGTGGCCTCGAGCAAGGTGCCTTTTTATGGCATAGGGTTATGTGATCCGATTGCATAACTCTATGACATAAATTGGTCACCGGTGTATTTCTTCTCTGATGGGAAGGCTCATACAGTTTTTGTGGTATGAGTTTTCCACTCAGAAGGGAAATACTTGGCCACTGCAACGTTCATGGATCTTGATCCGGTTGGGCGGGTGCGAGGGGGCACCACCACCATCCGGTTGTCCCACTCTTATTTGTGGGCCATGAGAATCGTCGGCATTTTGAAGTTGGTTTTTTTTTTCTAATCAATAGATTCATAGTTCAAGTCATTGATTCATGGCATTAGAAAGTTGATTTGAACTTTAGGATGGTTACAATTCTCTTCTACTAGGAGCACTCTCCTGCCTACACAGGTTATTATTATTTTCCTGAATAAAATGAAAAGCTTGAATCTGTTTACTCGTAAATTGGAACTGATCGTGATTTTATCATTAGCGGAACGTGTCATGTATACTCGTACTTGCGGTTGAAAGTCGTAAAATTTCCTTAGAAGCATTTAAGTTGTGTTATTTGACTAGAATCAAACACTGCATTTTTAAAAAGTATAAAACTCTGCAATGATATTATCTGCACTCCTGAGTAATGTAATGTATGAATCTACGTAACTTATATCGAAGGTACCCGCTTGAATGAACTGTAGAAACATGACTCCACTTAGATTCGCATAAAAAAGTAAATTTACACGTTCTTGCGGAGCACATGCGCGTACTTGCCTATGTATCCATAAAATAAAAATTCAGTCAAGTGTGGACACTTGTTCTTTTTTATATGCTTGAAAACAGGTAGTACGCTGGTCATCATGCTAAGCGTCTTGCTCTTAACATATTCCATCTTTGATGGAAAATAAAATCAAACAAACGTGTAAATCACTCTTTATGTTTTCAATTAATTCTTAAACATTGTCCGGGTATTTACGAGTATTGTTGGCGATGTGGACGATGGTGTAGTTTTTGCTCGCGGAGAAGCCGCACCGGAGCGATCATCCATGGTCAGTGCAGACCTCTCAAATGGGAAGACGGCGGTGAGCTAGACCAGCTTCAACGTAGTGATTGCTTCGACTGTTCCTAGATTATATCAGTACAACAGCTATGTATATAGAATGAAGCTCCTTTTTTATCACGTTGATGGTGATGTGATCACCATATCATGAAGATGGTCTTAACACCGGCTTGCGGTGGAATGTGGCGATTACGAGATTGAAGACTCGAAAGAAGGATCTCAAGCCTAGTATTACTGATGAGAAAATCTTTTCCGCTGTCTGCCATGGAAGTGGGTCAAAAACTGCTGAATATTTGATAGTCATCACTTGTGAAAGATATTAATCTATTAGAAAATTTGATAGCTGCTTATAAAATCTCCAGTTACGGGAAAGTTTCCCAAATTATAGCAACATACGGATTCAACTTACCAAATTTACTATAGCTTACTGTCCAATTCTTCTCTAAGCTCTAATTTTTTTTCTTATTTCCACGAGTATATTCAATTTTCTGGCGAGGGAAGTCAATTTTTTTAGGTAGATTTCTCGAGAGAAATTTATCTATTGCGGAGAGTACTTTATACATACATATATATATATATATATATATATATATATATATATATATATATATATATATATATATATATATATATATATATACATACATATATATATATATATATATATATATATATATATATATATATATGTATATATATATATATATATATATATATATATATATATATATATATGTATATATATATATATATATATATATATATATATATATAGGGTTTTCCAATAAGAGGTGTTATTTTGAATAGATCTTGTGATTTAACACCTTGCGACTTCTTCCTTTGGGGCCACGTGAAAGAAAAGGTCTATGCCAACAGGCCAGCGTCGATTCAAGACCTCAAAGATGGAGTTCGTGAGGCTATCGAGGACATAGGGCAGCCACTTTGCGATTTGTTTATGGAAAATTTCATGAAAAGGATATGGTCCTGTAAGCGTGTTGTGTCGATCATTTGCCTGATGTTATTTTTCACTATTAACGGCATACCCCTTTTTTTAAAATAAAATAAACATCCGATCATTCATATTACAAAATGGCATTTTTCTTTTAATATCAAAATAACACCTCTTATTGGAAAACTCTATATATATATATATATATATATATATATATATATATATATATATATATATATATATATATATATATATATATATATATACACACATATACATATATATATATATTTATATATATATATATATATATATATATGTATATATATATATATATATATATATATATATATATATATATATATATATATATATATGTATATATATATAAGATGAATTTTCTTCTCGTAGCGATTTGGATGACACAGTAAATCAAAACACAACTGAGTTTCTCTGTAAGTAAAGATTTATTCAATTAATCTACAAGTTAGATTTACATAAATTAATAGTATGAATAAAGAATTACAAAAACAAACTTTACCTGTAAGTAAAGAAACGACATTCAATGTTATTAATTACAATGTCAACTTCCAAATCACAATTGCTGAATATTCTTAACTTTTAATAACTTGCTCGACAGCATTTTATAGGTAACAATTCAATTTGTACAATTTGTATGTCGCGTTCTGTCACGATCACGATGGCACTTGGTGCGCGGAAATATTTAACGCTTGATACGCGGGAATATTTAAATCCAAGAAGATTATATTTTTCTTTACATCTCCCCCTCCCGCCGAAGATATAACAATACGACTGATCACACATCCTCTTCCTGGTCTTCAAGTGCAGGGGCTGGAGTTAGTTTCGAGACGTGGAAAAAGTTTGACTCTGATTTTCTTTGGTTAGTGTTTATCTTGTAAATTGAGTTTGATACTTTTTCAATGATTTTATAAGGTCCAATTCTCAATTCGTCGAGCTTTTTCCTATTCAGCTTATTTCCATTATCCACAAAACGGTATCACCAACTTTGAAGTCTGCATCTCTTCGCTTTTTATTATAAATCATCTTATTGTAATTATGTGATTTGATTGTATTTTCCAACGCTTTTTTCCTGTCTTGAATCAAATCGTAAGGAGCATATCCGGTAACAGTGTGCTCCGTTTCGTTATAGCTTTTTACACAATTTTGTGCTTTAGTTGTCCATGCCATTTTAGCGTCATTTTCGTTTATCTTGCATCTGATTTTATTGATTAAAGTCTGATTTAGTCTTTCGTTTAAGCCATTTGAGAAGGGTGAGTCCACAGCAGTAAAAATGATTGGAATGTTTTTTTCATCCAAAAATCTTTTGAAGTCTCTGGAATTGATACCTGGGTATTGGTCTGAGAGAATCATGCCAATGTCGTAAGCTTCCGCACAATTTTTCACTAGTTTCACGAAATCATTTGCATTTTGTGTACTTGACGTCAAAATGTATGCGTACCTTGTGAAATGGTCTGACAGCAGGTGTAAGTATCTCTTCGTTGACCTTGAACCCCCAAATCCTCCAATCGTATCAATGGAACATATCTCAAAAGGTTTTGACGCGGGACCTAAGTGGGACATCAATCCATATTTGTTTTGTCTTCTTGCTTTGATCTTTAAACATACTATACAACTTTCACAGATTCTTTTAATATTTTTTGTTATGTTTTCTGCTGTGTACCATGAGCTGATCATTCTTTGCATCTGTTTAATTCCTGTGTGACCCAGGTCTGTATGTACGTCTTTGACGAACTGTATGCTAAATTTCTCTGATAGGACTATTTTTCTTTTTTTTTACTTTCCTGTAATAAATGTTGTTTTTTGCTATTAACTTGTCTTTTCTGCACTGTATCTTTTCATTTTTAACTTGGTCTTTTTTTTTGTCTATTATGAACTCAAACAGCCTAATTACAAATCATAACTTAAAATTTAGATACAAACAGGCCTAAAGGTTCCATTTTAAATTACAAATAATATAAAGGATCATCGAGTAAACTATGATAGGAAGTGAGTAAACGAAAAACAATCATTGCAAAGTATAAAATTATTAGCATTTTCTTGTTAAATTTAGAGTTGATTTTTTTTTAAAAGCATGAAGATTACAATGAAATATGTCAATATCGTACAAATGTTTGTTAAAAAGGTCACAGGCACGCTTAAAGAATGCATTACTGGCATAATTTGTGTTACTAGCGGTGATGTAAAAAGTTTGGTTAAAACGAGAGGAGCTACGAGGGACTTTAAAGTTGATTTTTTGTGGAAGAAATGTTGAGTCAATGTTATTATGTACAATTTTATATAAAAACAATGAGTCAAGATAATTACGCCTTATGTTCAATGGTTGAATATTATATCTAAGGGCACTGCTCTTATAATCTGTAAAAATGTTGCCAAACTTGTAGTCTAAGGCTTTTAGAAACTTATTTTGGACCCTTTCAAGTCGATCAATATGTACAGCGTAATTAGGGTTCCAAACTACACTGCTAAATTCCAGGATACTGCGTACGTATGAGTTGAATCATATCTTTAATACGTCTATATTGTTGAAGGGCTTAGATACTCTTAGAATCATTCCCAGCCTTTTATATGCTGTTGTAAGTATGTTATCAATGTGATGGTTAAATTGTGGTTTGGAGTCTAGAGTTACTCCTAGGTCTTTGACTGTATTTGAATGTTTTAATGTAGTTCCAGCGATTTTGTAATTATAAAGTAAAGGTTTGCTTTTACGTGTGAATGTGATTGCGTGAAACTTATCCGCATTCAAAAATAACTGATTATTACTGCAGTACTGTTCGAATCTTTCCAAGTCTTCTTGCAGTTTGAAACAGTCAGTTGAGGTTTGCACGATTTTAAATATTTTAGTATCATCTGCATACATAGAGTAACAAGAATTTTCAAAACAAAATCCAATGTCGTTAACATATAACGTAAATAGAAGAGGTCCTAAATGGGATCTTTGAGGAATCCCAGAGGGATTCTTTTAAGATATCTTCTAGTGTTATTATGTTGACAATTTTTAATTGTTCATCCAGGTTCTCATTTGCTTCAAAGACTGGGTTCCTGCTTAGGCAATCAGCTTCAATGTTGTATCTTCCTGGAGAATATTTAATTTGGAAATCGTACTGTGATAAGTAGTATGTGAGATCTCCTAACTCTTCGTCTGTTCTTGACTTTATATTCATATTCTCCGAAGGTTTGTGATCTGAAAAGACAGTAAATTTCCTACCTATCAACAGATGCTGCCAATACTTTGATTGCTAGGCATTCTAGATATACAGCTTTCTTCCTTTTTTGAACTTCATTCAATTTTTTCGAGAAGTATGCCACTGGTTTCTCTTCATTGTTTTCTTGTGGCTGTTTTAGGACTGCTCCTAGCCCTAGAATACTGGCATCTGTGTATATGTGGATAGGCAGGTTTGGATCAAAAATGGTCAATATTGGTTGGGAACATAATATTTGTTTCATTTCATCAAATGACTCTTCGCATGCCTTAGTCACTTAAAGGTTTGTCCTTTTCTTAACAGGTTATGTAATGGTTCCAATTTTATTGCTATTCTCGGCACATACTTATGATAAAAGTTTATTTTCCCTAAAAATTGTCTCACGTTCTTCCTCGTTTTTGGAGTAGGGAAGTTTTTTATCGATTTTAAGTTATCTTTCAGAGGTTTAACTGAATTATTCTGTATTATGTGCCCCAAGTACTTAACTGAATCGGCTGCAAACATACATTTAGAAAATTTTAGTCTTAGACCTTCACTTTTAATTTGCTTGAAATAGCTGTTCCAAATGTTTGACATGATCTGAAAATGATTTTGAGAATACCAAGATGTCATCAATGTAACATACTGTGAAATCTCCAAGCTTGTGTTTCCGTATTATGTTGCACATTATTCTCTGAAATATAGCCGGTGAGGTCTTTAAGCCGAATGGTAAGCAAGTCCATTGGAAATGGCCGTCCTGGGTGACGAATGCAGTTTTGTGTCTGTCTGAGACACGCAGAGGTATTGACCAAAATGCTGAATTTAGGTCCAGTGTCGAGAAAAACTTGCAATCTCTAGTTTTCACTATTAGGTCCTCAATAAGTGGGAATGGCTGTGATTGAGGGACAACGATTTTGTTTAGGTCTCGAAAGTCTATGCACAATCTTGACTTTTTATTTTCATCTCTTTTATAAGCTAATGTAACTGGAGCTGCAAACGGACTATATGATTCTTCTATTATTTCTTTTTCCAATAATTTTCCAATTTGATTTTCGGTCTCCTTTTTGTCTTCAATTGTGCAACGATATGGCCTTTTACTGCAATATTTTTCTATTGACAGATCAATGTGTGCTTCATAATCCGTTACCATTCCAATATCATATTTTTCCTTTGCAAATATAGATTTATTGTTCAATATTAAATCATCAATCACTGCCTGTTGTTGATAGTCTAGACTGAAGTTCTCGTTGAAGTTAATTAAATTATCAGATTTTATTTCCTTAAAAATGTCAATCTCTGACTTATTTGTTTCCTTAGAAACTGCTTCAATTCTTTGTATAGGAACTTTCTGAGTGATTTCTAAGTTTTCATTTTGAATTAAGAAAAACTCTTTGATGCAATCTAGTCTGATTAAAAAATCGTAATCAAAATTTTGGTTATCTATTACAAAAACATTCATTTTTTTCTCCACATTAAAAATGGTTATATCTAGTGTTATTATGCCATTTGCCTTTTTAATGCCATTAATTGTTTTTAAATTAGTATTGATAGAGCAGCTCGATTCTTTATTGTTTATCTTCATAACCTTGAATTTATCAATGACACATTAGAGCCAGAGTCATAGATTCTAAATACTTCAACATTTTTATTATTATATATTATTATTATAATTTTACTTTAATTAACGGCGGTACTATTAGTTTTTTTGATCTTCATACTGCAGTTCACATTCTAATTCTGAATTGTTAATGTGCTTTATTTGTTTATTATTTCTTTCTTTTCCACTATTCATTTTTGTTTTGAACCAACAGGAATCTTCTGGATGATAGCGCACACCTTTTTGTAAACTTGCACAAATACGGAACTTTTCTTTCATTTGCTTAGTATCATCTTTCCTTCTTATAATTTTTTTCTTTCCTACTAAATGTTCTAGCTTGCCAAGTTCATTAAACAAGTCTTTTGTATGTACAATTTCTTCTTTGTTGATTCTGTCCGTTATGAAATCCGGTAAGCCGGCAGCAATTATATCAATTAGGGTCCCTTGATCTATTGTTTTTCTGACTTCTAATAGAAGTTTTTATATTTTAATGGCGTATTCTAATAAAGATCCTGATTGATACTTGCTTGTAGTCCAACCTTTATTAGCGTAGGTTTGCAAAAAGTTTGATGTCCACTCCGACCACTCCGATTGTAAACTGTGCTTGATCATCATGGAAGAGTACCAATCTGCGCAGGATTTTTCAAGAAATAATCTGAAAATTTCAATTTTTTCCACCTCTTTTACTATGTCAAACCTCGCACACTCTTTTTCAAATGTTTACATCCAGTTATATGCACTCATATTTTTCCCGTCAAATTTTTCAATCACAAATCTATCGGCTAGTTTCTTCATACTTTGTTTTTCTTTGCTTTGTTGACTTTCAATTAATTTTTCCAAAATTTTCACTAATGGATCTTCCAAATTATGTTTACTATCAATACCTGATTGGCTTTGAGTAATTTCCTCAAGGGATTGGTTCTGGAAAATCATATTTTCATCCTCATCACAGTATGTTGTTAATAGAGCATCTGTCATCTTTATCCATACGCTTCTGCTTTGATGTCTCTTCTTTAGTGTATTTTTCACTGTAGCGAAAGCTTTAGAGGTTTGGACATGGCTAGTCTACAATTTTCATATGGACAGTGTTGTATTTCGTCATTCGTGTCAAAAGTTGTATTCATTTAAAAATGAGTTAAATTTCTGAAAAAATTCGTGAGAATGCATCGCAGGCTCTTGAAAAATTGTGTGGTTTCTACGGTCAAGATATTTTATCAAAAACAGCCAAGAGATGGTTCGCTTGCTTTCGTTCTGGAAATTTCGATGTCAATGATGCACCTCGCTCAGGTCGACAAGTCACTGAAAAAGTCGATGAAATCTTACAAAAAATTGAAGACCGGTACATAAGCAGCCAAGACATTGCTTAAAAACTGAATATCCATCACCAAACAGTTTTGAACTATTTGCGTAAGCCTGGATACACAAAGAAGCGAAATGCTTCGAAATGCTAATAAATCGCAACAAATTCGAGCTATGTTTAAAGCAAATCATTACCGGCGATGAAAAATGGGTAGGATACGAGAATTTTGTTTGAAAAAGATCATGGTCAAAAATAGGTGAATCATCACAAACGACTTCAAAGCCAGGATTGACACCAAATAAGGTTATGCTGTGTGTATGGTGGGATTGGAAGGGAATTGTTTATCATGAGGTGCTAGAACCTGGCCAAACACTCAATTCAGCTCGGTACTGTCAGCAATTAACCAGACTGCAACAAGCGATTCAAAAAACCGCCCAGAATTGATCAATCAAAATGGCGTTGTCTTCCATCATGACAATGCTAGACCACACACATCTTTGATCACTCGGCAAAAATTGACAGAGCTTGGCTGGGAAGCTTTGATGCATCCACCGTATAGTCCAGACCTTGCACCATCAGACTACCATTTGTTTCGCTCTCTGCAAATCTTCCTTAATGAGAAGAAATTCACTTCAAAAAGGGACTGTGAAAATCACTTGGCCAAGTTTTTCGCCGATAAACCACAGAAGTTCTAGACAGATGGAATAATAGCTCTACCCAAAAAATAGCAAAAGGTCATAGATAATAATGGACAATATGTACTTAAATAAAATCCATTTTAAGTAAAAGAAATATTCAATCGAAAAATGACAACAAAAGGCTCAATACTTTTTAGACTTACCAATATATAATATATATATATATATATATATATATATATATATATATATATATATGTGTGTACATATATATATATATATATATATACATATACATATATATATATATATATATATATATATATATATATATATATATATATATATATATATATATATAACATATATGTGTATATCGGGTGGCCAATATAGTAGTTTCTTTTTAAATCACATGTTATTTTGATACTGACAGCTGTTTCCCACTCAAAATTATGTTATTCAGTCAGTTTTATACTTACGCAGAACGAGAATCGATTTACGCTTGAACAGCGTTGGGAAATGTTGATATTGCCGAGTTGTCTCAAAAAAGCATCTTTTCTGAGGAGGCACAGTTTCATCTCGGCGGCTATGTGAACAAACAAAACTGCCGCATCTGGGGCTCGGAAAACCCACACGTAATTGTTGAGAAGCCAATGTACTCTCAGCGAGGGGCAGTGTGGTGTAGATTCTGTAGTGGTGGTATCATTGGACCGTTTTTCTTTGAAAATGAGTTAACGGGAAGCACTACAGAGACAGGATAACCGACTTTTTGTGGTCGGAGATTGAGGATTTGGGCTTGATTGACCTTTGGTTTCAACAGAATGGTACCCCATGCCATATGTCTCATCAAAAAAATCGATTTTTTGCGTATAAAATTCGGGAATCGTCTAATCAGCCACCTTGTCGATGTCAATTGGCCGCCTCAAAGCTGCGGTTTAACACCGTTGGACTTGTTTTTATGGCTCGCTGTGAAAGAATGATGATATGCCGACAATCCACAAACGATTTAAGCACTGAAAATGAATATACAATAACCATTGCTCAGATAGGGCCCAAAACCATCAATAATATCTTGGAAAATTGGCCTGAGAGGATGGCCTACTGTGACGCCAGCCATGGCAGCTATATAAATGAAATTGTATTTCACAGCAAACGGGAAGGTTAGTTCTTGCGAATAAAGTCATAATATGATAAAAAAAAATTAATTTTTGTTTATTTTATTGCATTTTAAAATGCAAACTTGTATTTGGGCCACCAGATATATACATATATATGTGTACATATATATATATATATATATATATATATATATATATATATATATGTATATATATATATATATATATATATATATATATATGTATATACACATATATATATATATATATATATATATATATATATATATATACTATATATATATATATATATATATATATATATATATATATATATATATATATATATATATATACTATATATATAATATATGTATATACATACAAGTATATATATAAATATATACTATATATATATATATATATATATATATACTCGTATATATACTATATATATATATATATATATATATATAATATATGTATATACATACAAGTATATATATATATATATATATATATATATATATATATATATATATATATATATATATATATAGTTACACCCAACAGGAATAGAGTGCTCCGGTGGGGCTTGTGGACTCGGGTAAGCTCACCCGGAGACGGGCGTGGGAGTGCCACTCCTCGCTTGTCCAGTGACCCCCAATAAGCTCCAAGCGAGAACTCGGCTTGCTGGTACAACTTTAGAAAGAAGCTATTCCTGCGAACACCACTTTTTTTTATACCCTGGTGGCAATACTGCCCTTCTTTTCTTACTTTCCCTTGGTTCTATCACTACATTTGACCTAACATATTATTAATCAACTTATGTAGCTGGTTCATTCTTCCGAACACTAACTTACCCTTCTTCTGCATGGGGATTCACCAACCAAACCGACCTGTACAAGATTTGTACTAAATATGTGAAAAAAATCATTCAATTCTTCTAACGTTATAATTAAAATTTTGAAATAACGATCAAATTCAAACAAGTTGAAATCTCAATCTCGTAATTGTATCAAGTTAGGATAAAATTCTATTCAAACGCAGAACAACCCACAATCAGTTGTTTACTAATCCAGTCTCCGTTTCTTGCTGAGATCTTGTAGACGAAGTTGACCATGGACAATGTCCTCTTTTGATACCCTCTTTGAAGGCTGCGCTGTCTTCTGGACTTACCCTTGCAGGAACACTTCCACCGGTGTCTTGTAAATTTTCGTTGCAGCTCACTTGAGCTTCCAATCGAACACGTCTTGTTATCCTCACTCCGCAAAATTCACACGTAGGTTCGCCGCTGAAGCTCCTGCTAACCGCTTTCCCACAAGCTCGTTAAAAAAAGGCCCGTTCCGTTTCCCGTCGAAGTTTTTATCTCCTCGGTCGAGCGGTTCGCCGCTATTTTTCCCAGTTAACCTGCAAGAATGCACCTTCCCCGGTTTCAATTCCATTGCCGGTTGTTTCATGGACTTGGTCTGATTTATACTGCATCGAACGCAGCGGGTCTGATGTTTCGGAAGCTGTATTATCTTGTTATGTTTTCCACTTCCAACTGACGTTTGCTAGCAGTTATCAGTTTTTGTTTTCGTTTAACTTATTGAACCCGCAGATTTTTGTAGTATCATATGTTGAATGAGGAATTAATTTGTTGTATTTCAATGGGAACATTATCGCGACTCGTACATTTTACTGAATGTTGTGTGCCACGTATGTAAGTTACAGCAGAAATACAGCTTTGAATTATATATAGAAAATCGATTGTTATTGTATTTATAGATATTAAGTATGGTATTTTATTTGCGGGAGAGAGTAGATGTTGACAGATATCTAGCCTGAGGAGAATGGCAATTAAACACCGCAGTCCAATTTGTCGGAACATTTTTGGTGGATGGTTTATCTATGTTCCACGGGTCAGTCCATATTCCGTCCGTTTATATTTGGTTTAGCTTATGAACGCATTATTTCGCTCGGGCGAAATGTGAATCAAATCGATGTTGCTTCCGCACCGCGAGATTTGTACTTGTATTCATATTCAATGTGGCATCTGAGTATCCACTCGACTCGTTCAGCGTTATTTTGTGACCCTGGTTAGATTAGATTCTGTCGTTCCTGTGTATTATAGTGAATTTTATCTTGTTACGCTGCATTTCAAGAACAATACCCGTTCCTGCAAATTGTTAGGAGACGGTCACATTAAATAAAATGATAATCTGTAATGATTTTACGTCTACGTGCGAACGCGGAACCGACCTCTCATCGGTTCTAGACGTTAAGTCTGAGTAGTGCCAACAGATGGTACCAACCGGTCAACCAATCCGTGCACCGTAACCCATTCACGCGGTGGCTGCTTGTCGGCCAGCTAGATCGGAGAGGATTTCGGTCGCGGGTCTCCGAATGGGTTACGCTCATTTACAATATTCAGCCACCAATACATGCCCGTTTTCAAACGCGTCACAAAACAAAACCATACGGAGAGGAAACCTATTTTACGTTACTCCGTATTTCTTCATCAATCAGTCAAAGAACAAAATCTAATTTTTACTTCGCGTTCCCAAATTTCCGACGCGGTACCGAAAAGTATACTACGTTAACTCAACCCGACGAAAGCTACTCTAATAAAAAGGCAAAACAACAAAGGCACCGCGTACCGCGCGCGACGCGAAACCGACCTCAGCGGATTTTCTCAAACCCTACCCTCGCGACGGCATACCTACCCTGCACTCTATTTCCCGCTGAAAGGAAGAACCACTGGAAAGGAAAGTCGTGTTTTTAATTAGCAATTCATATTATTCTTTTTATTTCTTGCATCTCAATACTGAATTTGTGACCTGTTCAATTTATAGTTAATCGAACAAATTCCTTACTGGTTCCTAACAAAAATTATTTACAACCTTATGTAAACAATAATAGGGTATAATTATCAATGTTTTAGGGATATAATATAAAACTTTTTGTTAATTCTTAAAAAGATTGTACTATTTAGCAACTACGTTCATTGAACCGCCTCGTTCACTGCAAGTAATGTAGGAAATCAATTCATGTACGTTCATATACCTCCTATATAAACCTTCAATTTCTCTTTTAAAAATTACTTTGAAGATAATTTTCGCGTAAGGACACTTTCCTTTTGAAATTTATACAAAGGTGACCGAATTTGGAAAATTTAATGGGCCATTGACTGGAAGTTTTCAATTAGAAAAAGCTGAAAGAATCAAAGTTAACAAGTGTTAACTTTCTTGCACCTAAGTGGCGGCCCAAAAATTATTTTCAATAGTTTTGTTTAAATTCTCAATTTTAAAGGTTACAAATTTTCCTCGGTAGTTTGTTTACACACTATTGTACTTTATTTTGTATTATGAAGAGAAGAAAAAAGACTCGCAAAAATACTGAATTTGACTTTCATCAATATCTCAATTATTGTTATTCGTATCCTTGGTTGCTATTTATTATTATGATATCTATTATGCCTTATCATTGTGTGTATTATTTGGGTATTCATTAACATGCTTAGTATTAGGTCTTATTATTATTGGTTATTTATTATGATTGTTCGTATTATTTGTCAGTATTATTTGTTAGATATTATAGTGTTCAAACTATTTTGCATTATTATTTGTATTATGAGTTATTTATTATTAAGCTTCAACATTACAAATATGACAGTCATAAATTCTTAATTTCATTAAAATTTCTAAAAATTTACCAGTTATTAATTCACATATCAATGGATGATTATATATTAATGCCAGTATTTCCATAGTGTAAATCTAATACAGCATTATATAATTATGTTATTGGGGCGTTTTGTCTTTCTCTTCATTCCTTTTTTTTTTTGATATATTAATAAAAACGGTAATATTAATTTATGCGCATCATTTTCAATCTCGAAAAGCTTCCAAATTGATTCAAATTTAATTTACTTCCCTAGCAATATCTTAGAATTTAATTAAATTCAATTTCGCCTCTTAATTGGAAAAAATTACAAATACAAAGATACTTTCTTTCTTTCACCGTAAGTATAAATAATATTGCATTTGGGTAAACTTATCGTGCTAATTCAGATCTTAAAAGTAAGTAGGCAAGATCATCCAATATTTCATACATATAAAATAAAAAAATGGAATAGTCATTACTGAATATCGTTGGACCGGGAATTTAAGTAAATCACTACTCCTCTTAATACATGATACCTTGTTTTTTTCCTTTGGTCATCACTCGCACCACCATTTTTCTCATTATTGTAATTTGCTTATGTTTTATTGAATAGTAATTGCATGGTATTAAATATAATTTGACGGTTATAAAAGTTTTATTTAAAAATTACGGTACTAATAATATAAACCGGGTGTCCTTGATTACTAAATTGAAACTGTTCTCATTGTTACTTTACCCCGTTTGTATGTTCCACGGAATATATCACTTCTACACACACTGTGGATATTATCGTAAACATTTTTCTTTTGATCAAGATGTTTCACTTGCACCGTCTATGTTGATCATATTTTCATACATGACATGTATATACCCAGGATTATGGAAACGCTCGAATTTCGTTGAAAACGCAACAATGAATTCATGTTTTTTTCCCGATATCAACTAAAGAACTCTTCCGCGGGACTTCCGACATGTTATCGTTCTTTACATTAGTGGCAAGTTTACTTCATAAGTCCTTCAGATTGGATAGGATTTAACTTATATGCAACATACTCACTGTAATATGGCTTTGTAGATACGGGGTTTACAAGCAAGCACGATGTTTCCAGCTTTTTGAGGTGCGTGAGTGGTTCCAAATCGCCCAACTTTTGAATATTGTTCCCAGGAAGAACTACTGACTCCGAATTGGGGATACATTCCGGCAGGCAATCGCCCCTTCGTATTGTCCAGTTGTTGTTTGATGATGATGATGTCCGCGGTTAACCTAAACATCACAGAACGTTATTTTACTCGAAGCGGAAAAACAAACTTTGCATTCACCGACTTACCCATTCCAATTTCTGATATCTTTACTACTTTTGGAATAGTCGATGGATATCAGTGATGACCTATTTGTGGGAGAGTTCTTCTTCCTGTGTGACGGCCACTACTTCCACACTTTCCTCCCATGTAGCTGTCAAATCTTCTTGGCATCCCACGACAAAATTGACGTGGGATGTGCGCTCGTCGCAACCAACTTGAAATGACAAGCCACCTGGCAGCAAAGTGTGTTAGTAGTGGTAGCCAGCGGCGTCGCATGATTCATTACAAATCCTTGCCGAAGATACCTCTGGCTTGTTTTCTCAAATCTGAAAACGCTGATGGTGCCATTTTTATTTTACTTTATTAATTTGCTGGATTAGACGGAACACAAAATACAGGTATAATTGTCGCTTTTACGAAATAAATCCATAAATCGTTTTTTGGGTCGTAGCTTCGAGTATCACGCTGGTAGTTGAGAAGCCGACTTGATACGATGTTGAGGACGCAACCCAACAGTGTTTCTCCGGTCCACGTAAGCGTTATGTTCCGGATTCCATTCGCTTAACGTAGAGGTAGTCATGGATTCTCTACTTCCTGCTTTCTTTACTTCCTGCTTTGTTTACAATATTTAATTTAAATTTAATTAAGTAAAGTAAATGTTGTTAATTAATAATAACAATTACCATAGTTCGGCCCGGTGAGGATTGAGTCTAAGAACGTTTGATTATGTGGTAGTGTTCGGTTGAGTTAACCCTGGTTCCCTGTTTCTACACTCTCTAATAATATATATATATATATATATATATATATATATATATATATATATATATATACTCCGCCCTAGACGGCCCTAAGTCCGTTTGAGAAAAGAGGAGGGAACCCCTTGTTTCCCCAACCCACAGTTTCCATGATTCCTCATCCCAACCTCCACGATTAATTGGTTGTGAATATTCTTGGGGTCTTACATTAGGTTTACTGGTTCCCCAATCATGGGACATTAACTGCCGAAAGATGCGAACAACTCTATATACATCTACCTCCTTTGTAGGGACGTAAGAGGGTAAAGGCGAGTCTTCTGCGCCTGATTACGGAATCAAAGTAATAACCATGCCACCAAAATGAAGGTTGGGTGACGGACTAACACCCCGTCCCTGAAAACCCCTACAATGTTTCGAAACCTGCAGAAGAGCCACGGAATAGATTGGACTCATGGCAACGACCTAGCAAACGGAAATAGGGTTTTGACATTGGATCCTGGAATGTAAGATCATTCACTTACCCTGGCGTTATTAAGGACGTTATACAACAGGCCAGTCAATATCAATTAAAAATACTGGCAGTCATGGAAACGAATTGGACTGGAAACGACTTTCAAGAGATGAGATTGCACACAATATTCAAAAGTGGAAAGCCTACTGGAAAACGAGGGTTTATAGTGGCCTTTACTGTAGATAGGAGGATGGAACGGTTGTGTGCAATCCGCACAAAAGCGAAATAATTCAAAATCTGGCTGACCAATATTCACGCCTCGACCGAGGAAAAGGATGAAAAAATAAAGAAACGTTCTAAAATCACCTAGAAAGACTAGTCGACTCATTGCCTACAAACGACACAAAAATAAGTCTGGGTGATTTCAACGCTAAGTTTGGCAATGAGATATCTCATCGGGGAACAACTGGAGGATAAAGCTTCCACGATGAAACAAATGATAAATGCCAGTGCCTGATTGACTTTGCATGAATCAGAAATCTAGTCATACTTTCGACTTGCTTCCCACATCAATGCATTCATAAAATGACCTGGGTATCGACGGATGGCAACGCACAAAACCAGATCGACCCTGTTCTGATTCAACAACTTCAGCATATTTGACGTCCATACATACCGAGGAGCCAATTATAACTCAGATCATTACTTGATCAAATTAACCTATCGATGTCGTAAGTCGAAGGCATATTCGACGAAGACCAGCCCACTACATATTTTGACATCGAAAAGCTCCAAACGGCATCTGTGGCCAAACATTTCACGGAGTGCCTCGATAATCAGCTGGCTCGCATCTTATCAGCCGCTTCACTAAGGACAAGCGATGTGCTCTGGATGGAAATGAAAACGAATATTAAGACAGTGGTAGAACAGAAATCATTGGTTCATTGATGAGTGCTAGAATGCGTTAGACAAAAAGAGTCATGCATACAAAAATTACGTAGGTAGGAAAACCAGGACGAAGAGAGAACATTATGAAAATCTCAGAAGAGTAACGAATAAGATAATTAGAGTTAAGAAAAGAAAATACTATGACGACCAATTCAAAAGCGTCGATGTAAGTCTAGAGAGTAACAACACAAGGCAAGCATACAAAGTGGTGAAAAGCCTGAAATGTGGTTATCAGCCCAAAATCACGCACTGTCATGATGGTATTGGCAATATCATCGCTGACGAAACCAAGATTAAGGAAAGATGGACATCATATTTCAAGAACCTCCTTAATCCTCCGCACAGTTCCAGAACATCGGAGCCTATCGACGTCCTCCGTGAGCTTTCATTGGCCCCACTAACTCTGGATCAGGTTTGCTCTACCATTAAAGCCCAAAAGAGATATAAAGCGCCAGGCATCGACGAGATTCCAATGGAGCTAATCAAATATGGTGTCAGTAGTGTTCATAAAGCTATTCACAAAGTCATCCAGCATATTTAATATAATAATAATCAATTATATCTCCTATCCACAAAAAAGGCAACAAGCTACAGTTTGAAAATTATAGCGGTGCATCACTGCTTTGTACGGCGTATAAAATATTTTCAAAAATCTTAGAAAATAGAATCGGATCATATGCCAACAGTATTATTGGGGAGTATCA